>CM076575.1:1093343928-1093934857 GCA_034641835.2 Pinus albicaulis | reverse complement strand
AACCGATTGTGTAACTTCATAGAATAATGCATGTTAGTTAGAACGCTCAGGAGTTTCATTTTGCATTTAATTCATGTCCAGCTACTTCATTTCAAAGTTTGATGATGGCTTATGGTTTAACATTGTTCTAGTTTAGAAGCATCTTAAGCTCATGTTTAAATCAATTCATTGCACTTACATCTCATAGTCACATTGTCACCCTTTGCACAGTAAATCACTTTAGTTGATAGGACTCATAAGACAACCCTCATTATTTACAAATATCTTTTTGTTCTGAAAACCATCAGTGATCCATAACCTTAGGAACAGAAGATAACATCATTTCAAGGTCTGAAATATCTCTGCAAATCCATCACCATAAACAGAGCTCTTCCTCAACAGAACTACCCTGAAAAGAAACCAATAACTCTTGGAGTATAGACTCTGACCTTCAATTGAAATTGCAGAATAGAACTAGGAATTAGTCATGGAATAGATAATCTTAGAATAGAATGTTGCATCATGATTAGTGTCTAACTATCTAGTTAGAAAACTTGCATATTTAGTGATCATTTCTCAAAGTCTAGTTTGTGTCATTTGTCATCATCAAGCTCTTGTTTCTATTCAGTCATAGTTTAGATGTTACTTCAGTTTTTTGATTACATTTTCCATTCCATACATTAGGCTCAACTGTGTTTTTGACCACCAATTTCTTTTCATTAGTTTCCTAGGCACTTTCATTGTAAACACAAAACTTCAAAAGACCAAAAACATCATAAATCAACATAAAAGATCAAAACATCACAAAACACTACACACAACGCACTAAGAAACAAGCACCTAGGTACATATGGTACATTTCACTTCAGCAGTTTACAAATCCTGGTTGACAATTAAATGAACTCAGTTTAGGAGACTAGATTGAGACACAACAGGGAATACCATGCAATCTAAAAATTTCCCTCATAAAGATTTCAAAAATTTGTATCGTCTTATAGGTATACTGGACGAGAATAAAATGTGCCACTTTGTTGAGTCTATCAACTACCACCATAACTAAATCGTTATGCCTTTTATTTCTTGGTATTCCAGTGATGAAGTCAAGGGAGACGACCTCCCACTTCCATTCTGGTACAGGAATAGGCTGAAGAAATCCTGCGGGATGCTAATGTTCAACCTTCATCTGCTACCATTATAGACACTCGGTTAAATATTCCACAATGTCCTTTTTCATTCTAGGCCAGGTACAATCCTTTATAATAGTAGTTAGCATTTTCTAGTATCCTGGATGTTCGACATAGTAACTCTAGTGATACTCATCAAGGACAACTCTTTTTAGATTGTTTTGGTTTGGTATATATATCCTCTTCTAGAAAATTAGAAAATTCTTATCATTGAGTTCAAAATCAGTCTGCTTCCTTTTCTCCTTGTCTTCTTTTTCTTGCTACCATAGGAACTAGTATTCAAGATCCTTACTAGTTGCTTCCAATATCTAGTCTTGAAACTTGAACTCACTTTGGATGAAGTAGAGTTCGTAGATGCCATGTTGTTTCCTGATTAGTGCATCTGCCACTCGGTTTTCTTTACCCTTCACATGTTGAATGTCAAAATCGAACTCACTTAGGAAATCACTCCATCTAGCTTGGTGTGCATTCAAGTCAGCTTGTTTAAAATAGCTAGTTAGACTAATATGGTCAGTTCTGAGCATGAACCTTTTCCCCAATAGGTAATGTCTCCATATTCGTAATGCATGTACCACTGGAGTTAGTTCCAAATCATAGGCGAAATACCTCTGCTCATGCTCCTTCAGCTTCCTAGACTCATAAGATATGACTCTCCCTTCCTGAGTCAAAACTACTCCTACCCCCTCCTCACAAGCATCCGTGTAGACCTAAAATTATTTACTCAGGTCTCCTACCCCCATAATGGAAATAGTAGTTAACAGTTCCTTCAATAACTCAAAATTGTTCTGACATTCCTGAGTTCATTTGAAGACTCATTCCTTTCGCTACAAGGAGGTGATGGAAAAGGATATTTTGGAGAATCCATTGATAAATCATCGATAATAGCCAGCCAGAACCATAAATGAATGTATTTCCGCCACATTTTTTTGGTACGCTCCATTCCATAATGGTTTTTATCTTAACTGGGTACACTGCAATCCCCTCTGCAGAAATCGGATGTCCCAAATATTAAATATTTTTTTTAAAGAAATCACACTTACTAAATTTAGCATAGAGCTGATGTTCCCTTAACATCTTTAATGCAATACACATATGCTCCTTGTGTTCTTCCATAATCTTGGAGTAATTTTATATCATCAATAAAAATCATAATGAATTTATCCAAGTACGGGTGTAAGATTCCATGCATTAAGCTCATAAAGGTGTTTGGTGCATTATTTAACCCAAAATGTAACACCACAAATTCATAGTGGCAATATTGGGTATGGAAGGTTGTTTTTCTTATATCTTCATCTTCGATTTGGATCTAATGGTATCATGATCTTAAGGCAATCTTGGAGAACATTGCAGCTCCTTTGACTTTTCTAATAGGTCATCAATGCGTGGTAAGGGATATTTATTTTTAACAGTTAATTTTTTTAGATGTCAACAGTCAATGCACATGCGCATGGTGCCATATTTCTTTCTCACGAACAACACAGGTGCTCCCCACGGGGACACACTTGGCTGAATATAGCCTTTATCCATTAGTTCATGTAGCTACATTTTTAACTCGATTAATTCTAGCACATTCATTCTGTAAGGAGTTCAGGATACAGGTGTTGCCCCGGGTATTAGTTCTATAGTAAATTCTATGTCCCTTTTAGGTGGCAACCCTAGAATTTCCTCAGGAAAAACATCCTCGAACCCTTGCACAATAGGGATGTTTTCCAACAAAAGTTTCTTATCCTTAGAGTTGGTGAATCCCACTTGTATAGCATAGATTTGGCATCATTTCCTTATGAATTTACTCAACTGATATGTTATAATAGGCCGCAACTATAATGGCTCTTTAATGCCTTGCAGTTCCTCTCTTGTTCCATCCTTTGATTTAAAATAGATAACTTTGTCCTTACAGTCCACCAGTGACCAGTGTCTCTCCAACCAATCCATCCCTAGTAATACATCATAAGATCCTAGTGGTAAAATGTTGAGTTCCACATAAATGTGTTGATTCCCAATACTCAACTCACAATCTAGTACTTTAGCATTTACCCATATTTTTTCCCCTCTAGCCAATTGAGCTAACTAGGTATTTTTGAATTTATGGTTTTGTAATTTACATATTTCTACTATAAGAGGGTGTATATAGCTCAAGTTGGCCCCGGGATCAACTAAAATAGAAATAGATTAGGTTTGTATCATACCTTCTAACTCTATCATGGTTGGCTGGTAGTCTGCATGCTAATATTCTAGATTTGCATTGATTTTGGGTATGGTATGTGCCACATCCCCCACAGTCGATGCCTATTGCAAGTTTGCTGCCACCTTAGTTCATCCTCGATGAGAAATTTTTTTAAAATAATCTGCCTCCCGTCAACCCCCAAATTGCAATGGAGGCTTTTGAGATGGCCCAATTTCAGGTCTGCCAGAAGCTTTTCTATGTCACTCTTCGCTAGCCCATTTGGTCTTCAATTGAATTCTTCCATTCTATTTACTCAGCGAGTTCCTTGCAATGCTTTGGTAGTTTCCAAATCTATAATTTTTGTTATTGTTGAAACTTTTATGCCCTTTCTAAGGTGACCAAGTTTTCCCAACTTCCACCTTAACATTTGACTATGGATAGCACATACATGCTTTCCTTATCACTTCATCCCTAGTCCTTGGGTTCAGGAGCTCAATATTTTCTTTCATATGTAATGGAAAACTGCTCAGGAATCGCTACACTTTCGCCTTCTCATCGAGAAGATACAATACATATCATAATAAAGAAGTAAAATTTGTAACAAACTCATCCATGGACATTTTTCCTAGATTCAGATCATGAAACTCTTGAGACTTTTGATCGTAGAAACGTTCCAGCCAATACTTATCCTTGAAATATTTTTGGAACTCATCCCAAGTTACATTTTCGTCTTCTATTTCATGCATATTCTTAACCTCTTCCCACCACAATGTTTCTTTCTCCCGCAGTTGATAAATGGATAAATGAGCTTTCAATTTACTGTTATACTCATACACTTGAAAGTACTTGTTCATATTTATGATCCAAGCTTCCGCCATCTCTTCAGCCTCTCCATCGAAGGTGAGGGGCTTAATCATCCTGAATTCACCCTGTAACTCCACTTTTTGTTTTTTCAACTGTTTTTTTTCTAGATCATTTCCAGGTTTAGCCTCATGGCAAGTTCAAATCTTATTACTTTGCGGTGTTTTTCTACCTTCCAGATTATCATGCAGGGATTTTTGTTGTTCTCCTTCTTCCAGTGTTCCTATGAGTACTTGGTTTTTAATTGGGGTGATTATGTCGGTCCAATAAAAATTTTAATAACTTTTCATGTTCTATCACCAATCTTTCATTATCACCTCGAACTTTGAGCATCTCTATTTGGAGTTGCTGCATTGTCTCAGGCGATATTTTTGTCTCTTGTTGTTGGTTTCCTAACATTCTGTTGGTTTTTTGGTGCCGGTCTATGCTTAAATGCACCTACATTTCGGGATTGACCTCCGGGTTGGTCATAGGATGGGTTTCCCCTGTGTTTTTGGGTGTCTGATGACTAGAGCCCCTCCTCATTGTAACTTTGGTGCAAATATGTTCCTAAACTTTGTACAAATCCAACATTTAAACTTTATGAAAAAGAGATAATATCAAATGAAGAATTATCCTGTAATTTTGTTTAGCCCATCTAGCCCTAGCATGTAACCACGCTCTGGTACCACTTGTAAAAACTATTCAACTTTAAACCAGATCAAATATAAATAAATAAATTACTATTACCTCGAATTGCAACCTAAGCATTCTTAATCCATTATGTATACCACGCTATATCCATCAACTTTACTTACATATTTATAGTGAATAATATTCAACCTAGGCATACTTACCACATTATGTAGAAGGCACGTTTTCCATAATCTATACATACATGTTATATAGTTGATATGGCAAGTAATCATATTAAGCATGTATTTGAAAGATTTGAGAAATATTTGTTTTCCAATCCGTGCCTTGTCACCAATAGGCCAAACATTACATTGACAAGACTATTGTAGGTATGGTTTTATTTATCCATCCAATATGAATATCAAATGAAAAAATCATTCTGCACAAATATTTAATCAATCCTTAGTCCTCTGCACCCCAAATAATTAATAAAATGCATTGAGTTTTGGTGAAACTTGTCCTTCATGTTTTTGTGGCTCCATCTCAGTTGTCTATGCCCAATATTGAGAGATCGACGATGGAGTTGGAGGAAGGGGATGGTTAGGGTAACCACCTACCCTACCCTTCCAACTAATTTTTCATTATTCCCCCGCTTGGGTCTGCTCTCGGCTTTGCAATGCCCATCTATAACTATGCCCATGCTCACAGAATGTTGCTCGGGAGTTATAGTACCATTAATGGAGTTTCTACATAGATTTTCTTCATTTTCAAGCTGAGCCTTCCTTCGCCGCCTCTTGGTTTCCATGCATGTTATTGGTTTATTCGATTCACGACTCACTGCTATGTATATGTTATTCTTTTAATTCTTTTTTTTCCTTTGAGATTTTCATTTGACCCTTGTCCATTATGTTTGGTTTTGGCTTACTCCGAAAGCCTGTCTAAGAGGTTGCAGATGAACCCTACAAGCACGCACCAGCATTACGTCTGGAAACACCCAGTCCTCAGCATCTCTGCTGGCTACGCCTCCAGATAAATTACCAGTCTTTTGTTAAACCTACTTTGTTTTTTTCTTTTCTAGACTTATACAGACTAGCTTATTTTCATGTTAGCTAATGTTATTTTTCTTGCTTCCCACCGGTTGTCATGATGACAGGTTGGTGGCTCAGTTTATAGCTGCTAGGTAGAGTTCTCGACTTCCACCTCATATGCCTTGCTGTCCTGGGTAAGAACGATCATTTCTGGGCAGAGGGTTTAGGTTTAAAACTCTAACTCTGCGCCTAAGACCAATCCAATGTTCATTGTTGCAAGTTGTTATTTTGGCGAGTGTTTTCTCTCCTCTAAGATGTAATAATTTTTTTTTTTGAAGCCTATGGTTGGCATGAGCAGAGATCGCCTCCTAGCCCCATGTTTTGTCTCGAGCCATCTTACAATTAGCTTAGATAGGGTAGGAAAGTCTTTATTTCCTTTTGTAGTTGGGCTATGCCTCAGATGCTTACACAAAAATTTCTTGGTTTTTGGCACTATCATATGAATGGCTATTTCCTGGCCCTATAGATATACAATATGTAATTATCTTTTCCTCTTTTCATTTAGTCTGAAACGGGTTACAGTCTCTCTATCATTTTGGTCGGAGTATCTCAATTAATGAATACAGTTCCCTAATTTTGTCTCTGGATTGTTAAATTAGTTTATTTTCTCTGCACTTGTTATACAGATATGTATTTATTTATGCTGTTTCATGTTTAGACCCTCCTCCTTTGAGACAGGAACCCAATCCCTCAATCCCTTTCCTTTGGGATTCTGGTTCTAAATCCTCTAGCAAGGCTTTATGTAACATTTTGTACCACCGTGGGTTGAAATATGTCTTTTTTCTTATTTAGAACTCTGCCTTATTACATTTTCTGAAAGGGGTTTGGTATTTACTGCAATACAAACAATTTATAATTGTTTTATATTCTCGAGTATAACAGAAATTTTCTTGTACTTTCTCCTTGTACAATATAAAAGAAGGTTATTTATGTTTTCATATTATTCACTGCAGTGTTGTATAGTTTTTAAAATTGGATCTATTTAGTATATTCTACAAAAAAAGTACATAAGTCAGTTTTGCCAATTCTCACACAATACTACAAGTTAAATTCATCTCATACAGATAGTGTTGTATAGTTTTTAAAATTGGATCTATTTAGTATATTCTACAAAAAAGTACATAAGTCAGTTTTGCCAATTCTCACACAATACTACAAGTTAAATTCATCTCATACAGATCTTTAAATTTGCTATTTACTAGCATTGTACGAAATAACCAGTAACTGTAGAATTATTTTCCTACTTAAGAAAATAAGCATAACCAGAAGTCATAGATATAGCAGTACCTAATTCCTGATGATTTTCCTCTGAATATTGGTGGTCCTACCAGCCATGAGTGAGGCAATTATGTCCTGAGCTCCCCCATTGCTCCTCACGAGGGTCTATGTGTTTAATGAGACCATAAGTTTCGGCCCAAGGAAATCAATTATTTCTTCTTCCAGTGTTAACTAAGCTCCATTGGTAACATCACCAGCTCTAGATTACTCATAGAAAATCTCCCCTTGCTTCACCCTTTCTTCATTCTGCATAGAACCCCATTCCTTTCCAGGATTTTTCCCTATATCCTTTCTTGGAATGGTAACTCTCAGAAGTGTCTCCACCCTTTTAACCCAAGATTCTTGGAAACATTTTAATGATCAATTACTTCTTTTTTTAATTAAGATAAGTTATTTATTAACTCTTTTTGAAACATCACAAAAAATTTACTCTTTTTAGCCAAGATTCTTGGAAACATTTTAGGGATCAGTTACTTCGTTTTTTACTTAAGATAAGTTATTTATTAACTCTTTTTGAAAAAATCACAAAAAATTTACTCAAAATGCTATTAACGAATACTAAATTCATTATCATTTCAAAATTTATCAGGACAAATAGTTAAGTTCAGTGTTAACATTAAACAAGGTGTTACATAATTTTTCCCCTTAATAAAACCCAGATTCACGTAGAAAACAAATGGGAAGAGCAGGCAAGGAGGAAAAAACCCTGTACTGCAGTAAAAGTGGGGGTTCTCAGAGCCAAAATCAAATCACCTTTTCGAAAGACAAAGAATAAGGTCAATCATAACAAGAGGTATATAATAAAATAACCTGAAATTGAACCGGAATTAGTATCACCACATTCACAGGAAATGTACACGAAAATAGCCTAAAATGAGCACTCTAGTAAGATCGAGAATGAAAACTCTTCAATACAGTTGAACTTAAGTTGATTGTATCGGAGTATGAATATTTCAGAAATAGAAGGAGAGATGAGTGAGTTAAAAAAACAAATGGATCTCACTCGTGTCAATCAATTTTCCAAACATTTCTGCAATCTAGTTAAAATGGAATTTCCATGCTTATGAATAATTTTATATAAATTTCCTTAAATTGTCCTTAAAAAAAAATGAGATTTTCATTATAGAAAGCGAGTACAAAATAGAATTGTTGTTCATTGTTCTTTAAAAACTAGGGATGTCATCCTGCGGTTTTCTAAAAAAAACAATTCTTTTTGGGCTCATATTTTCCCATATTTTCATTGTTTCTCTTTGCTCATAGAACTATCCAGAAAATCTACATAAAAAAATTTATATGTAACTATGATGCATAGACTATGAGTGTGTATTTATAATGCCATTGATTTTTCCAAAAGTCTAAATGCAAAATCTCTTCAAAGCAAATATTGAAAGCATATTTATAATGCCATTGATTTTTCCAAAAGTCTAAATGCAAAATCTCTTCAAAACAAATATTGAAATTGTTTTACTTTTAAGAGTAGTGAATACTCTGGCATTCGTGAAGGAGTCATGCACATATGTAGCGAAATGAAACTTTCCATGCTCCTTGCCAATGTCTCTTTTGGATAGGCGATCATAGAGTTGGACATAATGGGTGAGATGTATTTTTATATGGGAGAAATTGATCTTTTTAGTTTTTGGTAGATATGGATCTAGGCTCGTTTAACTTTCTCTTTAAATAGGTTCCATTCCACATCAATACCATGGGAAATATCATGGGGGAGCTCAAAAGTGATAATTAACTTGAAAAGTCATTTTTACTTTACCTACCTAGCAAAAAAGAATAATAAAACATAATAATGAATAATTTTTATTTTAACATAGGGTTATTTTTGTCCATGGGGTCTTGGTTAATCGGTGATGAGGTAGGCTTTGGCACTCATCATAGGTTCAATTCCCTTCCCAATGATTTTTAGCTTAATTTTAATTTAATTATTGAAGAAAATAACTTTTACTTAAATTGTTGAACTTAAGAGGTAAGATTAAGTAGCAATATATGTTTATATTTTTATGTTGCAATTATATTGAATGGTTAATAAACTACAAAATTGCCAAGGAAAAAGGAAATGAAAGGGACCATGTCTCGTAGGGTTAATACACAAATCGATCCCGCAAAGAATAGATAAGAGACCCACATAGTTATGCATAGTTATGGACAACAAGCTAATAGGATCTGGGGATCTTAGGCTGGAGAGGGGAGAAAACAACTAATAACATTTGGATAAAATTGCCAAGGAAAAAGGAAATGAAAGGGACCATGTCTTGTAAGGATCAGGTCGTCAAGACCTTTCACCATTAACCATTAATAGCCCAAGTCCAAGACAAATAAAGATAACAATAGAAGGGTTAGACTAGGAAACCAATTAAGGGTAAACATCAACAGCCTGCCATGGAGGGGAATGGGTACCCTGTCCAAAGGAGGAACATACAATATTGCAAACCCTGGAGGTGAGGGAGGGCCTCTGAGGCAAGAAAATTTCCAATAGACTAAGGTAGTTAATGTCAACAGTAAAGAAGAATAAACACTCAAGGGACAATAAATGCAACTATAAACACAATCAGAATAATAAAAAAAAGATAGTATATATATATATATATAACAGTACATCGACCAACACGAAGATATTTGATATATTTTCAAGGAAATAAGACATTATAGATTCCTGGGACAGTGTATTTATAAGCCATAAAACAATGCATACAAGTTAAATACCAGATAATAAATGAAACACGAGTTTGCACATATTGCCTCAAAGGTAGCACAAGACTCTTGAATAATAACCGCATTTATAAATATAATAGGTATCTTCCCTAAAAGGGAAGTAACGAAATAAGCATGAAAATATACAAATAAATCCTATAAACAGTTTTGAGGTTCTCCAAACGTTATGACCTAACATTACATATAGCTAAAGTTACCGAGGCTAGGAGACCATAGTCATCTCGCCAAGCCTTTAGAAATGAAAATAAGGGAATTTTTTCAAAATGCGCAAAGGTGCCATATCTATGTCGATAACAAACTTAAATGTAACTGGAGGACCTATGGCCATCACTGAGAACCCATCCACTTGAAGAAGAAGCAGTCACTAAAGGATGACGTATGAGAAGAAATGACTATTACAACGGGGAACTTCATAATGAGGATTTAGTTTTCCACGGGAAAATTGTAAGTCACGGTGTTTTACCAGACATCAAACAACATGGGGTTAAAACTTATCTAACCGTAAGACACATAAACTGGCAACCAAAAACATTCAAGAATAGTTGCAAATTTATACATGTAAGTTGATGAGAAGCATTCCCTTCGTTCTCGTCATTAGCCAATTTAATGGATTGAGCTTCAACACAAAGTATAACATAACATAGTACAATAAACTCAGGTTATGGTCATCGCGACAAACCTGGAAGCCATAGCCAACCTAACCGGGAAGTCTAACCATGGCCTTTCCTTGTGTACCTGTAGAATGAGAGGATTTGTTGGAATTCTATAGAAAATTTATGGCTCAAAGTCAATACACCACGTTGTCAGGGTAGGCTACACCATAGGAAGAAAAACACTACATAAGTGTTAAGAAAGGCACCTTGAACACACTCAAACATGAGGGATTCCGACCCATGAACTAGAGCGAGCCGACAAAAAATTCGACCTGTGGTGGCAACACCCGAGTCATAAAGCTTGTAATTGAATCCTAGCAAGATCTGTAGCAGAAAACGGAATGTAGTGGAAGAAGGGGAGACTATACATTGAACAAGAGTTAGGGTTGACGTGTTTCGAGTTGCAGAGGAAACCAAACCTCCTCTCGATCTGCAAAGTAAGAACTCCTCCAGCCTTCCTGCCTAATAGACAATTACCTTGACTATTGTGATTGTCAGCCGTATATCAGGGAGAAAAAACTAGGGTCATTGATGGGTAGTCAAATCCTCAGGATTGATGAGTGACAGAGGATATATTGAGATCGATTCTTTCTAGGTTGTGTACCATGTCATATGAAAAAATATTAAAGTGTATCCCTCCGTATAGATGCGAAGAACCAAATCTTATTTAAATTCCACTACTTTATAATTTTATGCACTGTGTATAACTTGTATGATGCGATGCACAGTTTCCAAAGTTGAATTGGAAATTGTATGGGCAATGTTTTAAATTTAATCCATTGTTTCAAGTTATATGGTAGTCATCACGGTATACATTAAGATAGCACTAGTAAAAAATGATTAAATTAATGACCAGGTGACTAAAAGAGTTTGTCAACGCAATTATTTCAAGTGAATTACTACTAAATTTTAGAAATTTTAAGTGATCGAACAAAAAATGACTAACTTAAATGACTAACTTAGTCTAGGAATAAAATATACGACTAGATGATAAGTGACTAAACTAAAATCGACTAACTTAAATGACTAATTTAGTCTTGGGATAAAATATATGACTAGATAATAAGTAACTAAACTAAGAGCGACTAACTTAAATGACTAATTTAGTCTAGGATTAAAATATATGACTAGATAATAAGTGACAAAATTAATAATGATGAATGTAAATGAATATTAGAGTCCAAGAATAAAAATACGACCAAATAACAAGTACAACAAGTATATGAATTAGTGATCTACATCAGTAATTTTTAATTGTGTAACTCCGTAAATGGAAAATTGCAATTTTGATACCGAAATGTTACATTTCACTATAGGGGTCTCTGAATCCATCTGCAGTGTTAAAATTCTCTCATTCGTTTCCACTCTTTCCATCAAGTTCTTGATAAGTGCATGATCGTTCTCCAAGCAACAATGTTTGATACCCTACCCCTCATTTACCTCAGAGCGATCAGACCCACAATTCCCCTTGGCACCACGGGCTCCTCCAATTGACGACTCTACTTTTGAACCATCGGATCCTCATCCCTGCTAGCCCCCGCTTACGTCCTCCACAACCCCCATGGGCACCCACACTAGTGAGTCGTGCACACCCCACCGTATTGCCACCCTCACATGGAGCATCCATAATTATTGTCAAGTCCACCACCCCCATAGGGCCATACATATGAAAAGTGTTTCAGTTGACCCTCCATAACCTTAATACTAATACTCATGCTTATTTCTCCTTCACCGATTGCATTATATTTCTATGTCTAGTGGGAAAAAGTACCATAGACTACTCATGAACAAGTGTTCACTTCAAAATCAAGTTTACTCCAGATAACACACATGTAAAGACTACATAATGAGATGTATCCTAGAATAAAAAGGAAAAACATTTAAATTTATTCTTAATAATATTATTTATATTTATATAAATTTCACTTCTTTATATCTTAAAATATTTTTAATATACATATTTTTTATTCCAAATATTTGACACACAAATCATATTTATTTTATACATTACTTAACATTGAGTTATAATAAAATACTTTTATCAATATACATACTTTTTATTTTACACATTATCTATTTGGGCTAATAAAAAAACGTCATACATAATCCTCCTCGAAAATAAACCTTAGGCCTTCTGAGACCAAACAACCACATATTAGAGTACAACCACAAAGCTAACCACAACCTCAAAGCTAAACATAGACGATATTTTACCCAGCCACTCAGACTAAGCTCTGGAGGTCTTAAGGAAAACGTGGTTCTTTTAGTGAAATATAAACCATTGAATGGATATACCACCCATTTATATTCAAATTTTATATGGCACCATGACCGGCTCGTTGATATTTTTAAAGGAATCTTAATTGAGTATTTTCCTTACAATGTTATGGGAATGGATGTACTCGACTGTTCGGGGGGCGTATTGTCTGGTTTTCATCCGCCGTCTATACCTTGGCATCAGTACTAAGTGGTTCAGGCACAATTCATTGGGTTTTCTTCAGAATTGAGGTGACTTCAGCCAATTTTTAGGGTATTGATGGATTCCAGGGATTTTCGCTCCATATCCTAGTGTCTGTGATTCAAACTCACTCATTCTAGGAGTGTTTTTACCCAAACGTTTGGTCATTTTCTAGGGTAATTTTAGAAATAAAATATGGGAAAGGCTTAAGTGGAAATATCAGTGGCATACAGCCCAAAGTGCAGTAGGCTGAAGATTTCAACTCGATCTTTGTATTGATGAAATTGGGAGTTGCAGTGAATCAATGGGTAAGATCTCCATTTAAGAATTTAATAGTTTTATATTTCTGCTATGAAGAAAAATTAATTAATGTCCACTAGTCCACCTCATTTATGTCCATTCAAAGTGTTAAAGAAATTAAAATATGTGTATTCTCATGTTGGTCAAATATGCCTGCTATTGATGAAATTTAGGAATTTTTGGATTCATGTTATATTCGATAATAAGATAAATAAAATTTCTTGTCCAGGAAGATCTGTGGCATTTTGTTCGTTTATGACGTGTTATAATTGGTGGTTATGCCAATGTAGATACACTTCCTTGGGGTATTTTAACCCATGTCTGACCAAGTAAAGTATTTTTTGGCCATAGTATGCTCAATTGTGTTTATAACGTCATTGTTGCGGTCTTTTTATCCATTTTTTGCAAAGTGAGGGGAATTTTATGTAACTTACAACCTACTAAATTTGAACTACAAGTTTTCCAACTAGCACTATCAAACCCAAATGATCTTGCAACTGTGACAAAATATTCTCAGCAGTAGAGCATCTGGGATACACCGTAAGCCTTTTAAATACTAAGAATGTTGAAAATTATAAAAGTGGGTGCTATTTTCCAGATTTGGTTCTGCAAGCCACTTGAATATACATATCCTTGTCCTGTAGACAATGATTTAATAATCCCATGTTAAGTGTCTGTCTTACCAGACATTTATCTGATTTCTGTCTATAGCATCCAAAAGACAAAATATTTTGCAGTTTGTACATGGAATTGCAAGATCGATTTTTCTCTTCTCTTATCATCACAACAACCTTTTGTACATGGATTGCACGAATATGTGACTAATTTGCATAGATTTCTGCCAGTTTGATGAAGTGGGTGAAGATTGGAGACCGCCATCATTATGGAAAAAGGCGTTGGTATAACAATTTTTCTTTGATTATTATGGATGTTGCTCACTGATTGAGGTCGGGGGAGAAACTGAAAGGATTTTCATATCATAGCTAATGGTCGAGGGTTTTATGGCATTTCAACTGCATAACTATAGAAGGTAAATTATTTGATTTTCCCTGGGGAGTTGGTAATACGTATCTGATTAGTAAGAATGAAAGGTAGTCATAGGGATGGGCTGGATCTTCCCCCCTCTCTTTTCTTGCATTCATATCTTTTGTGTATTAGGGCTAGGGATTTCTCGGTGAAATGAATGCACATGAATCAATATTTAAAACACGTCACCTCCCTCCTATAATTCGTAATTTTTCAAGACTACTCGATCAAGTAGTTAATTCATTTCCCTCCCGGTCTGGATCCTTTCCAATCTCTCCTATAATGAAAATGAAAGGAATTATTTTCTTGTGGGGGTGACCGACCTAGGTCAATATCCTAACCTATTGGGCTTGGGCTGGCCTTAATGAATGTTCCTCGTGCTGAGAATCAATCAATATGAAATTCATAATGAGTAACTATGGAATGAAACGCTGGGTAGTGGGGGTGATGGCCCCGAATATTGGAGGGATCATCTACAGCAAGGATAGGGAGGAATTTGATTCCATCTTACTTAAATTTAGATGAACTGGTTGTATATAGATGCAATTCTATTGATCCACAGTTAGATAGAAGTAGTCAATCCAGTTGATATGTCTGAATGAAACTTTTGATAGGTCTTGCCCTTCATAGGGATTTAGCCCCCTCTATTGTTTAGGGTCCCTCCTACTACTTTCCTCAGGAGAGCGGCTTAACACTCCTCCACTAAGTTTATTCCTGCCACCAATCATTCTATCAGTCGTTCCCATCAGCACTTTCAATCCCTAATCCTGTATTCGTCCACCCCCCCCCCAAAAGTAAATCCCTCCAACTTAATCAGTTTCTTCCAAGTCTCTATCCGTTTAGCCAACCCCCCCTCGGAGGATCAAACTATAGCATGTTCCCAACCAGCAAGACCAAGCCAGTAATACTAGCAAGTCAAATTCTACTTATTCCTATATGATGTCACCCTAAATATTTACCTGCTTCCATGAATAACAAAGAGAATAGATCTCTATAACATATGATCTCATCATAGAGACATTGACAAAGGCCCTGAATGGATTGGTTCTTTACTTCATGAGGAAAGCCAGAAGCGCAGCAGCACAATTGGGTAGTGACACAATCGTTGGTTTGGCTAGGTTGGCTATTAGTTCCTCACCTTAGATCTAGGTAGGCAAGAGATATACTATAGCCAATTTTCCACCCAATAGCCTTATTGAATGTTTTCTCTCACCGATAGCCACGTAGATAGACCTTTCCTCATTCAATAAAAAATCTATCTATCCACGAGCTGACTTTCAAGGAGGTGGGCAGGATATGAGGTCAACTATCCACCTAACTATCTAAATGGATAAAAGGATAAATATCTTTCAATAGGGCTAAGTAATATTCCCCTTAACTGACCTTAAGCTTCCTTTCAGTGCATTCCAACTTGCGAGACCTAAGGAATGGAACTCACGCCAGCTGCAAATATTCTCAGTGTTTTAGTTTATTTGGAATTTTTAATGCATAGAATTGGGACACACGACAGTCATTAGGTGTTTTTTAAGACACGTGCAATATGGAGAGTCACAAAAATTTCATAAAATCATCTACATAATTTGTGACTATGGCATATTAAAACAACAAGGAAAACAAAAAAATTAAAGACAAATTATAAATGTAAATGCCACGTTAAGCATGTATGACCTTTTGGCCATGTTTCACACCATTCGAGAGGTCATAGATGAGGAATGTCACCTCTAGAGGTTCCACAACAATTTTGGAGAGCCCATCAGCAGTGGAATTGTGTTCATGCAGCATATGTGTGAAAGAGATCCCTTCAAAAGAGAAGAGTTTCCTTTATGTCTTGAAGATTATAGTGAATGTAAATATTCTCGATTTGGATTTTTTTGTTTCCTCAGTATATTGCAAGCCTCAAATCCCCCATGGACCATTACTTGATTGTTCTTAACAATTTTTAATGAAGAAAACTGTAGCAAGGTGCACAATGCAATAAATTATTAATGGTTATTTGTACCTTGCCAAAGAGCAATACCATATGGGTAAGTCATGTGTTTGAGTGATAAATAAAACCACACTAACATGACATTGTGTTAGGTGCCCTTATTTTCTCTGTAAGAGGGCTCATGATCAGGATGAACCTCCTCTATGGCTTGTGATTAGCTTTATGTTTCATGCATAATTTTACCACTAAACCCATTGTGATCTCTAGAAGGATGTTTCTATTGTTGAAGGTAAATTTGTTCCTAGCCTACCAAATATTGGTTACCAAAATAGTGGGGATGCCCATGAAAGAAGTTGTTTTTATTTTCCAGCCATGTCATGAGATTGTATTCCAAACATGTGGAAGACCATGACCCATTTATATGCAATTATGATACTACTATTTTGATTACTTGAATTGTGTATGCATAGGAGATAATTAATTGTGCAATTCTCTTTTATGAATATTCGCATTAATAGTAGAAACTAGGACCTTCCTAGTTCATCTTCATGAGATTGTCCCAAGTTAAAAGTTTGTTATTTAATGCTAGCCAAAGTGTAGTTTTATATTTTAGGCGTGCTTTTATTTTTTGTAGAGGTTTCCATCGGTAGTGTGTTTCCCCAGTAAATAGGGAATCAATGTGAGACTCGTAGCCAAATTTTGAAGTGAAGTCCCGATTGTTGGGATTTTTTGACAATAACATCTTAACAATTATCTCCTTCCAAATTTTGATGAGATTTGTAGTGAGGGGATTGAAATATGTTTCCCATTCTACAACATCTTGTCCTACAAGGTCAAATTTGTGAATTTTTTCCATCTTGTAGACGCCCATGCCAAAGGGGATTGTGCCTTTTCATTTGTGAGGACATAACACCACTTTTAATTTAAGTTGTCGGTGAAATTGTTTGATAATATATAGGTATCAACTAATCCCATGCATGGATCTAGTCCTAGCTTCACACTTACACAATTACCAATTTGTGATGCAGACCATTCTCCAATGAGAGGGAAGGCTAGTATGAAGTATTCTAGACATTTGATCCCTTTATAGATTTCCTTGGTTAGTAGATCTAGTCCATGAATGTGGAGGATGGGAGATATTTGGATTTGAGAGTTTTCCCCTAGAGGGATGTGTTATGAATTAGCTGCCAAAGGTTCTCGGTCACTAATGCTTTTCTGAAGATAACAATATTTCTGAACCCTCAACTACCAATTTTTTCAGGAGAACAGGTCTATTCCATTTTACTCGGGGATGCTTCTATTGCGTCCTTTGCTAGGCAAAAAGAAATTTATACAGGCCTTTTAAATTTTTAGATATATACATATATAGACTTGCAGGAAATTTATACAAGTCCTGTAAATTTTTAGATTTTTATTTTTTTTTATATATAGAATAATTTTTTTGTTAAAAAATGCTCCATTTATTTTTTTGAAGAAAAAATCATAATTTTATTCAACTTGAAAACATGGACAAAATTAAATTTTGCAAATCCACAAGGGCATAACAGTAACATTAGCCAAAATTCATACCAAAAACAAGAACTCAAAGATCCATAGTTCACATTCCTCCAATCAAAGGTCCATGAAATATCTTTAAAATATTGGGCATATGATCCCCAGATAGCCCCCCAAAAATCCCCAAAAAACCTTAGAGAAATAAAATCCTAGGCCAAAGTTTGAGGAAAACTAAGAGGATAAGCATGTGGGCTTGCCGAAACATATAAGGAGCAACAAAGAAATCCTAAACCGCCCATTAAAAGAAACTTGGGCATGTTCTGCCCAGAAACCCCAAGAAAACCCACAAAAATTATGGCAAAAACACTTGGCAGATGACAACAACTGCAACAATAACAACATCAAACACCCACGAAAAGAGAAACATAGCCAAGGCAACTTAAGAACCACCATGAACATACACCTGCAATGCCCACCTCCCCTGGAGTAGAAAAAAAAGGGCATGAATTGGGAATAGGATGTCTATATATTTGCACACCCCACCCCCCCAACTTCCTTCGCAAGATCTAGGTCAACTGTAGAAAAGAGAGGCTCGAAACTGGACAAATGACGATTATGCAGTTGTTACACCTCAACCCCCTCAACTCTCTTTGTAAGATCTAGGCCAAAAATAGAAAAAAAAATTCACAGGATGAAGATTTTAGTGAAAAATGACCAAGCATCAGACACAACATCATGGTAGTGATGATCCAGGGCAACAACAATGGTTTTTGAACTGGATCATGGAAGAAAAAATAGTATAGAGGGTTGCGAAGATAAGGGTTTCTGTCTTCAAGCTCTCCTCCACAATAAATTCTCCACTTATTAAAAAATGTTTTAATATTTACATTCAAAATCATTTCTATTTTTAATTTTTAATTTGAAAGGTCCATTTTTTTTCAATTTAAAAGAAAATTGTTTCCTTAGTTTTGTAATTTTAGGCACCCCACAGAAGATGGCATTGGAGGTAATGATGTTTTGTGATTCAAGTTTTAAATTTGAGGTTTTGGATTGGAGTGGGCCCATCTATCATGCCCTCCATATAGGACTAGTCATAATTTTAACCTTGAAGTGAAAATGCAAGTGCTCACAATAACACCACTTTTTGACTCAAGGTTTGATTTCAAGGTCTTTGTTCACAATGGTATTTAATTGTTGAAGCCACAATTTCAAACAAGTTGTAATTTTAACTTTGTAAAAAAGTTAGGTTGTTACCAATATCGTCATTTTTTTTTTGTTGGGGGTGGGGGGTGTTATTTTAAGGTTTTTGTTGGCAATGTTACCCCTCGTTTTAGTAGTGGCACCATAATATTGTTTTTGGATAAGTAGGGTAGTTTGTCCTTGATGGGTTGGTTGCATTTTTATTTTTGTGTACCTTCATGTTTCCCAAGGTCCTCTCATATTATTTGAGGCACTTCATGTTTTCTAAGGCATTGGTCATATCTCTTGAGGAAGTTTTTGGGTTGTTTATGTACACTTGGACATCTCCTATACATGTTTTGTGTATGCTCCTTGAATGTTTTCCTATTTATCCGTTTATGATTTGATTTGTACTTGTAAGGATTGGTTTACAAACATGGCAATCAGGGAGGATTTATCGTAGATTTTCGGTGACATGGAAAGGCAATGTGGATAATGTCACTCCCTTGTTGCAACAAAAATGATGTGGAAAAGGCTTTGTTGAAGTATCTTCGGGAATAAGCGAGCTAGAGTGGATATTAATTGGATTATATTTTGATGTCACCTGACTATTTGGGAATTTTATCACCCAAATTGACTTGCAAAACTTATCTTCCATGTTTCATCGGATGCCACTAACAAAAGCATGACAATGGGCCTTCATTTGGAGCATTAATTAGAAGTGTGTAACTATTATTTTTCCCTAATTTATGAAGTTTTTATGATTTTGTTGTTGTGTTATTGGAATTTTTTCATTCTTTTAATTCAACAAAGAGAATGGTCTCATTCGTGAAGACAACATAATTATATTTTTTCCCTACGCATGAAGGGATATGCAATGGACTGGTTTATGAATCTTGGAAGGGAGCATTTGCATATTTTATAGATTTTATAAAATGGATCAGAAAAGGTTGGAAGTCATAGTGACATGTGTCTATAATATATCTTATTATATCTGGAATCATGATTTTACAAATACTCTAATATTGAGTCATGATGACGTGCTTGTTTATACTAGGTATGCTTCATTCGAAGGTGGTTCATTCATATATCAAGCATGGATAGGTAAGGATACTAAAGAGATATCAACGCCTTATAAATAAGCCACTTCGAAGGGGCAACCTCCAATACATTACATAAATGAACAATTATTGGATGATACAATTTACAAAACCTCCTTTCTATATATAGGATTCCATGGGGCCATAATGTAATCCTAGTGGGGCCACAATGTAATCCTAGCGACCTAACAATAATAATTTAAGGGCACAATAATAACAATATGGGGGTTACAAGGGTACAATAATAACAATAAGGGGGTTACACTAACAACAATAAGGGACTATACTAGTAATATAGGGACCTAACATGCCCCTCTCCTTCAAAAAAGTGTTGTACTCAATGCTTGAGTAGCTCTGGGTGCTTCTGTATAAAATTCTCATCCTCCCATGTAGAATCTTCAGTGGGTAAGTTCTTCCACTTGATGAGATACTCTGAAATTGATCGATTCCGTAGTTGTTGAGTTCTTGTTTCTGTGACCGCTTCAGGTTCCAATATGATTTTTCCTTCCTCATCAAGTTCTAGAAATATTGTTTGAACTGGAAGATTTTCACCTATAACCTTCTTTAAGCATGAAACATGGAAGACTGGATGCACTCGTGAAGAAGCAGGAAGCTCCAATTTGTATGCCATAGTACCAATATTTTGCAACACCTTGTAAGGACCATAGTACTTTGGCGATAATTTATTATCCTTCTTAGGTTGCTTGAGGGACATTTGTTTGTATGGTTGTAGCCGTAAAAATACCCAATCTCCTACATCAAAACTTCTCTCGCTGCGATGTTGATCTGCCTGTTGTTTCATTCGATTTTGTGCCAAATTCAGGTTATCCTTTAAGAGTTGGAGAACTTCTTGCTGATGCTCGATGTGATCTTCCACTGCTTGAACCTTCCAATTTTCCCTTAAAGATGATGTGATGGATGGTGGATGATATCCATAAAGTGCCATAAATGGGGTCATTTTTGCTGCAGTATGGAAGGAAGTGTTATACCACCATTCAGCGAGGTAACCACTTGACCCATTGTGTTTGTTTATCAGATACAAAACAACGAAGATATCCTTCCAAACATTTATTTACTATCTCAGTTTGACCATCAGATTGAGGATGATAAGATGAGCTATGAGCTAATTGTGTACCCAAACAAGAAAATAACTCCGTCCAAAAATTTCCAGTAAAAATGGGATCTCTGTCACTCACAATAACCCTTGGGCTTCCATGTAGCTTTTGAATTCTATCCATAAATGTAGTAGCAACTGTACTTGCTTTAAATGGATGAGATAATGCACAGAAGTGTGCATACTTGGTAAGTCTATCAACTACCACCATGATGACACTCTTTCCTTCAGACTTAGGTAAACCTGTGATAAAATCCATTGAAATCTCCACCCAACGTTGACTTGGAATGGATAAAGGTTGTAGAAGTCCCGGGGTCTTAATTGTTTCCACTTTATTCTGCTGGCAAACCAAACATTCTGCCACAAACTTTTGAATATCAGATTTAAGGCCATCCCAAAAAAATTCTTTCTTCACCCTGTGGTAAGTTTTTAAAAATCCTGAGTGTCCTCCTAAAGGAGAAGTGTGCAATTCCAGAAGAATATTTTGTTTTTGTTGGGAATTCTTACAAAGATATAAGCGATCTTTGTACCATAAGGAATCATTTTTCCAACTAAATGTATCAGATGTACTAGGATCTTGCTGCAAATTTTGAATGAGTGTCCATACATCTTTGTCCTTCTTCCATTCATCTCTTGCTTCGGTTATCAATCTGGTTGGATAATAGAAATGGCACAAAGCAATGCTTCCACCTCTTCATTCTTTCTTGAGAGTGCATCTGCAACAACATTAAGCTTTCCTTTTTTGTAGATTATTTCAAAGTCATAACCCAACATCTTTGTGACCCATTTTTGCTGCTCTTCTGACGATAGCCTTTGTTCCAAAAGTGTTTAAGAATATCATGATCGATTTTTACCTTGAAGTGTCTTCCCATTAGGTAAGTTCGCCATTTCTTTAGTGCATGCAGTATTGCTAACATTTCCTTCTCATAAATAGGTTTTTGTAAATACTTTCCTTTGATTGGACGACTTTCAAAAGCAATGAGTCTTCCTTCCTGCATTAAAACTGCACCAATTCCATTTCCTGAGGCATCACATTCCACAATAAAGGTTTTTGTGAAGTCTGGCGTAGCTAAGACCGGTGCTAGGCACATTGCCTCTTTAAGATGTTGAAAGGCCTTAGTTGCTTCAGGAGTCCATGAAAATGCATCTTTCTTCAATAATGTTGTTAGAGGTGCTGCTATTCTCCCATAATTCTTAACAAACTTGTGATAATACCCTGTTAACTCGAGAAATCCTCGCAAATTCTTTATGGTTGTGGGGACTTTCCATTCATTAATGGCTTTAATTTTGTTAGGGTCTACTTTAACACCCTCGTGAGATACAATATGACCCAGATATTCCACTTCTTGTACTCCAAAGAAACATTTGGATGTTTTTGCATATAATTGTTTCTCCTACAACAGTTTGAGCACCCTGTCAACATGTTCAACATGAACCTTCCAAGACCTGCTATAGATTAGTATATCATCAAAAAATAATAGCACAAATTTTCTAAGGGTTTGAAGATGGAATTCAACAACCCTTGAAATGTAGAAGGTGCATTGGTAAGGCCAAAAGGCATGAACAAAAATTCATAATGACCCTCATGAGTTCGAAATGTTGTTTTTGGAATATCTTCAGTCTTCATTCTAATTTGATGATATCCTGAACGAAGATACAACTTGGTAAAATAAATTGCTCCATGTAATTCATCCAATAATTCATCAATCACAGGAATGGGAAATTTATCTTTAATGGTGAGCTTATTGAGCTCCCTATAATCCGGACACATTCACCATGATCCATCCTTCTTGTGTACCAATACTACAGGAGCATAGAAAGAGCTTTGACTAGGTTGAATTATACCCACCTCTAACATTTCTGCAATCATACGTTCAATTTTGCTCTTTTGAAAGTAAGGATATCTATAAGGCCTGATGTTTGGAGGAACACTTCCTGGAATAAAATGAATAGCATGATCATGATCATGGATAGGTGGGAGTCCTTTGGGAGTTTCAAACACCTTGGAATGATTGTCCAATACTTGTTGGAGATCTGCAAAAATAGATGATTTTGATGTTGGAACTTCTAGTGAGCATAATTGTGCAATTACACCTCATTCTTATTTATTTAGAAGCTTTGTCATGACATTAGAGCTTATTATCCTTCCCGGCTTCCCTTCAATACCCCGTAATTTGACTTCCTTTCCTTCAGAAATTTTTTTCAAGAAAATTTCTTGAAAATTAAAAGCTACCATCCCCAAAGATTGTAACCATTGTACTCCTAGTACAACATCAGCACCTCCCATAGGAATGGAAAGCATTGGACTAGTCAATACATATTCCCCCATGGTTAGCTTGATATTATGGCATTTTCTAGAGCAATTTATAGTTCCTCCATTTGAAACCATCACTTGAAATTCTGGTGCTGGGTATAGGAAACAATTTAATTCCTTGGCTACCTTACAATGAATAAAATTATGGGTGCTACCTGAATCAATCAACACTATTACCTTTCTCTTCTTGATTTGTCCTTTTATCTTGAGAGTTTGAGGAGTGGTAATTCCTGCCATTGCATTACACGATATGGTTGGATTCATTTCTTCCTCTTCTGGGGCTGGTTCCTGGTGTATATCCTCTTCTTGTTCATTTTCTTCTTCCTCTTCACAATCTATGTAAAATAATTTCTTCTCAGCACACTTATGATCTTTAGTGTATTTGCTATCACAACTGTAGCAAAGCCCTTTTGCTCTTTTTTCTTCCAATTGTTGTGGTGTCAACCTTGTAGGTTGTGGAAATCTAGGTGTAGCAACACTTCCTTCTTTATAGAATTGAGTGGTAGGCTTCCTTGTCGCCATAATTTTACATTCAACTTTTCTTGCCAACCTGAGTGCCTTCTCCAATGAATCAGGTTCCAGAATGCAGACTTCATGTTGGATGTTATCATTTAAAGTGCCTATGAAGAGATCAATCCTGTGTTCCTCTGGAATATCAATTACCCTTATATTCAACTTTTGGAAGTCCTCAATGTGTTGCCCCACTAAACACTTTTGTTTGAGATTTATCAATTGGCTAAAGAAGGTGTTTCTCTTTGTATCCTCATAATGTGCTATCATTTCCTCGGTAAAAATTGACCAAGTGACAATTTTTTTACAGGAGCAAAGCCATCGATACCATACAAATGTATTTTTTTCTAAATGTAAAGTTGCAATGCGTACCTTTTGTGTGTTTTACACATTATGGAGATCAAAATATTGCTCCATCTGTAGTATCCATGTTACAAGATCCTTTCCATCAAACTTCGTCATATCCATTTTTGGAATATGGTGGTTCTTCCTGCCAACATTAGAGTTTATGAAATCATGATTAACTTTTATTTTGTTCTCATCATGAGTTTCTTCTACTATATTTTCACCATTAGGAAACATTTCTTGTATCAATTTTGTCAAACCTTCCATGTCTTCTTTTAGATCATTCTTCATGTTTTCCATTTTAGCTTCCATGTCATCCATCTTAGATTCCATGCCAGCTTCTATGCCATCTATCTTAGATTCCACGCCTTTCTTCAAACCATCCATATTATTCTTCACACCATCCATCTTCGCTTCCATGCCTTTCTTAAAAAATTCCATTTCATTTTTTGCTGTAGTTTGTGAGAGCGAAATTTGGTGCACCTGCTCTTGTAATTTTGATAGATCATGTTGCAATTCTTCATCTTCATGAGTCATAGTAGAGTCTTCTGAAGGCTTAATGGGTGTTGAATTATTTTTACAGGGAATTTTTTAGAACCCGATACTGATATATATTCTACAATATGCCCTTGGAATCAATTCAAATTTATTCTTCAAACAAGACTTATGCAATTCGGAAAAAAAAAAAATACACACCTTTTTCTTGCTTTTGAGGAGCTCAATATTGAAATTGGATTATCTCTGTGATTGCAGCTCTTCAATATCTAAAATTTAGCACTGAAGTAGCCCTCTGAATTCTCTTTTGAATGCCACAGATCAGACCTGATTTGGATTCTCCAAGACAAATTTATGTCCAATCTCCCGCAATGACCTAATTTTGGATTGGTTCAGTAGAGCGAACTTGTACACCTTTCCATGTGTCATTGTTTCATCCTTCGGATCTGAAATCTATAGCCAAGAAACTACTGTCTGTGTACTTGTAACCAATTTTTACAGCACTCCAATCCAATCCTCAGAGAGAGAGTTATGAAACGTTTACCACGATCACCTCTTTTCGATGAAATTCAGGAGCCTGAAAAAGCACTCCCTTCCACAGATCATATCTCTGAAAATATTGGGAACCAAGCTATGAAATTTTTTGACGAGTTTTCTCAGGATTTCGGCTTCACACCCTAAGAATTTCAGATTTCAAACCTTCGTAGAAACAAAGTTACAGCGAAAATTCCCCGATCACCTGTTTAGAGAAGCGAAACCCTAGAATCCAAAGCTCTGATACCAAATGTTGTGTAACCAGCTCAAAAAATAAAATAAAAGAGATATCAACGCCTTATAAATAAGCCACTTTGAGGGGGAAATCTAAAATACATTACATAAATGAACAATTCTTGGATTATACAATTTACAAAACCTCCTTTCAATATATAGGAGTCCATGGGGCCATAATGTAATCCTAGTGGGCCACAATGTAATCCTAGCCGACGTAACAATAATAATTTAAGGGCACAATAATAACAAAATGGGGGTTAAAAGGGTACAATAATAAAAATAAGGGGGTTACACTAACAACAATAAGGGACTATACTAGTAATATAGGGACCTAACAGATACTCTTCTTAGTAGCAAGAAAATAACATAGAAGCTACCCTCTCTATGAAGCCTTTTCGGTAGTTTGTCTCAATAAATATTTTGTCCAACACCTCTTTTATTTCATTGTTGTGTTATTTCCTTATTTGTATAAATTATTACTTTATGCATTACAATTGAATGGAAATCCCTTTTCCATAATATATGCTTTTGAACTTCTCACAAGTGATGGTCAAACTTGAGAGGAAACATATAGTAAGTACATATTGTAGTGGCCATTTAGAACTTGAACAATTCTATTAAAAGAATATGTATACATATCACAATTTGTTTTTGAAGTATGAAAAGACATTTTGAAATGGCCCAGGAGGGAATTATCAGAGGGAGGAGAACACACAAATTATTTTGGTCTTAAGATAGACCGTGGATTGATTTAGTTTGAATGAAAAAATGAGAAAGTGCATCTATTATGGACTTATGGGATTTAAAAATTACTTTCTATGACACAACCACTTTTTTTTAAAACAACTACAGAATTTGACATAAGCTTAAGCTTTGTCCTTGTCAGGAAAAGGAACATTTGGTGATGTAGGTCAATTTTCCTTTTCTATGGAAATGTTCATTTTGAGAGATATTTCTGTATTTTTATGAAGGTTCCAAAATCCTAGAAAATCTCAAGTTGGCAAAGAGCTATAAAGGTTTTCTAAGTGATAGAAATGTACAACTGACATTTAGGAATCTATTATTTTGACTATTTTTCATTCAATTGAGAAATAAATATGACTGTCCCATCCTGTAATATATAAAATCGAGAAGTTATAGCACATATTTGGGCCTACATGGTGTTCTTTATTGTTGAAAATATTCTTGTCATTCACCTTATTCCAAGGTGATGATACTGGGTTCTGGCATGGGTTTTATATATTTTTTAGTCCATAATTTATTATATAGTTTATCATGACATCTCCATTTAGCCAGAGTCCATTGAACTTGAATAAGTGTCCAAATTCCTTACTATTTTAGAGATTGTTTGTGGTTCACTTTGTGGAAACCAGAAGAACTATGACATTTCTTTAGCTTTCATTGCTTATATTGTTGGAGGGATCCCACCTTTAGTTATACTTTGTGCCTCTATCTCTGGTAATATTTAAACTTACAAGGAGAAATGCTACAAAGCAAGATTCTTAAATGGACTTTTCAAATTTGACAGAACCAAATATTTAATTTCTTCTATTTCTATAATAAACAGGATCAAATAATACTTCAAGATTCTATAAATGCCAAAATATGTGTTTTGTAAACCTGTTTACCGCTACTTCAACATAACTTACAACAAAACTTATTTGTTGGAGGTTTATAGTATATACCCAGGACTTTCACTCTAGTGTTATCCAGATTCCAAACAAACACTATATGATTGATGGCTACAAAACTTCAAAGAGAATGAACCCTACCTCTGTAGGTTTGAATGAAAAAATTCACTATGTGTTGTAGATTTCAAATGCTTCAAAATAACCCTTGTATGTGAACTCAGATAGAGGTCTCAATCATGTATCTAGACATGTGATACGACATTGGCTTCTATCAGGAGACTATATGAGTCAGTGCTTGTTCATTTGTGCATTGTCGACATCTTCTTAGACTACCTTAGGAGTACTATAAAGGTCAGATAGGAATTTTCTCTCTCACTAACTCTCATTCGGTTCTATATCAATGAGATGGACTCCTTTCTTAGGAGCACATATAGGATGGTGTTGACTGTCTTCTACCCGATGTCTTCATCTCCTTGATTTTGGTTTTCAAGAACATGATCCTCTTGGCACCTCACCTAAGCGGTTGTAGAGCAAAATTGAGGCCTTCTCCAACTCTTGTGATCTTTGATAGTTGAAATTTGAACTTAGTAAGACTAAGGTTATGATATTCAACATGTCTCAGCATGGTCTCTTTGACTAGCATTTTTATGTTGGAGGAGATGGGATTCAGATTACTAAAACCTACACATACTTGGGGGTTAGATCTTAGGATTATAGCTTAGCTTGAGGCATGCTTTCTAGCCCCAAATTAATAAGGAATATGGTTTACTTGGCTAAAGAGATAGTGCTCTAGGACATCTCTTTCAAAATGCACCTCTTTGGACATGATCATTAGCACCATGACCCGTTATGGCTTCAAGGTTTGGGGACCTGGCTTTCTTTGGGTTGATTGGTATAGGATAGAGAGATTTTAAAACCTTATATTATGATGCTTCATTTTCTACTAACATGCAATTCCTCAATCTATCATCTAGGTGGAGTTCAGGGTATTACTTCAATAGACCCCTCCTTGGTGTAATTGTTGTGGGTTCTTCTTAACTGCTTCAGTTAGTGGCTGTTTCTATTAATCAAATTTCCCTTTTTAAGTAATATTTGGACACTCTAGGTCAGCTCCTACTATCTAAATGTGACTTAACCTAGGATATTAGAGATCATATCTACAAACTACATCCAAATCAGTTGGATTTCCCTCCTTGACGGCATCAACTTGAATATGTCATTTTATTATTTTGAGTTCTTTATGTAGCTAAGTTCCTATCTATACTAATAGACATTGGATGCACAACCTTAGGATTTCCATTGGTTCATTAAGAGTGGGTTCCCACTAGCTTTGGTTTGAGATAGCTCACTGCATCACACACCTCAAATTGAATTTTCAGCTATGTGATTTAAAACAGATCAAGTTGGGGGAGCACATTGTCTTCAAATGTTCAATATATTAGGAGATATCATTGTTACATATTTATTGGATATATTATTAACTGATAACACTTGCCGTGTGGTTGTTTTGTGATGGCTCACATCTTATTAATCAATTTCAAAGTTTTTTTTGTTGCCTAGAGTCTATAGCCCAGGGATTAGGAACCAGATCTTGCCTAGCTTTCCATTTTAAATCTTAAAAGACAAAAACAATATCATTTTGAAAATCTGTTTTTTTAGCATTTGAAGGACATATATGTAGGCTTATCATGGATTCCTCCCTTATGTTGGAGGAGATCTAGCCTTATGTGAGAAGGACGATCACCAAGGTGACAATGGGTGATTTCCTCAAGTAACTTTGTGGTTTGTAGTTGATAATTGAATCTATATTTTGAAGCACAAACTTTAGAGGTAGAAATGAAGTGATTTTCTCCTTGGATTGATGGAATGATTTTGTCCCAACAACTTTTCAAATACTAAATTTCTATTTTGTCTCATATCTTTTCTAAATACCTTTCTCTTTCAAGACAATACCAGTCAGAAACACTAAGGGCTATGTTTGAAAATATTCTAAATCCTTGAAAACCAACATCCCTTATCTGGATTTATGCAGGAATGTAATAGAATAAACATATAACCATAAATACAAATATGCAACGAAAATAACACTTCATTTCATTAATATCAAAGCACTGAAATTTTCTTACAAACAGAATGGAAATAAAATAGCTAGGGCGCTGGTAGCTATCTCTGAGAAGAGATGTGGTGGCTATAGGCCTATGAACTAAGTTAAAATGAGGCTCGAGGGCCTATTTATTATTTAGAAATAATGGAAAACCATAAATATCCAAAACCCTAACCCTAGGAGATGAAGCGGAAAAACTATGGGCCCCATTTGGGTAAATTGGTGTTTCAACTTCCCGGGGACGTGACTTTGGCATACGATCTATGTTTGACGTGAACCATACCTCGTTAGAAATATCTATCCAAGGAATACAAATTTTTAGTGAGCAACATCGGTCCATTGACCCATGTTGCTCCTAGTTTTCCCAAAAAATGTCATTTAGGGCCTCAAAATGGCTCTAGAAGTTCAGGACCCAAAAAACTGCTAAAAATAGTAAGTTGTGCTAAAACTAAAAAAAATTGAAGAGACAACAGTGGAGCCCCAAGTGGAATAGGCAGGTGGCCACCAATATCCACCTGGATCATTCCTCCCCCCTTAGGAAGCAATGGTCCCCATTGCGTTGAGTTCCTCCATGAGATGAGGAAACTTCTGTTGAACTTGGTCCCTGGTGAACCACTTGCCTTGGTGCAGGAGTTGGCCAACTTTGACAACCCGATACAGTTGGATCTTTTGTTAGAAAGTGTTCTTGATTTGCATGTCCATGATACAATCTATGGTGGCCTATTCCATGCAGTCTGGGTTTAAATCTTTTAGCGTGAGTTCTTCTGCAATGTCGGAGGTGTCTAGTAGAGGTGGGAAGTAAGGATGAAGGAAGTCTACATTGAATACAGGGTGCACACCAAGGAATGGTGGAATACTAAGCTCGAAGGCATTGTTCAATACAACCTTCGTGATGTTGTATGGCCCATATCGGAGTGGGTGAAGCTTGCAGTGGGGTCTAGTGAAGCGCTCCTTCTACAAATGTAGCCACACTTTTTCACCCACCTGGAAGTTGTGGGGCACCCGATGTTGATCATGGCATTGCTTCTACTTAGCATTTGCTCTATCCAATACATCATGAACCTTTTGGCGGATGTGTTGAATGCGCTCGATGAAGTTGTTTGCTTTGTCAACTTCAGACTGGACATGAGTCGAATTGGCCTGAGTAGCTGCAAATGGCATGGCTACGTCAATGAGACATAATGGCTGGAATCCCAAGCCCACTTGAAAGGGGCTGTGGCCGGTTGAGCTGTGGAGAGCCCGGTTATAACTATGTTTTAAATATGGGAGGCTCTCATCCCATGTGCATGGATGATTTGAATTGTACATGCGCAGAATGTGTACAATCATTCTGTTGACGACCTCTATCTGGCCATCTGTTTGGGGATGGAAATTTGTGGAATTGGTGAGCTTGGTGTCCAGCATTGACCAGAGGCTGGACCAAAATTTACTGAGGAACCTGTTATCCTATTCTGATATGATAGACTATGGGATCCAAAAGTGCACCTGCACTCATTCAAAGAATATTTTAACAGTGGATTTTGCTATGATATTCTTCTTGCAGGCTGCCATAATGGCCATCTTCAAGATTCTGTCAATGACCAAAAAAACACAGTCGTTTCCATGTTTAGTAGAAGGAAGGCTCGACATGTAATCCATAGATATGGATTCCCAAGGTCAACTAGGGGTAGGTAGCAGAGTATACATACCTTTCTTATTAATGGTTGGTTTGGAAATGGCACAAGCAGTGTAGGATCTTATGTGCTTCTCAACATCCTTTCGAAGGTTTGGCCAATAGAAATACTTCTGCAGTACTGCCACTATTTTCTCGACCTTCAAATGCCCATCAACTCGATTGTAGTGTGCTTTCCATATCATCTTGGCACGCTCTCTTGAAGGAACATAAAGGTGTCCCAAGTGACATAAAAGTGCATCTTCGAGGTGAAAATTTGGAACTTGCTTACCCCCCAAGAGTTGCTTGTATGTGTGGGCGACTTCTGGGTCGCTCTCATAGAGAAGCGGCCAATCAGAAGTCTCATGCCCACAAGAGTTGAGAACGGTGGTGAGTGCCATGATCGGTGGTCGGCTGAGGTAATTCACAACATTATTGGTGCTACCCTTCTTGTACTTGATGTTAAAATGAAACTGTTGCAGATATGTGGACCACTTCTGATGGCAATCGTTCTGCAACTTCCCTTGTGTCTGTATGAACTGCAGGGGTTGGTGGTCTGTGTGGATGTTTGTTTCCTTCCCCAAAATGTAATGCTTCCATTGTCATCAAGCTTACACAATGGAATACATTTCTTTGTCATAAGTGGGATACTTGGAAACTGTGTCAGACAATGTCTCACTATGATATGCCACCGGATGTCCCTGTTGAGTAAGAAATGCCCCAATAGCATAGTCAGAGGCATTTGTTTCGATCTCAAATGGTTGTTGCAAGTCTGGTAATGTGAGAACTGGGGCAGAACAGAGGAAAATTTTCAATTTTGTCAACACCTTCTATTGAGATTCCGGCCAGAAGAATTTTTCTCTTACTCCTCCCTTGGTGACTTGACTCAAGGGCCAAGTGATATGAGAGAATCCCAATACGAATCTGTGGTAGAAATTAGCAAGACCCAGAAATATGCGAAGCTTTATTATAGTGGTTGGGGCTGGCCAATCCCAAATGAATTGGATCTTGGTTGGATCCACATGCACCCCCCTTTCATCAATAATGTATCCAAGATATTGAAACTGGGTCACGCCAAAAGTGAACTTCTCCAAATTGGCACAAAACTTATGTTGCCACAATGTTTGGAGGACTTGTTGGATGTGGTGGAGGTGCTCTTCCCATGTCTGGCTGAAGATCAGGATGTCATCCAAGTACACCACTACAAATGAGTTGGTGAATGGCAGCAAGATGTCGTCCATCAAGCTCATGAAGGTTGCGGGAGCATTCGTTAACCCAAAAGGCATCACCAACCATTCGAAAAGGCCCTCCTTGGCTTTTAAGGCAGTCTTCCACACATCGAAGGGTTCGATTGGTACATGGTGATACCCAGAATTCAAGTCGATCTTTCTGAAATATTTCGCCCCTTTCAGTTGGTCCAAAAGGTCATCAATCTATGGGATTGGGTACCTATTCTGAACAGTGATCTTTTTCGCCACCTGATAGTCAATATAGAGTCTCCACATCCCATCCTTCTTCTGTACCAACACGATCAGGCTCCCATAGGGAAATGAACTTAGCTGGATGTGACCTTTCTGCAGCAGCTCCTGAATTTGCCTCTTGATTTCATCATTCTCTAGAACAGAACTCTGATAGATCGGTCCATTGGGTAGCAGTGCACCTGGGGTTAGATCAATCGAGTGCTTGACCTGATAGTGCAGAGGAACCCCTGTGGGTGAGGTGAATATGTCACCGTACTCCTCCACAACCCTGTCCATTTATTTTTGTTGTGCAGAGGAGCCTTGTCTAGAGGTCGTGGCCATAGTATCCTTCTTGCCTAGGGGGTATATCATCAGGAAAATGAATTTCCTGGTTTGGGAAATGAGATTACTGCATTTTTTTGCAGTAACCAAAGAGGTAGCGATAGGCGGTGGTACCTCTGGTATCCTCTAGAGCTTATTTCCCAAAATAACAATAACAACGTGAGGCTGGGACTCATACACAGCATGATGCTTTCACAAGTATGGTTGTCCTAATAATACATCAAAAACATCAAGAGGAGAAATGTCACATAATACCTCATCTGTGAAGGGCTTGATGATCTAGGGAAGGTGACACTGTTGGCTGATGCGGAGATCTCATCCTTGGTGAAGCCACCCGATGGTGTATGGATGTGGGTGGGTTGTGGTTAGCAAGCCCAACCGCTTCACAACATCTGCTGAAATGAGGTTCTTCTGGCACCCATTGTCAATAATGAACTGTATCGGGGAGCCATTTACCCACATCTGGGAGTTGAAGAGACGTTCCTCCTCTTCTGGATCTTCCGGTTCCTCCTTTTGGATCTTCATAGTGGCAATAGTGGCATTGGGCTCTGCACTAATAATCTGTTTCCATTTTTCATTCCCCTTGTTAGGTTTTGATTCAGATTCGGAGCATACATCTGACTCAGAAGCCTGCATCTTAGCCACCAGCGACTGCTTGGCCCGACACTCACTTGTGTTGTGAGTGGAGCCCTTATGGAACTCACACCATTTTCCCCTATCCTTCTTTGGCTTTGCACTGTTGTTCTTTGCTTGTGGCTTTGACAGGTTTCCTTGAGATGCCATGCCTTGGCTCTATCCTTTGTTCTACGGTTTTGGAGCACCTTTCCCTTGCTTTTGATTAGCAGATCCAATGTCTCGCTTCCTCTGTTTGAATTTCTGCTCAATCTTGGAAGCATACCGGTATGCCGTACCAAGCGAGGAGATGTTGAGGAACTCCATTTCCTCCTAAATGTATATGTGTAGAAAATTGCGATACTTTAGCACCAGATGTTTCTATGAATATTTGGTACCCAACTTTGTGTGCAAGGTATGGAACAGATTCATTAGCTCATGCAAATCTTGATCCCTTTGTTGTCGCAGCGTGGTCCGTTGTATGTACTTGTCCTCATAGCTCCCCACGGTACAATATTGTTCATTGATGGCTTCTCGAAAATAATTCCAAGTGGGTACGGTCGAGAATAGAGAGGGTTCTGTCTCGTCCTTTTTTCACAATAGGTTTCACACCAGTCATTGACATGGGGGGTAGCTTTGAGGAGTGAAAAAATAATCTCCTCCCAATTGGAAAAGTCATGAAATAAGAAATATCCTTCTAATATATTCAACCATCTATCTATGACATCTGCATCTGTTTTACCCTCAATATGGGAATGTCAAAATTTACTTGTACCTTAAATGGAGTCCCGCCTCCAGAGTGGCTGCTGGATGCAAATGCACCACCAGTGGGCAGCCGTTGAAGGATCTGGGAAAAATTATCCATCATCACGTTCCTTTGTTTTTTGAGGGCCTCCTTGGGCAATATTTTGATAGGATCTCCTTCTCCCTCATCTTTCTTTTTTTCCCCCATGGGCGTCCGTCGGGGTTTGCGAGGCTGGTCTTACAAAGGTTCCACTAGGTCAAGCCCTAACTCCTTATACCCCGACCTCGTTGGGGACATGCAAAGAAGGATCAAGAAAAAAGCAGACCACTTTGATACCACTGATCCAGATTTATGCAAGAATGCAATAGAATAAACATATAACCATAAATATAAAGATGAAACGAAAATAACACTTGATTTAATTAATATCAAAGAACTGAAATTTTCTTCCAGACAAAATGGAAATAAAATGGTAGCTATCTCTGAGAAGAGATGTGGCAGCTACAGGCCTTTGAACTGAGTTACAATGAGGCTCGAGGGCCTATTTATTATTTAGAAATAATTTAAAACCCTAAATATCCAAAACCCTAACCCTAGGAGCTGAAGCGCCAAAACTGTGTGCCCCATTTGGGTAAATTGGTGTTTCAACATCCCAGGGACGTAACTTTGGCATACGATCTATGTTTGATGCGAACCATACCTCATTAGAAAGATCTATCTGAGGACTACAAATTTTGAGTGAGCTACATCACTCCATGGACCCATGTTTCCCCCGGTTTTTCCAAAAAGTGTCGTTTAGTGCCTCAAAACGGCTCCGGAAGTTCAGGACTTGAAAAACTGCTAAAAATAGTAAGTTGTGCTGAAACTAAAAAAATCTGAAATATACAATGGTGGGGCCCCAAGTGGAATAGTCGGGTGGCCACCAATATCCACCTGAATCATCCCTGTGGAAGTGTTAATGGTTTAGTTTTTGGATCTCTTTTTGAAGACATTATCAACCACCGCATGTTATTTATTTTGAATAAATAACATGAGAATCTACATAAATAAGATAGAAATAAATAACTCTTTTATAATGTAAATGATACTATGTAAAAACCAAATTAATTTTGGATCAAAGTTACTCGTTTGACAACATGCATTGTTTATGGTCTTTAGAGCAAGTTTCATCTTCTTCAAGAGTTTGATGATGAGAAGAGAAGTTGTTGAAGATGCCTAGTTAGTCATAGTAGGCAGTGGTGGAGAACTCATCCCAATGACATTATGGTTGAGACTTGTCTGAATGATGATCATGGAATTTAATCTTGAATCGTAAATCTGTTGAAGGTTCTAGCTCGATTACAGAGTAAATTTCTTCTCTTCTCCTTTTTTCTTCATTGAAGAAAAACAAAAATAGTGGTTTTGAGTCCTTTATGTAACCTTATTCTAAGAGTTGAATTTTTCTTTTGAATGTGTTTTGCTGGTTTTCGGAAATTTCTTTTGATTGGAAATGAATCATGCATTTATAGATTCTTTCTAAATTGCACTTTCAACCATTTGTTGGTACTTTTGAGCGCATTCATCCAAAGAGTGGTGTCCTATGTGACTGAGGAGGATATGAATCATGATATAGTAAGACATTCATTTGGTTAAAGTTCCTACGTTTAGGAAGTGTTGGCCATAGTTAAGAGGTTTCGAATGGTGAAATTTTGTGAGTTAATGAGATTTTCTTAACAGGTTACACAAAAACTTGTTTCTAAAACATTTAAGGCACCCTAAGGGGTATAGAGATTCAGAAAAGTGCTTTCAATTCTTATTTACTCGAGTATAGGACCTAAAATTATTTTGGTAGTTCATCTTAGCGTAGATGCTAAGAAACATAATATGATATTTTGATGCAGGAGCATCAAGGGCAATTTTCATTTTTAATTATGTAATAGAGGGGGGTGTGACATTTTAATTATTTTATTAATTAATTTGTTATTTTTAAATAAAATAGGAGATAAATTATAAAAGTGAGGACTTTGTAATTATTCTTTTATTAATTAAAAGGATATGAGAGAAAACAGAATTAGGTAGCAAAATTAGGGAGTAGGAGTGCTATGTACGGGACTTAGTTGAGTCCACACCTAAAATGAATTTAAATTAGATTTAGTTGAGGATTAGGTGGAGAGATTTTTGGAGTGAATTAAATTCATTATTTATGTATAAATATGAGTGGTTTTTGTGAGGAGAACACACTTGAATAGTTGAAGAGCTGAGATAGTTAAGAGTGGAGTGAGTGAGGAGTGGTTTAAAGGGCCAAGAGCCAAGAGGCCGCCCAATGTAAAATCTGGCCACAGAATTATAATATAGTTAAGGGAGTTGATTTGTATGGCTCTTTTCACCTCCATGTTAAATTGAGCTGAATGTTTTTCATGATTTTATTATATAATGACTTGAGAATTCTCAGGGTTCGTGAAGCATTTGAGTTCTTATATGTGGGATCTGCTTTCTAGCAGAATTCCTACATCATTTTTGGTATCAGAGCGGGAGAGCTGCGTGTTTGAATTTCCAATTATGTATGTTGTATATGGGTTTTGATTTTATCAACGAGCTTGTACGCTGGTTATGCAACCAGACGTGTGGTGTTTTTCGGATTGAAGGGTGCACTTGCAAGAGAGCGTTTTGATATGAAAGAACACCATGAGGTATGACGGTGTTGACGGAAGTGGAGAGAACACCTTAAAGTGCATAAACACTACGATGTATGGATGGTCAAATGACGGATTTGGCAAGCATAGCTAAGTCACAAAGGGACCATGATTTGGGTTGACATTCTGCGCTCAAATTCGTGACAACCACGATGTCAAATGGGAGTCGGTTGATCCAATGATATATTGTGAAGGTTGAAATAAAGTCTTGATCAACAATAATGTGTTGAAAAGCTACGCAAGCTAGAATTCTGATGAATGCCGCAGGTAATTATTCCTTCTATAGCGTATTTGCATATGAATATGTTCTGATGTTTTTTGAGTTGATGGCATTGACCATAAGCTGGGAAAAAGAGTGCGGTTATGGCGTAGCCGGAGCCATAGGCCAAAGTGAATGCGTTTGTTGCTGTATGATGGAAGGAATGCTGTAATCAATCTATCTGTAGTCACCAACGAACACTTATATATTACCATGGACGTTGAATGGATAAAGTCACATCGTTTGAGAGGAAAATTTGAAGTGCTTTTATAATGTGTTTACAGAACCGCGATAGTAAGAGATTCGCAGGCCAGCATACAATGGAGAAACCATGAATGGAAACATTGCCATCGCTGGGAATTGACAACACCACATTTTGGTTGGGGTCGGTTCCATTGTAGGGAGCGTTGTTGTCTTGGAAATATTGTGTATTCAAAGCCGCAGTGACCACGCCATAGGCATTACACGGTAAGGTTTGAAATTTGTCGAGATATGAATTGAACCTTGTTAACATTATATGCGTTGGTCGAATCAAACGACTTGTATGGATCATAATAGCAGACCAGACCTCCGTATAGCCATCAACTTCCGGGCATGGCAGAATCGACGTTGCTATTGAATTGTCACTGCTCGTTGCATATGTATGGCAAGTGAGAGAGTGGACAACTATTAACTTAATTGAAGCAGCATTGAAGCTATTGAATGCAAAAATTTTTTTAAAAGGGATTGAACATAAAGTAACTGTTTAAAATTGAATGCAGAGCCTTTGTTTGAGATTGAACGCCGAGTTGCAAGCTACAGGTGTGCAGAAATCGACCAATTCATACGCAGAACGGAGCTAATAAATTATGCTAGCAGTGTAGCAACGTTGTTCAATTTTTAGGTGTTGATGATTTCGTGGAATAATGAATGAGTGGTGACTGCCATGGAGACATACCGTCTCAAGAAAACAACTGCGAAGTGTTTTCCGTGTGCATAAGCCGTGCAGTGCTTGCGTCGGAAATTGAATGGTAACGATGTTGTTTTGATGAGTAGCAAGGTTGCGTTCGAACCGGATCAAGTTACAACGTGGGAGCTGTTTTATGTTAAAGTTACCTTTCAGCGGTGCTAACAAGCCAGCGTGGAGCTGTTACCACGCGGAGTTGCAGTATGCAGGTTATGAGCTATTAGAAAATTGCATGAAATTTCCTGGTGAATTACCAAGCTACGTGGAAACCCATCACGGCAATTGGTGGAGAGGTATGTTGTGAGGACCGAACATTAATGTTTGCAAATGCCTTAGGTTCTTATCCAAAGTGGAGGTTTTAAAACATGGAATGTGAATATAACTCAAACACACAAAGGAATGTGCGTGTAGGTTCAATATATGAATTGGTGGGCATATTATATCTTTATTTTTATTGTAAGGTCGAATGAATGCCTTCAAATTTCCATAAACGAGAGGGCGAAGACTTGGTGGGTTTTAAATGCAAGTTGGAATATTGAGTTACATATTACTGAGATGGGTTTTAACATGGTTTATATCCATAAAATTTAAGGCAAGGAATAGGTGTTTGCATGTGAAATTTACGAATTGGGTCTTTATTGGAAAGTTGAATGTTGATTTGAATTCATGAGATGAGGTTTCAAATCAAGGATTTTTGAAAGCAAGGTTTCTGCGATAGAATTTGAATATGGGTTGGAATTGTATGGTTTTTTATAACCATAAGAATTTTATTATAAGATCTCAAATCGGAGATTGGAGATACTGATAGCTTCCGCCTTATTATTATTGAGTTTGCCAGATTTTAAATTTTATTGGGGCATTAATTTGAAATGAATTTGATGGTGTGAATGTGGATTTGCAGCCCTTTCGGTTACTATCAAGTAACACATGCATGCTAAGGTATTGTTGCAGCAAATTGTAGCAAAAAGGTTTCCAGGGATTGGTTCCAAGACAAAGAGAAGCCAAGCGCAACAGGAAAAGTTGCATTTTGATGAATAAGAAGTGCAAAGGATTGTGGGGAAGTGGCTTAAATGAATTCCACACGTGAACAAATGCAGTTCACAAAGGAGGGGAAGATGACTGTTGATAGTCATTTTCGGAGATCTGATGAAGAGTATGAGCGAGAAAAGGCCGAAATAACAATTCACCTTGAATTGTTAATGGAGTTGTTGCAGGAAAATGTGAAATACCAGACATATGGTTGGACCATGAGAAAGAAGGTGAAGTGGCAGAAGCTACACGCAAATAGGGAAAAACAGGTAAACATACAGTTGATGGAAGATTTGAGGAAGCTCGAGCAGATGCTGAATTGTGAAGAACTCAGAGAGGCTGAGTTAAAAATGGGTGTTTCCATTTGTGGCCCAGAACATGGCGAAATTCTAGGTGAAGAGATCAGTGGAGAAGATCTCATGAACTATTGGGATAGTTTAGAAGCATCTGAAGATGTGTTCGTAAGAGAAGTAGGTGAGGCTATGAAGCCTTGCAATTTTTCTCTCAGTTTATGTATGTTTGCAGGATGTGCGAAAGATGGTGAGCATTCTGATGGAACTGTCACAAAGGAGAATGAAATTCTTGAGGTAAAGTTTGGTAGAGAATTCCTTTCAGAGAAGGAATGTGTTGGTTGGTTACAACAAGAAGAAATCACAAAGGACTTCTTGTTCGGGGTAAGACAGCAAGTCGAAGCTGCTATGGAACCAAAAGAAAGTGGAAATGCTGGAGGAAAATTCCAAGGAGGTAAACAAGTGTATTTGTTTAATGGGATTAATGACAAAATTTTACAATGTAATGATGTTGAAACCAAGAACATTCAGGAAGATTTCCAGAGGGAGAAGGGATGTAGTGATGAGACAGAAGGGAAATCTACAAAAGAACTGAATCAAATGAATGATTCAGAACAAAAAAGGGAGATGTCGACTGAAGCATTCAGTGAGATCACAAGGTCTTATGTTTTTAAGACTAATGATTTGTGTGTGATGGAATGTATATTGCAGAGTATTGAACAAAATTTGAAGTTTGTTAAAGAAGAAGAGTTGAATCTGAAATTTGTTCAGAATGATCCTGAGATAACAAGATCTCAGGAAGGAATGAAGATAGAGGGGTCTTATGGAAATAATAAGCAAAATATTGAAGTGGGGGAAGAAGGACCATCTAATGATTGATCAATAGCAAAGGAAGGTATGGAAAATTGTGTAAAATTTTCGAGTTCTACTCTAGTTAAGATTGTTCAGTTATATTGGAAGTTAGATCTTCAAAGGAGAGAGTTGGAAAAGTAGATGATCTATGTTTAGGAAGAGTTACTGAAAGACACGGAACAGGGAAATTTTTTTCAAACATATGATGTGGAGGAGGGACTAACTGATAGTCTCACAGAGGATTTAAATCAGCATACTAATGTGCTGATGGATGAGGGAATTCCAGAGCAGCATACTGAAATGTTTCCAGCAGCAGAAGGGGCACTGCAACCTTATGTTTTTTATTCTAACAATTGTTTTGTGAGTACAGGTTTTATTGCCGATGCTAGAGAAAATCTATTGGACAAAGAAATTGAACTAATGAGGCAAATGATGATGAAAGCGTTCCGGAAGAAGCCAGCAGCAGTAAAACAAAGAAAAAGCAGCAAGAGAAAAACAACAGAATATTGTGAAAGCATAGTCAGTGGGGCGATGCAGCATAAAGTGTGGAAACCTAGAGAAGAACAACAGACAGAAGCAGTGATAAGTGGGAAATTGCAGCACAAGATATGGGATCCAGGCATACACAGATCCTAACACATGATCAGGAAATCATGATTAATTTTAACCTTGGGAGTCTGATGCAGGAGCATCAAGGGAAATTTTCATTTGTAATTATGTAATAAAGGGGGGTGTGACATTTTAATTATTTTATTAATTAATTTGTTATTTTTAAATAAAATAGGAGATAAATTATAAAAGTGAGGACTTTGTAAATATTCTTTTATTAATTAAAAGGATATGAGAGAAAATAGAATTAGGTAGCAAAATTAGGGAGTAGGAGTTCTATGTACGGGACTTAGTTGAGTCCACACCTAAAATGAATTTAAATTAGATTTAGTTGAGGATTAGGTGGAGAGATTTTTGGAGTGAATTAAATTCATTATTTATGTATAAATATGAGTGGTTTTTGTGAGGAGAACACACTTGAATAGTTGAAGAGCTGAGATAGTTAAGAGTGGAGTGAGTGAGGAGTGTTGTAAAGGGCCAAGAGGCCGCCCAATGTAAAATCTGGCCACAGAATTCTAATATAGTTAAGGGAGTTGATTTGTACGGCTCTTTTTGCCTCCATGTTAAATTGAGCTGAATGTTTTTCATGATTTTATTATATAATGACTTGAGCATTCTCAAGGTTCATGAAGCATTTCTGTTCTTATATGTGGGACCTGCTTTCTAACAAAATTTCTGCATCATATTTACTAATATTTTTGTAAATAATATATGGGTGGAAAGAAATTGGCATCTTTTAGAAGCCTTTCTTTGAATCACTTCACTTGATTGGCTAGTCTGAAAGGGTTTCTAGCATCCAACGTTTTTGTCTATGTCACCATATTGGGTGAAATCGACTAAGACACAAATACCCTCTCCAATGGGAACATTATTTGTTCCAATTTCAAATGAGAATTTATCACTAATTCGAGACATATAAATTTCTAGATTCAGTGCCAACATTTTCCTCTTCATTATCCCCTCATTGGAAACAAAAGACATTTTTACAAACTCATCGAGATCAATATTTTCAGTAGAAAACCTATCAACATGAAGACTATTATGGTGAATTCAACTATGAAGTCGAAAATACATACAATATGGTAAGTATTTAGATATATCCTTAGCTCCTTTAGCATAAAATAAGTGCCCTGATCAAGCATACCTCCATGGCCTACCACCCATATTGCCCTCCAAGTCCCAATTGGTTATCAAAATAACTGTAATTTTACTCAAAAACTCAATCATAAACAATGTAATAACCTGGAGCTACAACTGGGGATGATTGTTCCATAGATATGCACTCGCCTCTAACATAAATGAGATGCATTTCATTGTTTGGTAAGATTACCATCAATGCCAAAATCAAAGGCAAAACCAAATGCCAAAGATACAAAAACACCCATTTCAATTGATCTAGATGCAATCCAAAAGGAAGCAGAAATAAATTTCTGCTTGTGCCTTCGTCCCCTAGTGTTTCTCTTCATGCATTGAATCCATTGCTTTCTCCTTCTCCCTTACACCCTTTCTTTCGAAAGTCAACTGTCCCAGTCATATCAAGGCTTTGTGCTTTCAATTTTTTTAAGAAGAAACATATATAGTATGTGGAATGGTAGTTAAGTGTTGGAGCTCACTATCACCATACCTGGGCAATGTGATTTTTTGTCCACAAATAGAGACAATGTTTCATATCCTTATTGGGAAGTCCAACAAAATCAATGTGTGGCTTATTTGAATACAACAGTTGCAAATTATTGATTTTTAGACGTTCAAAACATCTTGACAAGTGAGGGTGCAAATTAGAGTCTTCCTTTGATTTTTTCTCCTAAACCATCAAATCTCACTTAAGGCTCTAGTCCTATTAAGAGCATAAAATAGGTTGAACAAAAAACTAATGGGAGTAAAATTTTAACTGGTTGCAAAATAGTTGGTCTACTAAAAGAATGTTGCAACACTAATTACCAACCTGCCATCTCAAAATTTTCAAGAATACTTTCTTTTAAGGTGCCTAGGTTATTTATTCCAGATGATGTGTGAGTGTCACCTATTAAACAACCTATAATGAATCATTTTAAGAGTGTTTTAACTTTTCTTTCAATGGATGGAAAGCCATATTACCTCTAAAAAATTCATATTAGTTCTCATATTTATTTTTGATTGCAATGTGAATAGAGTATGTTATATATTTTCCACGAACCCTTTAAAGGTGGCAAGAAATTGTATTTTTTCAATATTGACTATTTTAGGCTAAGGCCAACCTAGTCAGCTTTCTTGGATTTTTTGCCATGTTATTAGAACCCCATTGTTGAGGTTCCTAGTGCACTAAATGTTCTTTATCCACGTTGTGTTCACTCTTTCAAATGCAAGTGAAACCCACACCTAATCCAATATACCATCATTTCGACATGAGTAGTTGATCCACATGGTAATTTTGACTAATCAATACTCATTAAAGTGTGCTTTGTAAATTTTGGATCTTTGGCGATGTTATTAGACCCCATTATCAAGGTTCTTAGTGTGCTTGATGTTCAAGGTGATCAGAGGTTATAGATATTTTTCCACTTTTAGTGGTATGTAGAAGTAATTGATTGATTTCTAGTAATAAAAGGTCGTTCCAATTATATATTGTGCGAAATTTTAAAAGCCTGAAAAAATCTCTATCGCTTTTCGGATAATATCATTGGATTGTTTACATATATAATCAAAAAATGGTCTACATTTGTTGATGCATTGGTGAGTAACCAGTCCTGATTCTTTGTATTTTAGGATTGTTCCTGGAATCCCTAGTTATTGGTGAGAAACCAATCCTCATTATTTGCTCAACTTTTGCTACCTTCTTTGCCAGTGCAATCTTCAAGCTATCAATATGCAACATCAAAGGTCAGGAAACCTTTGACTCTTGAGTGCTCTAGAGGACAACTTTCATTATCAAGATTCTTCAACTACTCATAGGTCCTCAAACAAACAAACCAAAATATCCCTTGTTTTTAGTCCTTTTGATCCATGAAGAACAAATAAGACTATCATTCAGAAAGAAATAATTTTTTCAAGAATCTTTCTAACAAAAACCTGTTCTTTCAACTCCCTAACCTCACCACTTTCCTCGTTGGAACGTGCAACACCAATTTCAACAGATGCAACCCTCTCTACAAATTTTAGAGTGCTGATTGTGTCCCCATGTGCATCTAATTCAGGACTTATGTGCACAAACATTAGAGTTTTTGCCTATCCACCCTAGGAACAAAGTCCAACATCCTTACCACCCCAGACTAGATAAAAGTGTTAGTTTCCTTCCACAACTATTCACTAAGGAAAATATTTAATTTGTTTCCTAAAGAATTCTGAAGCAGTTGTGTGAGCTTGCTATTTCGATAAGGAAGATGGGAACTCTTGTCTGCAAGAGCAGCAATCATGTCTCCTAAAGCTAAAAGTGATCTGTTAATATGTTGTGCCTCCTTTAACCTATCTCTGGTGGCTTCAGATTTTTCAACTCACTCACTTCCAGCAAGGTCAACAATATGAAGACACCCTCGAAGAATTGTTCCAGAAGTAATATCTCTTCCCTAAACATGCACTGCCAAAACACTGCAAACAAAACAATTTTTTTATTGTTTGAAAAAAGGTTTCAAGAGAGACCAGTATTATTGAAATTATTTGAAGGTTGTGTTTCAAACATGTGCGAACGACTTCTCTGATCATTTAGAGCAGTTTCTCCCACAACACAGTTCTTGTGTCCAAGGTCCATTAACTCCATCACAGCAGATGTAGATGCAACGGGTATTAAATTTGAATCTGGCAGATTGAGTCCACTCTGATGTAAATTGTTGCAAATTTCCAATGTGCTATGAGTCAAGGATTATTTTATTCTGAGAAACTGAAATCAAAAGATTTAAAAACAAGAAATACAACGCCATATGATCAAGAAGGATATATTTTATTGGAGCTGTCTAAAACAAGAAGACCTTGGACTTGTTCATTTTATATTTCAATTGTTTGAACAACAACCTCATATATAAATGTATCCTTTCTTTGTTTTGATATCTGGAATAAGTCATTCAAGGCTCGATAGTCACACCCTAATTGTCCTCTATAATCACCTTAGGAGTCAGCAAGAACATCACCAACTGTTGAGGGGGCTCTGAGACCAACTCTTTGAAAGCAAGATAGGGCATTAATAGATAAATAAATTCTCTCTTTCAAATTTCCACCAGTTTCCCCTTTGGCCTTTTAGAATTTCCTTTGGAGCTGACGCATGAGAACCGACCTCTCAAATCTTCATGTGGACACTTTTTCTTAATATGTTGCAAGCATTCAAAACCGTTATGTGAAACATTTTGTGTTTGTTGAGGTGCCGAGGCGGTTTCCTTCTCTACGGGATCAAAATTTTGTTAGTATGAAAAAACTGATCACAAGTTATAAGCTAATCTATTTTTTTGGTTTTACCCATAATTTTAGAATGAATTAAAAAACACAGCCTCAACAAATTGTGCATAAACTGAAAAAATCATTGTGTGCAAAATAAGCTTTATAGCATCCTACAGGTTGATTTTGTGAGATTTATCTGGCACAAACCTTACCTAAAACCCCCACATCACCTCCTAGCCACACTTCACTCTTCTTCAGTGGTAGTGAGATTGAACCCCCTCTAGGAGATCCTTTTGAATATTTTGAGGATCCTATTGGGGAAGAAGAAGAATACCTTGTTTCAACTGAGGGACCTGCTTCACCTATATTAACCATGGCTGGGATCCAGAGAGACTTTCCCATAAGAGAGGCAGATGGGGAAATTATGATGAAGAGAATGTTGAGATTCAACAAGATGATGAAGCTTAGTGAAAATCAGTCACCTTCACTAAGTGGGCCCACAGGTTATTTTTAGGTGTAAGTCTATTTTTAGACTATGTCTATTTTTAGAATTGGTGATCATATTTTAGAAGTTGCAGGATGCTATTTGTGGATGGTTGGTAAAGTTGGAAAAATAGATGAAATTCTTTTTTTAGAAGATTGGGTGAACTCTATTTATAGATCGTCGATCTAAAAATATATGTGTCGATTATTATTAGCCCATAATAATAATCAGACTCTAAATATCAACTTATTCTCTTGGAGCACTTTATTTCAGTATACAGATTTGGCAAATCAATGGGCTGAAGTAATTACCTGATTCCTAGGTTTACTGGTGGTTCATGCATGGAGGACTCAGTTAGAACTGAAGTGGAAAAGTTATGACAGAGTTGGAACAATAGTTCAAGGAGTTTTTATTCAGTTTAACTCAGTTATTGGAGTTAAACTCAGTTGAGCTAGTTGTATCTAGTCTAACTGAATGATACACTAGTGAGAGTGGAGTGAATTAATTAGATAATTAATTCAAAAATAATAACTCACTAATCAACTGAACAAATACAGCAGTTAACTACAGTGCATGTGAGCTCTAGTGGAGACCCAGTGGAGAGGTAGGTCAAAGGGTGAGATGACTATCCATTGTGACTATAGTGATGCATTGATTGCATCTCACACACATTGGAGTTTCCAATGAGGATTGCATAGTCATGGCAAGGCCAATTAGAATTCATTCAGTGGTATTATTTAGCAGGGATTGCGCAGTGGAGGTAGGCTATCAGGTGGCAAGAAATCAGTGCATGGATTTGCAGATTTCTTCATGTTAGTGTGTGATGATTGATTGTACTGATAACTTGATGTACTAAGCTCTGTACGAGATTATTACATGTTCTCCATGATATATAATATATGATATTTTGGGTTTTTAGCTTCATGCTTTCCCATTAAACAACTGTGTTATGTGTGATTGTTTTTATTGCTTCATGTGTTTGCAATTGAGTTTTTAAATTTTCGCAAAAGATTAACAGTGGAAGGATTATGTATTTATAAAGAAGATAAATATCGTTAGATCAGCAGAATCTGGATATATACATGAATATTTTATATAATTCTTGCATGGTATCAAAGCAGTGTTACTTCTTGAAGATTGCAATTGTGAAGAATTGTTGAGTTTCTGCTGGTGGACGATTTGAATTTGCTTAAGAATTTTCTTGGTGTGACAGTTGAGTATACATTGAAATTTCTTTCAATGGGTTGCGATTGGAGTATGACCTTGAGGGCCGCTCAAATTACATAGCCTGGAAGGATAGGATGGAGGTGGTCTTGGAAGGTAATGGACTGAAGGAGTTCATTGATAGTGTTGTTCCCAAGCCTGGTTCTAGCGATGCTGCATTACTTGACGCATGGCAAAAGAAGGTAGTGAAGACAAGAATACTTCTATTGCAAGGTGTAAAGGACCATATTGTGTCAAGCCTTCATGGGAAAGCCACTTCATTTGCAATGTGGAAGGCTTTGACAGATTTTTTCCAAAGTAGCAGTGACCAGAGGAAGTTGGTGCTAAAATATAATCTTAGAAAAATAAAAATGGAGAAGGACGACAGTATTCCAAAATATCTCACGAAGTTTGTCCATTGTAGGGATGACCTGGGAAGTGTGGGGATTACTGTTGATGATGATGACTTGGTGAGCTCGGCTTTCCTTGGGATTCTGAAGAGTTGGCATAGCTACAAAGACTCTATCAATGGACGGGAGAAACTGCCAATTTGGGAGCGACTTTGGTCAGATATTGTACAGGAGGAGATAAGGCGAAGTACCAGGGATGGCTCTTCATCGAAAAATGAAGATGAAGAGAATTGCACTTTGGCTGCCAAAGCAAGGAAAGGGAAGGGGAATAAATTCTCTTCAAAATTTGAGGCTAAAGGCAAGAAGCAGGATTTTTGCAAGGTGAAGTGTTATCATTGTCATGAACATGGGAATTTCGCCACTAACTGCCCACAGAAGAAGAACAACAAGAAGGTTTTTGGAGCTGCAGTGGGTAAGGCCTTAGCATCGCAATTTGAAATTGATTTCTCTTTGATGGCATGCTTTGTTTCAAGCGCTATGGGATCAATGTGGTATCTTGATAGTGATGTGTATTTCCATATGACGGGAGACAAGGAGTTGTTTAGTGATCTGGAGGAGAAAGACCTCCAAATGCATATAGAGATGGGCGACGATGGTTGATACAATGCGACCGGCATTGGGACCATTACCTTTGAGAGGGAGTCAGGTAAACCATTTCTATTGAAAAATGTTATGCATGATCCAGGTCTGAAGAAGAACTAGGTCTCGATCGCAATGTCGGAAGACAAAGGTTATGATGTTGTTTTCAGCGATGGAAATGCTTTCCTGCAAAATAAAACAACGAGTAAAACCAAGAGGATAGTGATTCGAGTTAAGAATCTCTACAATATGGAGGTAGATGGCTGCGCTGCAATGATGGGCAAAGCAGAAGAAGTGGTGAGCCGGGATGAGGGCGAATTATGGCACAGGAGATTGGGTCATCTTCACCGTGGCGTTTTGAAGATTTTGCAGCAAATTTCTACTAGAATTCCCAAGGGTAATCTTGTGTAGTTAGATCAGTGCAAGGGATGTACTATGGGTAGGTTTTTGAAGAACACCTTTCATGAGAAGGAGAACTGTGCTTCGGTGATCCTAGAGAGAATTAAGACAGATGTGTTTGGACCTTTCTCGGTTGCTTCAACAACAAAACACATGTATTATGTTATTTTTTTTGATGACTATTCTCATAGATGCTGGATATTCTTGATGCAGAAGAAGAGAGAAACATTCTCAAAGTTCTGTGAGTTTAAATCATTGGTGGAGAAGGAGTCGGCGAAGCAAGTGAAGGCTCTATGGAGCGATAACGGTGGTGAATATATCTCAGGAGAATTCAAATAATTCTATAGCAAAGAAAGAATTCGAACAGAACTCATAGTGCCTCATAAACCACACCAGAATGGGGTTGTGGAGAAGAAGAACAGAATGATCATGGGTGCTGCACGAGCTATGCGACATGACCAGGGCCTACCAATGCACTTCTGGGAGGAATCATGCAACATTGCGGTTATGTGCAAAACCATTTTCCTCATAGAGTACTTGGCATGAATACACCTGAAGAATATTTTACTGCTAAGAAGCCTGATATTTCTCATTTGATGATTTTTGGCTCATCTGTTTACATTCATGTGACAAAGGACACCAGGAAGAAGCTGGAGCTGATTGCAGAAGTTGGGATATTTGTGGGCTACACATAAACACCCCATAATTATCATGTGTATTTTCCAGACAGTTGGATGACTGTGGTGCGATGGGATATAAAATTCACTGAGGTGAAAGCCATGAAGTTGTCACTTGAGAGGGAGCTACACTTGCATGCAGAGGAGGAACTTCTTGTTCCCAAAGATGAGCCTCTAGATGTGGATCAATCACAAGAGGAGATTCATGGAGTGGAGGAGTCCACTCATGCAGAACCAAAAATCAGACAAGGCAGAAAGCGTACCACAAAAGCTGAGAGACTGAAGCTTGATGCGACACAGAATGTAGGAGTCCCTACATCACAGTGCAAACAGAGACAGCCACCCGACCAATTTAATAGATACATGGCTCTTATGAGCAAGTGTGTCATGACAAAGCCATATTCTTTCAAAGAAGAAGTGCAGGAGCCCACATGGGTAGATGCCATGGTGAAGGAGTATGACTCCATTGTCATAAACAGTGCTTGGGAGATTTTTCCAAGGCCGGCGAGTAAAGAAGTTGTAGGATCAATATGGATATATAAGGTAAAGCAAGCTGCTGATGGGAGTGTCGAGAAGTATAAGGCAAAATTTGTTTCCCAGGGCTTCTCACAGATCAAGGGGATTGATTATGAAGAAACCTTTGAACCTGTCGCACAGTATTCTTCCATACGGACCATAATTTATCTCTGAGCACAGACGCGTTGGCACATTCATCAGATGGATGTGAAGACTGTGTTCCTTAATGGGATCATTGAGGAAGAAGTGCACATTGAGGAGCTTGAAGGATTCAAAATCTTCAGTAGCAAGTCGCATGTGGGCAGGCTCAAAAGAGAATTGTATGGGCTGAAACAAGCACCTCATGCTTGGTACACTCGGATTGACAGCTAGTTCACTAGACTTGGTTTCACCAAGAGTGAGGCGGATGCAAACCTGTACCAAATTGTGATGGAGGGTAAGCTTTTAATCATTGTTCTTTATGTTGATGATTTAATACTAATGGGTGATGGGTAGTTGATACACTCATGCAAGGAAGATCTTACAAAGGAGTTTGAGATGAAGTATTTGGGCCTCCTTCATTATTTCCTTGGATTGTAAATATTGCAGCAGGAAGGGGAATTGTTTGTGTCTCAACACAAGTATGCTCGGGAGATACTGGAGAAGTTTCACATGCAAGGCTACAAACCTATCAACACTCCTCTTCTAGGAAATTGGAGGAAAGCAGATGCTACATTGGCAGAGGTAGTGGATGCCACTTTTTATCGACAGTTGGTGGGTTTTCTCATGTATTTAGTTAAAACAAGACTGGACATATGTTATGCGGTGAACCAGCTTTCACAAGAGATGGTTAACCCTACCAAGCTCTTTTGGAAGGTAGGAAAGCATGTCCTGAGGTATCTCAGGGGCACATCTGAGTATGGATTATGGTACAGACAAAGGGATGAGGTGAATTTGCATGGCTTCATGTATGCAAATTGGGCAGGTAGCCCAACGAACAGAAAGAGCACATCAGGAGGGGTTTTCAGTATCAGATCTACAACATTTTCTTGGTATAGCCGGAAACAAAGATCCGTGGCACATAGTTCAGCGGAAGCAGAATACATGGTAGCAAGTCAAGATGCATGTGAGGCTATCTGGATGAGGAAGATCCTGGTCGGTTTGTTCGGTTCTCACTTCGCTCCTATAGTGATACATTGTGATAATCAGAGTTGCATTAAACTCTCGATTAATCATGTGTTTCATGATAGATCTCAACATATTGATATTCGGTATCATCATATCAGATATTGTGTGCAGCAGAAGATCATGTTGCTTCAGTACATTCCTACGGAAGATCAGGATGCAGATATTCTGACGAAAGCGCTCACCAGGAGAAAATTTGAATACCATAGAGGCAAGATCGGGATGAAGGATAATACCTATCTTGTTGAGAGGGAGTGTTGAGATTCAATAATATGATGAATCTTAGTGAAAATTAGTCACCTTCACTAAGTGGGCCTGCAGGCTATTTTTAGGTGTAAGTCTATTTTTAGACATGTGATCATATTTCAGAAATTGCAGGATGCTGTTTGTGATCATATTTCAGAAATTTTCATGCCTTGAGATGAAAATTATCCTCTCCTGAAGCCCTAGTAACATATTTGATTGGAGAAAAGTTTTATACCATCCATGGGGAATGCCTAGATGTACCAATCAGAAGGCAAGATATCTGATCATAATAGATGATCAAGGATATGAAGAGTTGTTCCTTAAATGAGCAAATGTTCCTAAATATGGCAGAAAAAATGGCTAAATTTGGAAGAAAACATTGTGGTTTTACTGATAAACATTTTTAGAAATACATATTTCAATAGGGTTATTATGACAACCATTAAAACAAATTGTGTCTTTCTAATTTACTCTTTTTCTCTTGTTCTGCTTAAAATATATTTGTTCCTTGAAAATTCATAGACTAATGATAAAATATAAGGATTCCCTTTTTACCATTGGGTTAGTGGAATGAATTACTGATTGAGGTGAATGCCCCTAAGGAAGGTAAAAGGCTTATTTTTATGAGCCCCTCCTTTAATCAAGCTGAAGTAGTGTGGTAATAGGATTGCACGTGTTGATACTATCTAGAATGAGACTTTTCAATATCACATATTATTGATGAAATATAAGACTTTAAAGAGGAATGTAGGACATGCACTAGAAGTAGTGAAAAAAGTTCCAAAGGAATCATACTTGAAGGATTGTAGAGACTGCCAACATTCCCACATAATCATTCACCACCATTGGTTAGTAATTTACCATCCGAAGAGAAGTGGCAACATACAACTTTACTCGTACTATCTCGAAAGAAACCAAACTCATGAAAGGAAAACCGTATAAGTTAAAAAAATGTGTTATGTGATTACATGGTTGGTATGTATAACATTTAATTTAAGCAAAAGGATGCCAAAAAATATCAACTTGACCTCAAAGAATGATAGCATATTTACAAATTGTTTCTTTGTTTCTTGCTTCTTGTAGCATTTATAGTGATGTAGTGGTTAATATATTAACATTCTTAAGGAAACATACCTTGTGGCCATTTTTAAACACATTAAAACAACGATGAGGCGAAGAGCACATGAATGGGAGTTTCCTTAGGAGAAAATAGGATGCACCACTCAACTACATTGGAGGCACTGATGTAGTGGCAGTTGCAAGTTGTGCAACCTCTCTTTTAAAGCCTATTTTTGACATATTCCAAGAGTTCATTCCTAGAAAATGAACTCCACTTGAGGGAGTCACTAACCTATTCATGGAAGCGTGAGGAGTTATAAATTATAACATTTTTGGCACTTGAACAAAATACATTATGCTCTTTTCCACTTGCATGGAAGGAACATTGATGAAGTATTTACACCACATTCTCTCCTTATTCATAGCATGCAAGAGGGTACATCATTTGGAGATTTACATTATTTTTCAAAGCTTGAATAAGTGCACTCTAGTAGAAAATATGTCTTTCTAGTCATATTTTATATTCCTATCTTCATCTATAATTATGTGGATTGTCTTTGATACTCATTCAAGACCTAATTCACAAGTTGTAATAATATTAACTAGGATAAAATGTCTCTTAATAAACTCCAGCTGACCAGGGAAAATGGTTTAGACTTTCATATTCAAAATTATAAAACACAATAAAAAGTGTGATAGGTCGTCAATTTCTCACTATGTTTATCTTGTTTTCTATCTTGAAACTTGTGTGGTTTATCGTACTGTTGAAGTGAGACACCTTGTATTTGTCACAAAAATTTGATTTCTCTACAATATACTCAATATTATCCCACATTTCCTTTAATGGATGTGTGAATATTCAGTGGGAATTTTTTCCTCCAATTACACTGATGGCATAATCATATAGGAAGAAATAGTTATAAATTTGATTTGTACAAAATGTCTAATATGAAAAAACATTCATATTATCCACATGGGACATATTGGCCATTTCGTACTCATCACAAAAAATCATGTGATCCTATGTGTTTTTAACATTTTCCAACATTTAATTTCATAATTTTGACATTGACACACTACATAACAAGAAACAAGTAGCAATGTTTGGAAATATAAAATCTTTATGAATAGGAATCTAAACAAGCGCCAAGACCCAATATATTTTAATTTTATGTTTAACTTCAAGTTACAAAATATAATGTCAAAAGAAAATATAAAACTTCAAATTATTATATTCTCTAAATATCTCTTTAGGACCTAAGGCCTAGGCTACTAAATCCCAGTTCATAAAAAAGATGCCAAAAAACAAGCTTTGCGGACCAAAAAATAGACATATTTTTTTGAGGATTTGTACCAACAGCAGATTTAGGAATATTTGGTACTAGAAATTTAGTGGAGGAGGATAATGAGAGTAAATATGATCTTGAAGTGGAAATTTGCACAGGGTAGGAACTATGGCAATTAGAATATATAAAAATTAGGAAAGACAACACACCTAAAGGAATGATTCACGGAGATATGAAATATAGGGATTGAGTTGTGCACTTTCTGAACTCCTCATCAATGCTTCCTTAAGAACATTCATATAAAAAAAGATCACATTTTAAGGGAAAATAGGAAAACAGGTATATAAAGAAACTACCATGCATATTCCTTCGCCGTTCATATCCGACAAGCCGAATGTTTCATAAAATTTGTATATCTTACAATAATAAAAGATTGCGACACAACAAACCTCCTTGGGTTCATCTGTTGGATCATTGGGCTACAATAAAGCTCGAAAAACAACTTACCTTGCCTGAATGAATGGACCTCTTGGCATAATTATCATATCATATAAGAGAGAAAATAAACTTATAACCTAACTAATTCAACTTTGAATAGTTTGAATTATAGGACCAATATGATTAGACCCTTCATGACAATAATTCTAACGTTGAACACATCCCATCTCTACCATGAATACAAAAAGGTTATGTATGCACAATTGATAACATATCAAGCAGTTATGAAAAATATTCCTCAAATTTCACCCATGCTAGTTTCTATTTCATTGCATCCTTCTCTACCTTCACTCCTCCCCAAACCTAATCTCATATGTTCTGCTTATATATTACTTTCTATTGATATCTGATTTCCAAATTTGAAATTTTTTAAGTATTTACATGCTAGACACATTCTATATTTCATAATTATTTATGTTACAAGTTTAATATACTAATTTTAAATTTCCTTTTTGATATATTTTTCAAATTATAAGCATTAACAAAGTAATGGAAACATATTTGGCTTCAAAACAATGGAGAAAATACTACCATTCTTATATGTTTCCAACTTGCCAACATTGGAGAAAATACTACCATTCTTAGAAAGTTTTAATTTCATATTGTTAAAAAAATTACGACATTTCCAAACACCTGATAAGGTAGGTGGAAAAATGAAAGTGGTTGAAATTGGGGTTGTGTCTATATGGTTCATTGAGTCCAAGAATTGTTTTTCATTATGGCTAATTATTTTTTATGTCCTTGTCATTTTTATCTAAGAAGTAATCTGTGGGAATGCCTCTCTTCTGCACTAAATGGGTATCAATAAAATTGTGCGTAGCCCCACTATCAATCAATAGTGACACTCACTACCCCTGAACAGTGCCTCAGACTCTCAATTTCAGATACTTGGGAACTCCCCGCAAAGCTGGAAGGGCTCCTCCCATTGGGGAAAATTCCCCATTTCTACCTCATGGTAGTGGTGGATCTCCTCCTGGTGCTACAAAGTTTGCATATCCTTCCAAATCTTATTTTTCGTGCTCTTCACTATTGGAGAATACGTCAATATAATGTGCCTTCCTGACAGCACACCGATGCCCTACTGCCCATGGTTCTTGGCAAGTGAACAAAATCTTTCACCTCCTCAAATATCTCCAGAAATCATCACTAAGAGATCCTTTTTCTTGGTTCCCCTTTGAGGGAGGAACTTTCATATATTTCCCCTTTGACTGAAAGGATTGATTTTGGTGGAATGAATCTCTTTCCCTTTCTAAGGCATCTTGTAAGTATCAAGCCCTCTCAATGGCATATTGGAGTGTAATTAGTCTAGTGGATTTCACCAACTGATGCAAAGGCTTTGCTAGCCCATAAATAAACATGTATACTCTTCTAGCTACAGACAGATCTGGCACCATGAATGAAATTTTCACAAATTCAGAGATATAAGTCTCTAGATTTCCTGACTTCTTTAGCTTAGCTATCTCAACAAAGCATGCCTCTGGATCTCTTTGAGCAATGTTTCTACCAATATCTGGGCAAATTCTTCAAACGCAGTCACACCTGCATACCCCAATGTATATATACCATGAAAACCACCATTCATGTGCTTCACCTTCAAGGTGCAACGTTGTTATCTTAATAGATTCAATCTCTGAAACTTGGTTCAGCTGTAAATAGATGTCTAATTTTTCTACCCAAGCCTTGGCTATGCACTTGGGTGACCCATAAAAAGTGGGTAGAAAGAATCTACCCATATTATACTGTAGATCATGGTTCTTCATGTACCCTCCACTTCTATTGTTATTACGGGGTCTTTTATTATCCTTGATCTCACAGAACTCTTGAAATTTCAAATCCTCTTTGAACCTTTGAGATTGAGATTCATATTTCAGAAAGTAATCACCAAGAGTCTCCTCCTCTTGTGGTCCTCCAGCCCCATTTCCAACTTCTTGGAATTTAGGCATGGTGGAGTGTTTTGAAAATTGATGTAATGTTGGTTGCTCACACCAATGATGTGAAGTGCTAGAACTTTCTCCATGTTGAAACCCTCTGGGGATTTCATTATGTCTTTCCAACCTCATCTCATTTATTCTTTGGAAATATCTTGCATAGTTTGGAGAAGAAGATTTGGAAACTCCTTTTCATCCATTTCTCTCGATTTCATAGATATTGTACCCCATAAGATGAGCCAAGATTATGCTCTAATACCACTGTAATATTCCAAAACAGGAAAAAATAGGAATATTGAACATAAAAATGGAAAATACAGTAAACATCAAGACATCAAAAACATGAGCAGATCACTCAGCCATTTTATTATGTATGATAGAAAAAATGAAGTACAATATCTTGAGGAAAATACACTCAAGCTAGCCAAAACAAGCGTGAAATGACTGAAAACACCAAGACATGAAACATTGTTGTTGCATAAACTACTTGGAGGCTATGAGTGCACAATAATGTTAGAAATAACTGAAACTGGAAATTAGGAATGTATAGATCTACTGATAGGGTGCTTAAAAAATGTTGGAATCAGAGATCTCGGCTTTCTAGCACAAATCCATGATAACCCATAAAGGGTTTCTGGAAATACCAAAGATGAAAAATGTAGCCCTAGGGCTAAATTACACTCTGCAGCTGGGTAACTATTGGGAGGTGGATGATCTGATGAGAAAATAGTTGATACTCCTCCCCACTGACTTTCCGGATGAAATTTTTCTCCCCTCACTGGATGATAAGCTCAAAAACTTGGGTTATTAACCCTCCACTGAATCTTCCATCCTAGATTGCACAATTACTCAAGGAGACTGTGTTGCTAAAGGTGGCTGAATACTGGCTTGAGGCATTCCTTATATATAATCTTAAAAATTATTAGCTTTAAAAAAAATAAAAATAAAAAGTAAAACAATTTGATTCTTCTATTTCTATATATTATTGTTCTACATAGCATATATATAACCCAAATAACCCATATGTGTTAAGTTCTAATTTTTAGACTTTAAATTTAAATTTTCATAGTGCAGGATTAAAGAAAGTGAATTGGGACAAAGACAAATGGTGAACCAGTCTCGAATTATCATCTCAGCACTATGGAAGCTATATATGTACAAATTCAAAAATTGTATTGTTATGAGCATCATACAGTCTAGAGCTTAAAAAGTATATTACTAAAAAATATTGATGCGAGTAAACATTTTTTTCACTTGGTTTATTAAATTGATGGTTTTAAAAATTAAATAAATATTTATAAAATGACATAAAATTTTGAAATTAAGAACATATCAACACATAACCCTTAAATTTAAAAAAATACTGATAAATATCAATCGTAAATAATTTTTAATGACGTCAAGTTTAACCATTATGATGTAGAATATTGTAACATTCCATACTTTGTAGGACATTCTATTGCAATATGGTTGTGTTGAGATGATAGTTATGATGGAAATTTCATATTTTTAATTACTTTTAAACATGCGTGTTAACATATTCAGGATCGAGGCTTAAAGTGCTTGGAGTTGTGATTTTCTGAAAGATTTGATTATGCACAATAGTTTTCTCTATGGGTATGTATTTGGAGTAACCAGAACTTATTTCTTCTACAATCGCAATATCGCAGTTGATGCAGCTCTTATCGATAGAAATCAGTAACTTTGTGTAGCACAATTAATTCATTTAAGGTTCTTAGTGGGAAGAAAACCAAGAAATAACGGTGGGAAAACTCATCATTAGGTAAAACAGTGGTGGCATATTTGGAGTAATTTAATTTGGTGTCAAAAAGATTCTATTTTCAGTTATATTTGAATGCTCAACTAGTTAAATTTTTTGGTATTGGAAGAGTTTTATCGAGATTTAAGTTCACGATTCTAAATGAAGTGGACTCAAATTCAGATGTTGAAATAATTCATTCATGTTATGGAGAAATGAAAACTCTAATTTGGGTTTCAAAATTATGATAGGAAAATGAATATTACTACCTAATTATATGATTTGAATGAATTTAGATAGGTAAAAAACTCCCACCCAACACTGAGGTAACATGTACTTTCATGAATGAGATAGTCATAGTTTCATCCTGTGTGAAGAACCTTATGAAGACTCTCATCCCATCAGAATACATTTGACTATTGGAAAGGAAAACGAAGAAAGACACAAATTTCACATAGAAACAATTACGCGATTCTATTTATCACACAAACTTGATCATTACAATGATCCCGATGAGGGGTATTTAAACCTTTTCAACTAGTGGCTCACTCAAAATAACTTTAACATGCACACACACTTTAAATTTGGTTTTACGATGCAAAATAAGACTAAACTCTAACTCACTCAACTTGATTCAATTAACTTACACTTTAAATTTACACAATTTTTCATGCGAGAGTAATTAGCTATCTTTAACAACCCCCGCCCTAGTTACAAACACTAAAGTAAGACATTACCCATGACAACTCAAACATGTCTGCTAGTATAAGTCTAAGTTAAGATTACAAAACCCAAGTTTCCTATGTGAAACTCAAAGGTATCATTTTATAATGGCATAATGTATATATCAACCAATTGATCACTCAATTTGCATGGCTTAAAATAAACGTATCTATTTCTCACAAATTCTATAATTAAATGATATCTTGTATCAATATATTTTCCCTTTTGATGAAACACATTATGCTTGGATAGTGCAATGGATGAGGTGTTGTCACAATATATTGTTGTTGATCCCTATTTTTTCTGCTTGTGTCCATCCAAAACTCTGCTTAACCATGAATCTTCACATGTTTTTGATGTCACTCCTACATATTTTTATTCTACTGATGAAAGTGTTATAATAGGTTGCTTCTTATATGCCTATGATATCACACCTGAATCAAGATGAAACATATAACCACAAGTGAGCTTCCTATAATCCAAACTTCCTGCAAAATCATCGTCATTGTAGTTCTTGTTATGTATCTTATAATTTTGTTTCATGTTCTCTAGTTTGAGTCTTTTGGAGGCTCCATACATCTAGAAATAAAACTAACTCCTTCCATAAATTTTGGTATTGTAGCTCTAAGATACATGAGTTTTATATCCTATATTTTGAATTTAGTTGGATTCATATCTAATCCTTCATCATCATTACTTAAATTTGTACATGTTGCAACTAGTGTAGGAGAAGCTTTACAATTTTCCATCATGAATATTTTCAACAAATCTTTAGAATATTTATTTTAAAAATAAAAATTCCTTTCTCATATTTCTCAACTTCTATGCCAAGAAAATATTCATAAAACCAAGATATGTCATCTTCAATTCTTTCTTGATGGTTACTTTAAACTCACCTAATTCAAGATCACTAATATAAATCATGTCATCAACATATAAACAAACAACTAAAGTTCTTCCATCCGCATTCACCTTTGTGTACAAGGTCAATTCAATGCTACTTCTAAAAAATCCATTCTTAATCATATAACTTTCAATTATTCTATACCACGCTCTATGAACGTGCTTGAGTCTATAGAGCACTCCCTTGAACTTGTAACTTTATCTTCTTGGCCTTGAACTTCATAACCTGTAGACTGTTGCACATACATTTCATCTTCTAGAATTCCATTCAAGAAGGTCGATTTCATATCCATATGATACACTTTTCACTAATTCTGAGTTTTTGTTCCTAATATTTCTCTTACAATATCTAATTTGGCTACCGAAGAATTTTTTTCTCCAAAATATATTCTTGGTTGCTACGAGAACCCCTTTTGTACAAACCTTTATTTAAATTTGTGAATTTGTCATTTCTCATTAAAATTTGTCTTGTACACCCATTTTACACCAATGAGATTTTTATCGTTTATTAAATCAACGAAATCCTAAGTATCATTGTTTATAATAGCTTGTATCTCTTCATTCATAGCTTGCACCTAATTTTCATCTCTCATAGTTTCCTCAAATGATGAAGGTTGAAATGAAAAAAAATGAAAAATTTAAACTAACATAAAAATCATCATAAATATTTTTCAGACTTCGCATTTTTCTCTCATTGTTGCTTGATTCATCACCTGACTGATTGCAGGGTGAATTTTGTTGTGTTGATCTGCTTAAAGATCCATGTTGTTCAGAAAATACTTGAGTCTTTGCTAGCATGACTATGTTTGGTGTCTTCTCTTGTGATCCACGATGCTCATTTTCTGCTACATCCTCTTCTTCCATGAGTGGTACTCTTAAATCAAATTTTTCATATACAGTTCCATTCCATGACTCTTGTTCTTTGAAAAAAACATCTTAGATTATTATAGTCTTCTTAGTGACAGGGCTATACAAATTGTAAATCTTTGATTTCTCATTATAACCAATAAATATGCATTTTTAACTTTTATCATCCAACTTTCCTCTTAGATATTTAGGAACATGTGTGTATGCTACACTTCCAAACACTCTGAGATGAGATATACTAAAAGAAATACATGACCATGCTTCTTCTAGAAATTTGTTCATCCCACTCTTTATAGGAGATCTATTTCTCACTTAAACAAAACATGCAAATGGTTTGGCTTGATACTCATTAAACAAGTTCCCTCCTTTCAACATGCTCCTTCCATGTTCCTAATGGTTTTGTTCTCTCTCTGCTACAACTCTATGTTGCAGTGTGTATCTATTTGTAAACTACCTTTTAATTCCATGTTGTTTGCAAGAAGCATGGAATGCATTTGAATCAGATTGTCCTCCATGATATGATCTTAATACCTTGATCTGATACTCACTCTGGTTCTCTACTAAGGCTTTGAATTATTTTAACTTTGCAAAAGTTTCAAACTTCTTCTCAAGGAAATAAACCCATGTCTTTTGACTGAAATCATCAATAAAATTTAGGAAGTAACAACTTCCACCAATCGACTGTGTCCACATAGGTCTACACAAATCTCTATGAATCAGCTGTAGTGGTCGGTTCACTCTTTATGCAACTCCTTTTGGAAGAATTTCACAGTGTTTCTTTCCCATGATGAAACACTCACAAGTACTATAAGGTTATTTGGTGGTAGGTTATCCTCTAAACATCTATTTATGTTGCAACAATATTAAGCCAGAGAATTGCAAATATCAAAACCGAAAGTGTCATAGCTAGTAGAAATTAGGACATGAAGTTGTAAAGGCACTAATTTGAACATTGTAATTCATGATTAGAGGAAATGGTATATTCCTCGTCATTTTCACCTTAGCTATCAAATTCTTATTTGGAATCTTATCATATATAACACACACTTGTCCCTCAAAAATAACCTTGTACCATTTCTGCATTAACTGACCAACACTTATCTGATTATGTTTGAGACCATAAACATAATGTACCTCTAAATTTTTCTTTGGTTCCCCCTACTTTCTTCGAATGTTGATCAATCATTTTCCATCTACATCCAATGTCTTTTCACTGCCCAACTTTACCTCTTTCTTCATAGATTGATCCAGATTTACAACCAAATTCTTATTTTTTGTTATGTGGTTCTGCAACCTATATATAATAGCCATACATTGTTAGAAGGTTCATGCATGGTATGGAAAGCTAGGAACATGGAGTCATTATTCTATGTAGTGGCATTAGCTCTATACTTTCCTTGATTATTTATCCTCTTCTTGCAATCACGGGAATACTGACCTAATTTATTGCAATAATAACATATTACCTTAGATTTATCAACTCTTTGATTATTGTTGAAGCTTCTATTATTTCTTCCACTTTCTTGTTCCTTATCTTCTCTGTCATATCTCTAACCACCAAATCTTCCACCTTGTCCTCTGCCTCTTAGTCTACCTCTACCTCAACATGTCTTTTGAAATAGAAACGTGACATTTAAAATTTGTCTGTAAGGTGGAATATTTACTTTTGTCTATCCCCGCATCATGGGATAGAAGTGATCCCATCAACTTATAAACTCTCAATGTTGCCATATCATCAGATTCTTCTATTGCTGTAACCACAACATCAATTTTTATAGACAAATATATGATGATCTTGTCAACCACATTTTGATCTCCCATGTCATCACCATAAGTATTTATCTAGTTTAAAATAATCAAATCCTCGTCCATGAATGAATCAATGTCCTTTGTATCCTTCATCTACAGACTTTCAAAATATCTCTTAGTATTTTGCACCTTAACAATATTGACCTTTATAGATCGTCTCCAAAGCCTCCCAAGTTGTCTTCATTGATGGCATGGTCATAATCTTCTGGAACACTACTTGGTCCAATCATTGCTGGATAAACTGCAATGCTTCTACATTTTTCCTTTTATCTTTCCTCCATTGCTCCCTCTCCACATTATTGAGGACTTGTTCTTCTTTTTCAACCTTAAATTTTGAAAATCCAAACTTAACTTGATCCCAAACATCATGAACCTTTAATATAATATTTATCTTAATAACCCACTTATCATAATTCTTTAAAAAATATAATTGAAAATTTGATAAAGCAATCTTAAAAAAAATACATTTTCTAATAATCCTTTTTAGAATAAAACCTTCTTAAAGAAATGTAAAAAAATATATATATATATATATATAAAACTTTTAGAAACACTTTTTTAAATAAATCTTAAACAATTTTAAAGTGTGCATAATCCTTTTAAAAATGTAAAAACCCCATTTTATAAAAAAAAAAAAATTTATAAACCTCTTCAATAAAAGCCTTTTTTAAATAAATCTTAAACAATTTTAATGTGTGCACAATCCTTTTAAAAAGAATCTCCGCGAATCACTTTGACATAACACCCACGTGAACTTTGTAAGGCCAAAAGTTTTCAACCTTTCGAATTTATGCATACGGACTGACTTTGTCATTGTCTTATTTGAAAAAATTCGTTGGCTCCTGGTACCTTTCTTAGGATGAACAGCGATGAGTTTTTTTAATTCAGGGTATGTTTGATAAAGTCAAATTTGTTCACCTTTTACACTTCACAACCTTCTATGGGCCCCTAAAACCTGTGATGGTTTTTCTTTTATAATTTTTGAAAAATCTAAGTCTTTTTCTGTTTTCTTTTCAAAGTTCTGCTTAATTTTTCTTCGGTTCTTATACCAATTTTGGAAATACATAAAATTCTACGAACAAACAATAATACGAGCTGCAATTTTTCTATTATTTACACAAATTTTATGATTACAATGAACTCAGAAGAATTTAAAATTTTTCCATAACTCGTTCAAAATAACTTCAACATGCACATACTAAATTAGACTTTACCCAAAATAAAACTGAATTCAAACTCACTCCACTCAATTAATTGGTACTTTAAATTTGGACAATTCTGCATACTAGAGTAATTAGTTTTCTTTAACAGTAACAGTAACAACACCGTCAATTTTAAGTGAGAGGAAAAGAGCATAGAGAGAAATTAAACACACAACACCAAACACGTGGTATTTTTTTTATTGTATTTTTTCTATTCATCATAGTAGTTACATAGGATATGGATCACAAATTTAGACAAATATCTTGATCCTAAAAAGGTGAATCAAACATTACGAAGTGACACAATATTACTGAAACAGAAAGAACAACATCTTCTAAATTGACTCATAAAAACTCACAATAACAACCTGTAAATCACGAAAACAATACTTTAAAAAACAACAACTTCTAAATTAACAGATCCCAAACTAACAATATCAATATGTAGATGATTACTCCCAAATAAGAAGAAAACGCCATTGTAAAGAGAACGCCACTGTAAAGAGAGAAAGTGGCGTTATCTCTGAAAATATTATTGAAAGATAGTCCATGACAGCGGGTTTCTGAAGTATGCGTGTCGTTGAATGCAGTATTTAGACAGCGGGATTACTTATGTTGTTTAGAGAAGATCAATTTTCGTTTGTGGGTTCCCACAGCAAGAAGACTGGTAGCAGAGAAAAAGGAAGCAGGTAGCGCAGGTCAGTGGAGGAAACTATACGTTCAGGAATAGGGGAGCAGATAGCGAAGGAAGGTGCTTTGAAAACAATTAAACTGGAAAACACCACCTGTTTTCCCTACGAAAAACCAGAATAGTTCACATATCTAGAAACACCTTCGGCTAAGAAAAGACCGGTTTTCTAAAATAAAATAAAAAACAGAGTAGTGCGTACATCTAAAAACGCCTTTGGCAGAAACTGGTTTTCCCTCCGGAAAAACCGCAGAAATACGAAGCGTAAATGGAACTAAAATTCATACTGATCCTCATCGCACTAAAATCCGCAATATGACGTCCGTCATCAATACAGAAGTAGTAAATATATTACCATTAATGGAAATCTGAACTTATATGTTATAAAATATATTACAATTTCTGTGTTGCGTGGCTATTAATAATGGCCAAATCAACAACCCTACCTACACTGTGCACCGTTTATTTTTTTAACATCAGCAACCAGTTGTGAATGAAGCGTTCAATTCAGCGGGCACGAAACTCTCAATTCTCAATTCAATCGGCACGAAACCCAATAGCTTATTAGGAAGTGAAACACTAAATTCAGCAGGGACGAACGAGATCCATTCACTTTCAAAGAAGAGTGAAGATCAGAATTAGGTCAGATCAAAGAGATGTTGCCGATGGCGCCATTTGTTATCTGCATGTCGTTCACCCCCTTCGCAGTGTATTTCCCTCCCTGCAGGCAGCTGAGCGCAATGGTGGAAACAATACAAATTGCAGTTGAGAAAACGGCCATGTACTTCCGCAGAGCAAATCCACAAATCCGAATTGCTTGTAGGAGAATTCTGACCATATGCGGCTTATATCGCCCACCGAATCGAACCCCTCGCATCCGGACCTGATTTATCTGCCTCTCCTCTCTATATGAGAGAGCATCCCTGAAGAATAGCAGTCAATGTGGGGAAAAAAATTGGATATATATATATATGTGTGTGTAAGAGAAGGGAGAAAGGTAGCTGTTTCCTCTCACATGTGCATACTGTAGATATGGAAAATGACATGAAAAATGTTCACCTCGTTAAAAAAAGAGCCTTTTCTTATAAGGAATTCAACATAGAATCCATGATGTTTGATATGATGTTAAGATTACTCCGAAAGATTGGATCTCTAACCTTGATTAAAAGTTGAGATAGTAGTTGTAGCCTATAAATACAAGACATAGACCCGTATATATATGGAGGACATATTTGTGAATATATATCTGCAGAAACTTTGTGAAGTATATGATCATTTTCTAGTATACATGTTTCATTCCGGTTATTAAACTGTTTTTTACTTGAAATTTCTGTGTCTTTCATTGCAAAATATGGTTGATATTTCAAGCTGATCCTCATCCTGTTAATATCTGAAATTTATGTATCTTTCATATAAATATATGGTTAAAAAATGGGTCAATTTATCAATGTTACAAAACAACGTCAATAATAATATATTTGGATCAATTTTATAAACATACGAAATATCTTCAAAACTAAGATTCTTCTTAATATCCTTTTCATATTTCATTCCTTATAACAAAAAATATATATTTATGAAGCTTACGATATACTGTGAACACTAGACACATTTCGCTCACTATCTAAATCATACTTCAATTCTTCGAATAGCCTTTAATTTAAGGTAGAAAGGCTGAAGTTAATGATCGGCTGAGGTGAAGTAAAATTACACTTTTCCTCAACCTCAACTTCCAACCAACACTTTTCAAGGCTGAAACTTTTTGTTTAGCAGCTTCTAGTTCTTACAATTTTATTTTGACTCAGCAACCTATCCATATTCTTTTAAAATCCGATTTCTTTCCACCTACGTTTCTCATGATTTTGCAGAAAATTTACCGGTCAATGTTTCCAAAGGCTAATTCTGCCCCAATTACATACGCATAGAATGTAACAACCGTTCATTCGTTGACTAATTGAATTATGTGTAATTAGGTGTGAAGGAACCGGACAAAATTTTTACAAGTTGTCACAAAAATTTTAATTTTGGTTTTTATATTCTTCATTTCGCAGCAGAATCTAAAAAAGAGACTGACGTTATGCAAATAATCCAAACCCATGGAACCTGCGTAACATGAATTTAGTGGATGCATCTTTAGACTGGTTACTGATAACCCAAACTTTGCGGCTCGCAGTTGAAACTGTAAATTGAATTTTATTTACACTATTTAAAATAAAAATGAAAAAAAAAAAAAACCAAAAGAACGAAAATCTTCACTATGTTATCGCTGCTTTTTCACGTGATCATTACATTCACAATGTTCTCCACCAATTATACAACATAATCATCAAATTCAGTCTCTTCTCTCATCGTATTTTAGACCGGTTTACTCTTCACGTTTTCGGTTGTTTTGGTCATTTTTAGTTAAATCTATTTATATATTCAAATACATTTTATATAATCATTTTTTTTACATATCAAAAGATATAATATAATAAATGGAATGGATTGTAATTACAACAGATTCGTCTTAATTTGTAAGATATTTTTTCAAATTTTTATTTCTAAAGATATGCTTTATATTTTTATGTGGAGAGATTTGATTAGTCTTAGAGTTAAAATAAATCTACCTTAGTTTAAATATTTTTTATTAAAATTTGTATTATTTAAATTTTGAATCATAATTATTAATAAAAATTTAAATGTAAATTGTTTATCCATCCAAAACAGGGTACCAAAGTCATACAAATTAAATAAATTTGATAATAAATGTGTTAGGGATGGTCATGTTGAAACTAAGTTACCAAATTTATTATTACAGATGTTTCTTTTTAATAATTTTTTTATTAGAAGTGTCTCTGAAGGTGACCAACCTGCACAACCTCGTAGCGTGTGGTTTTCAACATTACCATTCAATGTTTGCGAACAAGGATTTCTTCCTCATTCACTTGGAGCTTGCCAATGACTAGTCTGGGACCTTGACGAGAAGATTAACAAGAGGCTACGCAGAATTGGGGTTCGAAGGATGCAAGGGAGGATTTCTCTTGATTGGCCTTTGCGACCGCAACAATGCTGGTATCTAGATTAAGTTAACATGGTGAGTTTGTTAAAAGGTATTTCTTCGTACAAAGTGTGTTCTTGCGTTAATTTTGGTGAGATGTATATTGTGGTAAAATCTTGTTTTCTCTTTTTCTCGTTATGGGTAGCATAGACCCTCTTTAAAAGCGTTGGGGGCGTTCAGGTTTTATTGTGTATATTTGGTATTCAAAGTTAGTAAATTTGAAGAGCAAGAGGGTGAGGATTCTCAAGGCCATGTATTCATGTCCAATTAGAGGGGGGTGGAAAATTTTAATGGGTTTTTCTCTTTTGTTTTTGGTGGTTTCTCCAAACTTTAAGTCCGTTGATGGGAATTGGTGTGGAATAGGTTGGTTTGATGGTTAACGCCTTATTTTTTCGTCACAGTTGGTAGAGGGTTGGGTGGTGTTTTAAGGGATCCGCAAACCCCAATTCTATGCTGGGAGTTGATACATTACACTGGGGGAATGAAGTGCTAGAAGGCATCTAAGGGGTTTTTCAAACTTTGGGAAGCTAATAAGGCCTAGGGAGGATCTTAGAAGGTGGTGCTCACTCACTAAGGTGGTACGACATTTATATTTTTCTCATCTTAGAACTTATCATTAGTGAGTGATGAATTTTTGGATTGGTGATATAGTATCAACTATTAAGAGTTAGGTTTGGCAGTCTAGAGTGGTAGCGAAGATGCTTCGACAAAGAGGTCAAGCGAGATAAGGGACTAGTTTGTGAAGCCAGGGGATTAATCAAGGAAGGGAAGCAATGACAACAGAGCGAGAAGGGGACCAAGACATAGAACTAGGAAAAGGGGAGGCTCGTAATCTTGAACAATCACTTGGTCATGTTGTTCTCCGGGCCTCTGTAAGCTCACTAGAAACTCAGCTTTGAGAATTCACGAATATTTTCGAACAACTATGTCAAAATAGGCATGATGACAAGAATGAATTTGTAAACTTCATGAATGACCTGCATAAGCACTGGAATATGAAAGACTCACTTGCATCATACCATTGTGGTGAAAGGAGACTAGATGAATGACTGGAGTAGCTAGAGGGACAACAAGCTCACTCTGAGTTTCATGTGTGTGGTGATCCTGGAAATCATAAACAACTGGACATAGGTTCATCACATCCTCCTACCTTGTGATGAGTGTGGGTCGGGTTCATTTCCTGGGAGTTTTTTTTGGGCATCTTGGTCTTTCATATTATCATTGTTAAAAAGGTTTTGAATTTTTTTAATCAGTTGCTGGGTTGTTCTTCTGGCCAACAAATCTAGTCAAAGTGAGGTTGGAAGAACAACAAATTTTAGACAAAAAATTATAATATTTTGAGGAATTAATAGAAACTTTTGTCTGATATATATATATATATATATATATATATATATATATATATATATATATATATATTATTAAAATTTAAATTATTCAAATTCTATTTATATTTCATCTTACCAAAAAAACATGAATTCAATATAAACGAAAAGTGAAAATATTCCTAAGAAACACTAGTTAATTTCTGAATCGATCACATATTATAATGTGACAATTTAATATACTAGAGAAATGTATCCAACCTTAAAATTGTTTCTATAGGTTAAGATATATCAAGACCTAAAATCAAGAATCACTTCACATGGGACTTTTAAGGTAAACTTGGAAATATATGGATTCATAATTTGTACAAATTTAAAACAATCAAATTTTGTAAATTTGATACCAAAATAAGTAGTTACTTTAAATACATTCTCTTCTATTTTCTTTTTCAAATTATATCGTGAGTTTTTTCTATGTGATATTAAATACTTAACAACAATAAGGCTATGAATTTTTTTCCAAATGTAAATCTTTCCATCATTAAATATATTATATTCCACATGAATATCATGGGAAAAAGCATTGGTTCTCACAAACATCTATCTTGAAACCAGTGCTACATGGATCTAAAAAACCACCGATAACTTGACCGATCCAAGTTTACCCAAACCACCGTAACATCTCGGACACATATAAAGATAGTATGTGGACTAGTATAATGAAAATTGTCAAATTAAAATAATAGTTATAAAGATAGTATGTGGAATAATATATTGAAAATTGTCAAATTAAAAGAATACTTTTAATTCACGGAATCAACATAATGTTACATCACATAACTATCAAATTTTATTTTTCTTATTTTAATTTGATCAAGTCAACATAACATTACGTTACATAATTCATCATATTACATAATGTTTTACGACATTGCTAGTAGGCTAGTCTGGCCATTTAAATTAAAGAGATGATAAATTTAGATTGACATCAAAATAATTTTTGAATTCGGGCTTATTTGATTCATATTGATTTATAAAGTTGTTTTTCAGATACCCAATGTGGTTCATCATTATGACTAAGATACCATATTGGGTGGTTCCAAAAACCTCAATCATAGATTCATAAATGTGAGTTTTACAAAAAAAAAAAAAAAAAAACAATTTTATGCATCAAAATATTTACTACATAATGCATCTCACACTGTTAAAACTAAAAAAATATCATAAAATTAACAGAATTATAATTTCATTTATTATTATTATTAAATATAAAAGGAATCAATATATAAGTTAATCATATATACATTTAAAAAAAAGTGGAACCAGATTCTTAATTATCGATATTTATCTCCATTTTATCATAGAGATTTTTAATTTGTAAATAGTATTTTTTATAATATCATGCCCCAATACCATGACTTATCAATATCACATGCTCAAAAAAGTAATACTCACTTCCAATGACATTCTTTTAATTAAGCAATTTTATTAAAAGTGAAAAATACATAACTTTTAATTTATATATATCACTATGAATAAATCTCTACTATCTATTTAATAAATTATTAATAATTAAATTAGAAATCTAAAAATCTATTTGAAAATTAACAATAAAATACTATCCATCTAATAATTATTGATAATTAAATTATAAATCTAAAAATTTATTTCAAAATAAACAATAAAATACAAATATAATAATTATATATGATGATGATGATGGTTAACGTCCACTGAGACCAAACTTTGGTCTATCGAACCTAAAGGAATAAATTATTTAGTTTGATTTAAGATTTTATTTCTATGCTCGAAAAGCTTGGAGAGAAGCCTCCCCAGCTCACTATAATTTTGACATCTTAAAATGCTAGGAAGGTCAGTATTGCAACAAAGATTATGAAATTGAGATCTAACGTGGTTGTACGCGGGGCACTCTAAGAGGATTTGATTTTCATCCTCGATGTTCATATTCTCACAGAGATGGCAGATCCTTTCCATCCATAGTGTTTTAGGAAGTGTCGAACGACTTGTTTCACTATGGATCTCATGAGAGTTCGTTCTAATCTTGGCTATATTATTTTTCTTCTTTGAGCTAGTTAAAACAAAGAGATACTTTTGATCGTTTAGCATGGGGTTGATGACCTCCTTTTAATATCTTAATTTTCTTTTAGTTGCTAAATCTTTCTGAGGCCACATTTTTTCTTTGAACCTAGAAGTAACAAATTTTTTAATGTTATTAACGTTTTGCAATGCACCATTCTCGTCGATCACCCAATGGTTTAACCAGGCCCTGGTGTCTTTATACCAACCTCATTTGAGCCTTAGGTGGTTTTGACTAGAATTTAAATCTAGCTTAGGAAGTCTATGGTCTCATATCCTATTGAGTGTGTGTTTGTACAATAGAATGTTGGAAATGTTGTCATTGATGGCAAAGGAGGCAGCGCTGAAGCAAAGAGGCAGCAAAGAAGCAAATGAAGGCAGAGGAAACGAATATAATAGAGGCAGAACCGTTATCTCAGCAATAGAGGCAGAGGCAGAGCGACATGAGCAGCAGAGACAGAGTCAGAGACAGAAGCAAAGCCGTTATAAAATTCCGGGAATAGCTTCACTCCAGCGGCAAAGAATATATATAAACATATACAAAACTTATTCCGGGAATCGCTTAACTCGAGCAGCAATGTAATGCAAATAACACAGAAAATTCTGGGAATCGCATAACCCCAGGCGGAAGGATACATAAAACAAATCTCATTCCGGGAATCGCTACCCACGCAGGAGTATACATAGAGCACATTACATATGTTCCAATGGTCCAAGGCATATACATTGATATATATTAAAGTGGAGCGTGTTATGATCAATGGAAAGGAAGTAATATAAAGTGGGACCCTCATCCAATCGCAATCGGAGATCGCAAGGGCAGCGGAACATCGCAATAGAAAGTTGCGATTGTGATTGAAGTGGCGGACCCGATCGAGTTATGCACCACAATTAATTGCTAATCGCATCCGAGTTCCAATCGCACGACTTTGTAAAACGCTGCGATTGAAGTGGCGGACCCGATCGAGTTATGTACCACAGTTAATTGCTAATCGCCATCCCAGGAGTTCAATCGCACGACCTTAAAAACGCTGCGATTGAAGTGGCGGACCCGAACGGGGATTATGTACCCTGATTAATTATAATCATGAAATCTCAAACGCAATCGGAACTCTACGATTGATCGCACGACTTTGTAAAACGCTGCGATTGAAATGGCAGACCCGATCGTGTTATAAGCGGGAGTTGATATATGCAAATCGCATCCGGAATCTCAATCGTAATCGGAACTCTCCGATTCATCGCACGACTTTGTAAAACGTTGCGATTGAAGCCCGGACCCGATGGGCTTATTAACTATGATTAACAAGTGTTTTGAGTTCCAGTTCTAATCGCAAACGGAAATTTGTGAAGGCGCTGTTATATATAAATATATATATATATATATATAAAGTGGTTGCGGTTGTATTAAAACATGTCGCGTGGTCTGTAGACCCACGGGCCTCAGCTTAATGGGAGGGCGATTATTAATGTAATGCAATTGTAATATATGTATGTTCCGGCCTGCGGAACTCGCCACATCAACAAGACACTTGCTGCGTGTAAAGGATTGAATTACAGTCAGCAGATTCATTTATATATAAAGCGCCGGTATAAAAATAAAATAAAAATGCAGTTCATAAATTCAAGAGTTATGCAGCAGCCATAAACAGAAAGGCATACAGAGAAGAGAAAGGGACAAAGAGACAGTTAGAGAAAAGACAAATGCGCAGCAAGCCAAGAGACAAAATGAGTGAGCTGGAGTTCACATTGTAATTCAAATGTAAATGTTTTAATTGTTTTTATTGTTTGTGATGCATTGGCAAGTCTCCGAGAGAAAACAAATTCCCACTGTAATGTTAAAATTGACACCTACAGTTATAATTTCTGAGTAAGCTGATAAAAGGAGTGAGAAGCCAGAAGGCAAAGAGACATGACTTTCCATTTCGAATTCCAAGCAGAATACAAACAGTCATGTGAGGAAATCTATAAATAATATCATCTTGATATGCAGAGAGAGTTTTTTTGAGAGCGGAGGTGAGAGTAAAGAAAGAGAAGGCAGAATACAGAAGAGTGAAGCAGAGAAGATCAAGAAAAGAAGAGCAGAAAGAGGAGCTACAGAACAAAGCTGATATCAGAGGTAAATTAGCAAACATTCAGTTTGTTAAATTGAGGAAGTTGGAGCTTCCCTATCAAGTTGAAGCTTGATAGCTGTCAGTTGTAGCTAACTAAGGTTGGAGCCTCCTGTAGGTTGGTGCCGCAATCAAGGAGTTATGCTTCCTCGTTGTCATCTGCGTAATTGAGGATAGAGCCTCGTAGGTTGGTGCCTACAAAAACAAGATGAGAGGGAGTTGGAGCTAGTTTGGCATCACAACAATAATAAGATGTGGTTTTCTTTCCTTTATGGGTTTCCACTTACATCCGCTTTCTTTATGTGTGCTTTATGTGTCGATGTGATTATTTCAATCGCTTAATTTCGTCGCTTTCAACTTAAGTATGGTGTCACAATAAATTAATATTGGCTGCAAATAAGATTGTTCACATATTAAAGCTGTAAATAACTTTGGTGAAAATTTAAAAGGCTAATGCATGTATTAAACTGATTCACCCCCCCCTCTCAGTTTAATCAAATATTCAACAATTGGTATCAGAGCGGGTTCCTTTGTACAAGTCTAACAACTGAAAGGAGATCCTAGGTTCCCAAGATGGCTAGTAAAGAAGGATGCTCAACCAATAAAGCCCCTTTCTTCACCGGTGAAAATTATGCTTTCTGGAAAATCAGAATGAAGACATACATAATATCTCTAGGAATAGAAGTCTGGGCTGCTGTGCAGTTAGGATATGCCCCGAAGGCAACTGACTCAGAAAAGGACTCAAAACAAGATTTTGTGGCTAATGCAAAAGCCATGAATGCCATCCTGAATGGATTATGTGAAGCAGAGTTTATTAAAGTAATGCACAAAGACACTGCCAAGAAAATATGGGATACTCTTGAAGGCATACATGAGGGAGACTAGAAAGTAAAAACTGCCAAACTTCAAGTATATAGAGCCCAGTTTGAAAACTTAAAAATGAATGATGATGAAGATGTTGGCAGCTTCTTCTTAAAGGTTGCAGAAATTGTTAACAATGTGAAAGCTCTTGGAGAAACCATACCAGAAAGTATAGTTGTGCAAAATATTCTAAGATCACTCCCATCCAGATTTAATCCCAAGGTATCTGCAATAGAAGAGACAACGAATTGGGAGACATTGACCATGAATCAGCTACTAGGAAATCTTACAGCATATGAGATGAGGCTCCCATAGAAGAAGTCAAGCACAAGGGAGGCAGCATTCAAAACAGAAAAGAAGAAAGAAGAAAAGGAAGACATATGCTCCTGCTCTGATGAAGAAGAGGCTAAATTTGTCAAGAAATTGGATAGAGGCTCAGGTAGATACAAAGGTAAACTTCCCTTCAAATTCTTTAACTATGGAAGAGTTGGACATTATGCTGCTAAATGTCCTCACAAGAAAGTAAGAAATCAAGCTCAAGAATCAGAGAAAGACACATCAAAGAACTGGCAGAAAGGAAAGAAATTCAGCAGAAAATCCTTTTATGCTCACTAAGACAGTAGTGCATATGAAGACTCAGATAAACCCTCAAGTGAAGAAGGAACCTCAGAATTTATATTGATGGCCATAGAAGATCTTGAGGGACTCCTACTAGAAGATGAAGAAGAAGAAGGGGAAGTAGACCTTGAGGGGGAGCTAAGAAGTGCTCTGGAGGAGATTGACAGACTCAAACTAAAATGCAGAAAACAAAAAGAGATTCTCCTAAAATGTGTGGAAGAAGAAAAAAATTCAGAAGTCCTCATGCAGCTGAAGGTAAAACTTGAAGAAGCCAAGAAGATAGAAGATATGTTACTTCAGCAAATCAAAGATAAATCTCGAGAACAAGAGAAGCTGGAAGAAGAAATTCTGTGTCTGAGAAAGAAATTAGAAAATGCTCAACAGAAAGTTTCTATATACCCTTCTCAAAAAACAAGCTCTATTAAGTTGAATGAAATTTTGGTTGCTCAAAGATCCCCTATGATAAAGACTGGAATAGGCTACGAAGGAGAATCAAGTAAAGGAAAAGAAAAGGTTGACAGAGAGATTATTTTTGTAAAAGAAAAGAAGCATGAGGAAGTAGCTCAAATAATTCCTACAAAAGAAGAAATCTGCAATAAGAGAGACAGAGAGCAGAAGAAACCTCTAGTAACAAAGAATGCAATAACTACTAAGATAACAAAAAAAGGATCATATGCTCCTGAGTATGTCAAATTTGGAAGCCATCAAAGGAGATTCTTCCCTCCTATGAAGAATGCCACCTGTTATGTCTTCCACAAGCAGGGACACATTGCTGCATATTGTCATGCAAGGAAGAATGATTCAAACCAGCAAAAGAGGCAAGCATGGAAGAGACAACCTTACACCAGGTATGCAAGTAATTTCTATGGTTATTGTTTTTATTGTAAGGATTTTGGCCATAGAATTATTGAATGTAGAAAGTATGGACAAAGACTGATGTTCAATACCTCAAGGAGGTTTATGAGTCAATGCAATTTTGTTCATGCTCACAATTCCGCAAAAACTATAATCAAATGTTGTATATGCAATCAAATTGGGCATATATCTTCCAAGTGTTCTCTAAAGGGATATAATTCATCACCTCACAAAAGATACCAAACAAAAGGGGGCCTCCAGTGGATAAAGAAGGCTAATAAATGTGACTTGGCTTTAATTGCTCAAGATTTGAAGAGTCAATGGTATTTGGACAGTGGCTGCTCTAAACACATGACAGGAGATAAAAACAAGTTTTTAACTCTTGACGAAAGGAAATCGGGCAATGTCACTTTTGGAAATGACAAATCAGGAAAGATCAAAGGAAAAGGATCAGTCAGCATAGACAATGGCAGAGGAAAGGCCCAAGATGTATTATATGTAGATGGGCTGAAAGAAAATTTACTGAGTGTCACTCAGATGTGTGATAAAGGCTGTGAAGTTCTCTTTAGAGCACAAGATTGTGTAGTCAGATCAAGCACAACAGGAAAAACTCTACTCAAAGGTGTTCGAACAGAAAGTAATGTGTACATAGTGAAAGAGGAAGATGAAGCCTGCCATCTTAGCAAACTTGAGGAATCATGGTTGTGGCATAGGATATTGGGACATCTCAGCTTTGACCATATCATCAGACTGAGCAAGAAGAAAGCTGTAAGAGATATGCCAGAAATAAAAAGGCCTTCAAGTACTATATGCAAATCTTGTCAATTGGGGAAACAGACTCGCACATCCTTTAAATCTAAAGAGGAGTTGTCAACAAGAAAACCACTCCAGCTTGTGCACATGGACCTGTGTGGACCTGCTAGAACTCGGACACCAAGTGGAGAATCCTATTTCATGCTGATAATAGATGACTTTTCCAAAATGACATGGGTTGCTTTTCTCAAAAATAAATCAGAAGCATTGGAAAAATTTAAGATATTCAAAGCATTAGCAGAAAATCAAACTGGATGCAAGATGAAATGTATCAGATCAGACAGAGGAGGAGAATTCACAGATTATGACTTTGTAGACCTATGTAATGAACATGGAATAAAGCAACAATTTACTATTGCAGGGACACCTCAGCAGAATGGAGTAGAAGAGAGACAAAACAGGTCTGTACAACAAATAGCAAGAGCTATGATGCAAGAGAATAATACTACTCAAACCCTCTGGGCAGAAGCAGTGCACACAGCAGTACATATCCTTAATAAAGCTCACTTAAGGCCAAGCAGTGACAAGACTCCCTATGAACTATGGCATGGAAAGCCAGCCTCAATCAAACATTTCAAAATCTTTGGTAGCAAGTGTTACATAAAGAATAATGATGAAAACCTTGGGAAATTTGATGCAAGAGCAGATGAAGGAATATTCTTAGGATATGCATCCAAAAGTAAAGGGTACATGTGCTACAACAAGACTCTTCGGAAAATAGTTGAATGTATTGATGTGAGATTTGATGAAGAACTTCCAAACAATACAAGAAATACAGACTGCTGCAGTCCATCAGACAACCATGAAGAAGAAGACAAGGATGATGATAAAACAAGCAAGACAACAGATGATGCAGAGCTGAGCTCGAAAACCCCCTCAAGATACACTCAGAAGAATCATCCTGAAGATCAGATCATAGGAGACAAGAAAGCAGGAGTCCAGACAAGAAGGCAGCTAACAGAACAAACAGAAGAAGTATAAATAGCCATGTTATCACAAATAGAGCCAAAGAAATTTGAAGAAGCCAGCAAGGACAAGTATTGGATAAAAGCAATGAATGAAGAATTGGACCAAATTGAGAAGAACAATACCTGGGAACTAGTTCCTAGACCTATCGAGAAAAATATCATTGGTTCAAAATGGGTATTCAAAAACAAAATGAATGAGCAAGGACAAGTAATCAGGAATAAAGCCAGGCTGGTCTGCAAAGGATACTCACAAATTGAAGGACTTGACTATGATGAAACATTTGCACCTATAGGCAGAATGGAGGCTATCAGAATGTTCCTGGCATTTGCATGCTACCAAGACTTCAAGGTATATCAAATGGATATAAAGTCTGCTTTTCTTAATGGAGATCTAGAAGAAGAAGTGTACATGGAACAACAGAAGGCTTCTCATTGACAGACAAAGAAGACTATGTGTGCAGACTGAAGAAGGCCCTATATGGACTGAAACAGGCTCCTCATGCTTGGTACTCAAGACTGGACAAATATTTGCGAAAACAGGGCTTTAGGAGAGGTGGAGTAGACAACAATCTATACATAAAAGCCCATGAAGATGAACTCCTCATTGTTGTAGTATATGTTGATGACATTATGTTTGGAAGCAACAAAGATGAACTAGCAAAAGGGTTTGCTGATGAAATGAAAACAGAGTTTGAAATGTCTATGATTGGAGAGCTCAGTTTCTACTTGGAACTACAAATTCAGCAAAAGAACACAGGTACATTTATTTCACAAGAAAAATACATAAAAGAAATGTTGAAAAAGTTCAAAATGGAGGACTGCAAACCTGTGTCAACTCCCATGACCACAGGTTGCAAGATGTGTGCTAATGATGGGTCTGATGACATAGATCAAAGACTTTACAGATCCATGATTGGAAGTCTATTGTATCTGACTGCATCAAGACCAGACATCATGCTAGCAGTAGGATTAGTGGCTAGATATCAAGCAGCACCTAAACAAAACCATCTTCTGGCAGTCAAAAGAATATTCAGATATCTACAAGGAACAATACAATATGGACTTTGGTATCCTAAAAGCAAAAACTTCACTTTATCAGCATACACAGATGCAGATTGGGCCAGCTGTATGGATGATAGGAAGAGTACAAGTGGAGGTGCATTCTATCTAGGAGAAAGCCTAGTTGCATGGCTAAGCAAGAAACAAACATCCATCTCTCTGTCTACAGCTGAAGCCGAATATATAGCAGCAACAGCATGTTGTACACAAGTCATGTGGATGAAGCAAACTCTTCAAGACATGAAGGTAGGCATTGATGAACCTATTCCAATCAAATGTGACAATACAAGTGCTATAAGTATATCTAAAAATCCTGTGCTTCATTCAAAAACCAAACATATACCAATCAAGTATCATTTCCTTCGAGAACAAGTGGCTCTGAAAATAGTAAAGCTGGAATATGTACCAACGAAAGAACAGACAGCTGATATATTTACCAAACCTCTTGCTAGAGAACCATTTCAATACTTGAGAGATAAACTAGGGGTAGTATCAGCAGATGCTACTCTCTAATATGAAGAGAATGCACAAATTCAGGGGGAGAACAAAACGAAGATATCATTCCAGGGGGAGACCAGCCAGCAAGATAAGCATAAAACAAGTCCACAGGATCAGCATTAACAGTATTATCGGCATTCAGAAGCAACAAATTCTAGCACGCATTCAGCATTATAAGCTTTCGGCATCATTAGCAGTATAAGCATTCAGTATTCATTCAGAAGCAAGATCTAGCACGCATTCAGCACTATAAGCATTCAGCATTATCATAAAACAGAGAAATGGTATAGAGCAGCATATAAAACAGAGCAGCATGCTATCGGCTCACTAATATGGTATCGGCTTACAAGCACTACAAATATGAAACAGAGCAGCATGATACAACTATTAAAACCAAAGCGTTCTCTCAACAAGGTTCATACATCACTCTGGAGCAGCATAGTACAATTTCAGCTGAAGAGGACCTAAACGTAACTCAGAAAAAGGAAGTACAAGGACAGAGCCCATACAGAGAGATGAGGCGTCGTCCTTTGCCATTGATGTCAAAGGGGGAGGAAGAACAAACAACAGGAGGAAGAGCAGGCAAACAGAAAGAGCAAGCAACAAGAGAAAGAGAAAGAAAACAGAGAAAGTGGATTGCCATCAATGCCAAAGGGGGAGACTGTTGGAAATGTTGTCATTGATGGCAAAGGAGGCAGCGCTAAAGCAAAGAGGCAGCAAAGAAGCAAATGAAGGCAGAGGAAACGAATATAATAGAGGCAGAACCGTTATCTCAGCAATAGAGGCAGAGGCAGAGCGACATGAGCAGCAGAGACAGAGTCAGAGACAGAAGCAGAGCCATTATAAAATTCCAGGAATCGCTTCACTCTAGCGGCAAAGAATATATATAAACATATACAAAACTTATTCCGGGAATCGCTTAATTCCAGCAGCAATGTAATGCAAATAACACAGAAAATTCCGGGAATCGCATAACCCCAGGCGGAAGGATACATAAAACAAATCTCATTCCGGGAATCGCTACCCACGCAGGAGTATACATAGAGCGCATTACATATGTTCCAATGGTCCAAGGCATATACCTTGATATATATTAAAGTGGAGCGTGTTATGATCAATGGAAAGGAAGTAATATAAAGTGGGACCCTCATCCAATCGCAATCGGAGATCGCAAGGGCAGCGGAACATTGCAACAGAAAGTTGCGATTGCGATTGAAATGCCGGACTCGATCGAGTTATGCACCACAGTTAATTTCTAATCGCATCCGAGTTCCAATCGCACGACTTTGTAAAACGCTGCGATTGAAGTGGCGGACCCGATCGAGTTATGCACCACAGTTAATTGCTAATCGCATCCGAGTTCCAATCGCACGACTTTGTAAAACGCTGCGATTGAAGTGGCGGACCCGATCGAGTTATGTACCACAGTTAATTGCTAATCGCATCCGAAATCTCAATCGCAATCGGAACTCTACGATTGATCGCACGACTTTGTAAAACGCTGCTATTGAAATGGCGGACCCGATCGTGTTATAAGCGGGAGTTGATATATGCAAATCGCATCCGGAATCTCAATCGCAATCGGAACTCTCCGATTGATCGCACGACTTTGTAAAACGCTACGATTGAAGCCCGGACCCGATGGGCTTATTAACTATGATTAACAAGTGTTTGAGTTCCAGTTCTAATCGCAAACGGAAATTTGTGAAGGCGCTGTTATATATAAATATATATATATAAAAAGTTGTTGCAATTGTATTGAAAAGTGTCACGTGGTCTGTAGACCCACGGGCCTCAGCTTAACGGGAGGGCGATTATTAATGTAATACAATTGTAATATATGTATGTTCCGGCCTGCAGAACTCGCCACATCAACAAGACACTTGCTGCGTGTAAAGGATTGAATTACAGTCAGCAGATTCATTTATATATAAAGCGCTGGTATAAAAATAAAATAAAAATACAGTTCATAAATTCAGGAGTTATGCAGCAGCCATAAACAGAAAGGCATACAGAGAAGAGAAAGGGACAAAGAGACAGTTAGAGAAAAGACAAATGCACAGCAAGCCAAGAGACAAAATGAGTGAGCTGGAGTTCACATTGTAATTCGAATGTAAATGTTTTAATAATTTTTTATTGTTTGTGATGCATTGGCAATTCTCCGAGATAAAACAAACTCCCACTGTAATGTTAAAATTGACACCTACAGTTATAATTTCTGAGTAAGCTGATAAAAGGAGTGAGAAGGCAGAAGGCAAAGAGACATGACTTTCCATTTCGAATTCCAAGCAGAATACAAACAGTCATGTGAGGAAATCTATAAATAATATCATCTTGATATGCAGAGAGAGTTTTTTTTTTAATGAAGAGAGAGTAAATCGAGAGAAGGCAGAATATAGAAGAGTAAGACAGAGAAGATTAAGAAAAGCAGAACAGAAGGAGAAGCTACAGAACATAGCTGATATCTGAGGTAAATCAACAAACTTTCAGTTTGATAAATTGAGGAAGTTGGAGCTTCCCTATCAAGTTGCAGCTTGATAGTCGTCAGTTGTAGCTGACTGAGGTTGGAGCCTCCTGTAGGTTGGTGCCTGCAGAAAATTGAAGGGAGCTGGTGCTTCCTTGCAAGTTGTAGCTTGCAGAATTGAGGATAGAGCCTCCTGTAGGTTGGTGCCTGCAGAAAACAGTGGTGAGAGGGAGTTGGAGCTTGCCTTTGCATCACAACAATAATAAGATGTGGTTTTCTCCTTTTATGGGTTTCCACTTACATCTGCTGTCTCTATGTGTGCTTCTTATGTGTTGATGTGATTATTTCAATCTGCTTAATTTCTTGCTGCTTTCAACTTAAGTATGGTGTCACAATAAATTAATATTGGCTACAAATAAGATTGTTCACATATTAAAGCTGTAAATAACTCTGGTGAAAATTTAAAAGGCTAATGCATGTATTAAACTGATTCACCCCCCCCTCTCAGTTTAATCAAAGATTCAACACAGAAGCCTAGTCATAGCTAGGGTCTCGATAGGGGAAAGACCCACTTCTATAAGGAGAATAGGATAGGGTGTATTTCTTTTAATTCTAAGGTTAGACGTTATAAAAATCTTCTGGATTTCCTCAACCTTTCTCCACGATTCTCTAGGGATGTTGCAGCCCCAAACCTCACATCCATATTAGATAACAGGAGTGACTAAAGTTTCAAAGAGGAACTTCTTTCAATACCACATTACGAGGTTTGTCATTATACAATTATTTTCAAGACCAAAATAAGATTTCCACCATCCATTAATCATTTTCTCAATGCTATAGTTCCAGTTGAGCTTGTGATGAATATCAATTCCTAGGTACTTGTAAGAAGACACTTCCTCCAAGGTACTATTGTCATACATAAAATTAGCGTAAGTTTCCTTCTTGGATTTGATAATCATAACTTTTGTTTTGTCAGTGTTACCCATGGTAGAGAAAAAATCCTTAAGAAGTCTAAGTTGTTTATCAAGATCAGATGGGCACCTTGTGAGAAGAACAATATCGTTAGCATAGAGAAGAAGGATGATGACTATCCCAGCTAAGATCGTTCCGACACAACCTGCTTCCTCTAAACAACCTTCTATCTTATCGATGTAAATGCCAAATAGGGTAGCGGAGAGGGGGAAACCTTGTTTAACTACGATATTGCACTTAATATCTTTTGACCACGCCTCATTTCTCTTTAACTTTGCAATTACATTCTCATATAACCTTATAGCGACCACTCTTAGCTTGAAAGGAACATTTATCTCTTCTAATCTATTCCATAGGTTGTTTCTAGGAACAATATCGAAAACCTTTCTAAAGTACACAAAGCAACATAAGAGATTAGATTTATCATTGCGGAATTCCTCCACAATGATCCTAAATGTAACAAGGTGGTCCGTTGTTGAGTGCTTCCTTATAAAACTCGCATGGCCTTTAGCCCACTTACCTTCAGTTTCAAGCCATATGCTCAACTTCTTTTCCAAAATAATACCATATAACTTGGCTAAGAGAGGGTTGATGATAATTGTGTCATAATTAGAGGGGTTATTTGTATCCCCACGTTTAAAAATAGGGATAATGAGGCTCTGAATCTAAGGTTTTGGGAACCCTTGCTTCACCGCTTGATTGAAAAGCTTGTGGATGTCGGGGATTAGGACAAGACCTCCAATTTTTAATATTTCCACCTGGTAACCTTCAATTTCTTTAACTTTCCCATTTTCTAGGCATTTAACCCCAAAATTAATGTCTTCCAATGAGAAAACTTCTTTTGTTGTGAGGAGGGTTTCAAAGTTATCACTATGGGTTTTAAAAAAAAATTATTGATGATAGAAAAGGTTGGTACATTACCACGCTCAAAATAAATATACAAATGTGGATTTTTGAAATTAGGATAAGTAAAAACCTCTCCTCAAAAACTTTAGCTATTAATATGGTTATATTTTACTCACTTTTTATGACTTTAAATTTTCAACTTGGGTTTATCCTTATGATAATTTCAATAAAATAAATAAATCCAAATTTCCTTATTTATCTATTATTTTTATTTTTTGAAATTGTAGTTTTTTTATAAATTAATTATAAATTATATATATCAAATGTTTTTGGTAAAATATTTTGGTTGATCACTTATATCAGAAATGTGATTAATTAATGAATTAACATATATATATGTGTGTGTGTGTGTGTGTGTGTGTGTGTGTGTGTGTGTGTGTGTGTGTGTGTGTGTGTGATTTAGGTCTTTAATAAACATGAGAATAGTAATATCATAAAGTCTTGGATTTTTCGTGGCCTACTCATCTTTATGAATATTAATAAGCAGAGCTACAATAAGGCTAGAAACTTAATAAGTAATTATGAAAAACTAATCTAAATTGTGAAAGTTGTGATCATGATTTTCCCTAGCGTTTGTACTAATTGCTGAAAGGCCTCGGTGTTGAAAAGGTGAAAGAAGATTAATTTTGTTTTTCAGTTGAATATTTATGTTTCGTAATTGAAGAATAAATTCTTCTTAGGGTTCATTTATATCTTTGAATATTTTTTCCAACCATGTCATAATGTGTCAATTAAATTTAACACTTTTCTAATATTGTGTTTTTATCTATTAAATTTAACACTTTTCTAATATTGTGTTTTTATCTATGGAATTTTCCACATTTGACACCCAATTTCTAATATCAACGTCTATATCCCAATCATGAATGTAATTATACTCTAACTTGATTTCTCCTTCAATGATGGGGATCTATTCCTGAATTTGTGGAGTTTGTTCACAATACTCATTAGCTACCCCTTGGGTAATGTCTTAAACCTTTGAGCCATAATGTCCTATTATTCCTCTCCACCCCTTGTGGCCGCCACAACCTCTTGGCATGATTGAATGGAGCCCCCTAGAAATTGACCTATCCAGAAAAAAATCCAAACATACATTTTGAAGAACAAAACTGACAGGTTCAAGGCTATCACAAAAGGTAACATAGGGCTAGAGGGGAGTAATGAAAGGAATAAAGGTAAAAGAGGTAGGGGTTCGAAGAGTTGACATACACTTCTTGTCCAAAGAAAGAGGTACATAGAGATATAAACCATAGTTAGAGAGAAATAGGTTTGGAGGACTCACACAGATATTTGGAGCTAAGGCCTCAGGGACCATGATGATAGGGATAGATGAAGAAACAAGGATAGAGACTTGGAAAGCTAGAGTGCAAGGAAAAAACAAGAGGTGATAAGAAATAATAAAGAGGTACCCCAATAACAAAAGGGTGCTTCGAAAACAAGGCTTAATATTGAACATTTATAGCATTTGCATAGAGAATTAAAGGAAAGACTCAAACTAAAGAAAGAAAATAATGCCAAACAATAGATCTCAGTGTATGTGACGGTATTAAGTCATCCTCTATTAAGAGTGGAGGATATTATTTGAATCTTCCCCTATTCATTGAACAACTTGAAGTGATGAACTAGCATGACCCAACAATGCAAACATGTTACAAATGGCAGTATAATACAATTAAATGGAGAGGTTGCATCTATGTTTGAGGTATTATGCCCTTAAGATATTATCGATTCATACACCTATTCATTATGGTACACAACATTCTTATGCCACCACCTTATTCGAACCATGCATTCCTAGCACCCTCCAAACACCAAATGTCCTCTCCATAGGATACGAGGGGTTGGAAAGGTTTCCATTGCTAACAACACTCTCTAGGTCCTCATGTTATATTATTTCTATGATTATCACCCCACATGGGGAGCAGATGTATTGAAAAAGGAAAAATTTACATTCTTAATGAGGGGTTCAATTTGGGGGATCCCATCTAATATAAAGAGGGGAAAGAGTATTATTGATTCCTACATATACCAATTTGTATGAAAATTTGTTTGATGAACACTTTGTGTGAGAGGGGATGAGAGGTGAGATCTAAGATATTTTATTAAATATACACTGAATTCCTAATTCCAATCTCCAACATCGAGAAACTTTTCTCATTGTAGACTCCTACTAAAATTTTCTAATCCCACTAATAATGAGTTCTGAATCTCTCTCTGCTACGAGCAATGAAAATTGCTCCGATTTGCACCTTACTCATTCCTACTCTAATATTAGTAGTTGTGCCCCATTATTGTTATTAATGATTATGGCGGGATCATAGACACAAAGGTATTTTTTATTTCCTTCTTGAAAAACCCCTCGTACCCAACAAGACATAAATTTCATTTTGAAACTATATTAAAGTTAAGTTTAGCAAATGAAGAAACTAACAATAAAAAAACATCTGAATATTTAATAATTTTAAAATTAAACAATACATTCCATACTTATTCATTACCTTTTCCCGTTCATTAAGTCAAATGTAGAAATTTATTCATTACTTTTTTCCCTTCATTAAGTCAAATGTAGAAGTTTATTCATTATTTTTTTCCCTTCATTAAGTCAAATGTAATAGTTTCCAGTTTAATATTTACATTATAAGCTTAAACTATTTATATTACTACTCTTATTCCACAACATTAAATTCCATAAAATGAATAATTAGAAAATGAAAACTATAAATCATAATTTATTTATTAAAAGATTTTTTATATATTTTAAATTAAAAAATAAAAATAAATATTACATATAATTTTTATAATAAATTAAGAAATTAATGTTCATATGATTGAGCTCATAGGAAATGATTCTTTTAGATGAATTTATCTAGTACAAATATTTTGTGAACTAAGTTCATGCTCTATGGCTAAGATCATAGAAAATGATATCTTAAAATGAATTTACATAATAGACTCTCTTTTTTTTTTGAACGTAACAGTTAGTACTTGAACCACATAATGAATAAATAAATAAAACAAAACATGTTTAAAACTCCACAAAAAATTATTGTATTTAAAATAATTTTACTAAATATTATTTTATTTAAATTTATTATATTTAAAATAATATAAATATAATTTTTTAATATATGTGTGCGCGCCTTTGTGGCCATGAAATAAAAGGTGATAGGGTGTACTATTAAGTAGATTTGTGATGTGAAAGAAACTTTGTGGCAAAAATCAATTCATATTAAAGGCTAGTGTGACCCACTTAGAATGTGTGCGGTTTTGACCACTTAAATGTCCTTAGATTAGAGTATCTCAAAGATTAAACTTATAATCTCTAAACAACAGATACAATTTGAAAAACCATATATATATATATATATATATATATATATATATATATATATATATAACCCATTACAAAATACTTGCAGATTGTATCAATACTTTTTTTAACTAGAATATAGCATATCATAATTTAAGAAACTAAGAAACTACTCAAATTGTTTATAAATTTATAAATTTATTTTATTTTACTATAATAAACGTTTAAAAATTTAAATTTAATTCGAGTATAATCTAGATAACCTTAATAACATATTTTTTATTTTCAAATTATTATGTCACTGCGTGACCTGAATTTTAGGATCCATGAAATTTTTTATTTTCAAATTATTATGTCACTGCGTGACCTGAATTTTAGGATCCATGAAAATGAATTAATTTGGTTTGAAGTCGATTTTTATTTTTACAAAGTTTAACATCGGTTTTATATGTAATTTTTTTAAGCTATGTCATGGCATCGTTGCATGCACGCTCCATTACCTGATGCAAGTCGTCATTCTTTTCGTTTGCAACATAATCTGTGTGTACAGTATCTTGGAACGAGCCAGTTTGACCGTACCTATGAGCACAACCATGTCTGAGGGTGGGATCCTTCCAGTGGGCTATGTCCATAATGAAAATCATCTTGAGATGCTACTGACCAAACTCTTTACAATTCCCACCACAGGGCCGGAGCTTGACCGATATTCTTAGATCCTCGTTTTTCGTAGCACGTCCACCCGCCATACTTTTAGATGGTCGTGGACGCCACTGGCTTCCCTGATAGACCGCATGGTTAACTAAAATTCGAAAAATTATGGTATTGCTGAAATCTGGTTAACTAAAATTCCAAAAATTATGTGTCTAAAGTGTTTAGAATCTATTTTTGATGAAATGGATTCAGCACTATCAAAAACACTTAGGGCACTCAAAACATAAAAATTTAACAACTTTAAACAAGATTCTGAGAAAATCTTTGCCAGATTTTCTGAAAATCATTGCCAGATTCTGAGTGAAAACGCCACCTTTTTAGACTATGAGGGTTTTGATCAATCACCCAATCATTGTGAAGTACACCAAAGCACACTACAAGAGTGACCTGTCATCTAATTTCAAGAAACCGTTGACTAACCATCTGAGAATTTTACCGAGAATGGCAACCTCGTGTAGGACCAGTGTTCTTTTAAGCTCGCCGAGGAGCTTAAGAATTCTTCCGAGGTGAAGGCTATGAAGGTCACGAGTATACTGCCTTATTCTTCTTCAAGGAAGCCACTTGCCTTGAAGAAGCCTAATCCCACAGAGCCAACCCAGGCTAAGCAAACTGTTTCTACAAAATTTGCCAAGCCCAATCCGGAAAAAAGGTAAAGGAAAAGGGCAATGGTAAGCCGAAGGAAAAAAGTAGTTTCTGAATGAAAATCGACTCACCCTCTGGCTCTGGCTCTGGCTACGGTTCTGACTCCTTCATTTTCTGCCCTAAAGGTTTAGAAGACTGCTTATGTCACTTCAGTAAAGAAGGCGCAACCCTCACCTTGAAAGGCTTCCGAGTCGAAACCGGTCAATACTTCGGCTCCTACTAAGTCCACTCTTGCGTTGAGAAAATCTCGGAGAGCCCATCACCATGCCCCTTATAAAGAAGAAGAAGATCGTTGGAAATTGAAGCCATTAAAACCAAAAGAGGAAGAAAACTCTTTTGGGAATTTTGTACTGGGAGAGAAAAATGTCGTTTTATGTGGACTTATGTTATATTAACTTTGAAGATGATGATGAACACAAATAGCAGATATGCAGCCATGGAGAAGGAAGAGAAAGGGCTTAAATTGAATCTATGTAATTTTTAGTAGTGGTCTGTGTTACTATCACAGTGAATTCCTCGTATTCAAAAGTATATCGTTTGTTATTATTGTGTGCTAAGTACATTATTATACCATAAACAATTAATATTTTTCATCATTAAAAAAAATGTTTGAATTGTCGGTCAATCCTCATGACTTTTCTAATTATACACGTGGTGGTGGTGGTGGTCGTGGGTTCAAATTTAACGAATTTCCTAATTATACACACCACGGTGGTGGTTGTCGTGGGTTCAAATTTAACGATGCACTACATGGTCTCATCCTCTTTGCTTGGTTTGGTTGGCTTTTCTTTTTGCGAGTAAGCGTTTTGCCATTTTTATCTGAGATTTTGGTGCATTCTTGCACTTAAATCCTTGGATACAGTTACAATTAGATGAATTTCTTTAGCAACCTGGTTGAATGTTGCATGATAGAGATATTCCAAGATAAAATCATAATCTGCTGTGAAGCAATATGCATTTTTGTGCTCTACGCAGCTAACAATTACAATTTCACCACAGTGCATTCAATCGCCATTAAAATATCACATTATCAATGCCAATGCTAGTCCCACCATTCCATTATTTGCAAATGCTTGGTCGATCATCTTCTTTAATGTGTCCACGGGTCAAATCCGCCACATGTCAGATCTCATCCCCAGGAACAAAGCATTTTTAGTCGACACCGTGGCCATTGTATTTATTTCTAATTTTTATCGAGTTAATTTTTACGATTACTTGACCTAATGGGGTGTTGTGTTTTTCTTTTTTTAATAACGGCAATCCCAATTATCGTGACGAGTGTTAAAAAGATAACACAAGTATGATTTCTCAGTCTTTTGTTTCCAAAGAAGATAGCATAAAGCAAGCAATCTCAAATCCAAGGGGTTTCTCATTCAATTTGAATTTTCAAAATTACATTTTGATTTGATTGTAAATGAGAAAAAATCATATTTCCCATCACTTTTTATTTTATCCTTTCCTCCCTTCTTTAAAATTGAAATTTACATATAAAACATAAAATCCATGGGCTTTGTTTAAGTGAATGAGACATAGACTAGGGAAAACTATTGATATTCATTTGATAAGATAAGGGAATTTTATCATGTGAAACAAACACCTATGCAAACAATAATGGGACGCGGAAGTATAATTACTGAGCCATGGACTTTGGTAGTTTTTCTCAATAACTAAAAAAAATTAACAGATCCATAATTAAAAGAGGGGCTTTCTCTAATATGAAAAAAGTATAAACCCTTGTAACAATGCCAATCACCAACCAAGAGATGGATGTAGAATTAGAAGAGAAATACCTTTATAAAAATCCTAGCTTTTAAGTAAAGCTGGTTACTACCTAGAATATTTCTACATAACTAGCATCGAAAAGGGGAAAGTTTCAAAATTGTGAGATAAAGACTATAATCTTAGTTTTATTAACAAGAAAACATCGAAAAAATATCTCGACCATGGTGATTGCACATCATACATTTTGATTGCAATTATAACTAGCCTAGATCCATCTTAACTCCGAATCTATCAAGCGTCAAGAGGGATCAAATCTCTCGAGGTGCAAACCTTTTTCTTAAGTGCAAAACTTGATGAAAGGTTTGCACCTCGAGAGATTTGATCCCTCTCAGCGATTGATAGATCCAGAGTTAAGATGGATCTAGGCTGGTTTCAGCAGTGTGGTACCAAGGAAAATCCATCAAAGATATGATTAATTTTATCAATAATATGTAAATATATCAAATATTAATATAATCATTTTAAATATACTAAATATTTCTGAGATTAAATTGATCATTTTAATTTTAAATTTTCCTAGTTACCTCAGTTTGTTGAGATGATAAATATTGCTAATAACTTTAATGATGAAAAATGATGAAATATTTTTCTTGAATGCAAAGTGACAATAATAATGTTGAAAGATAGAAAATGTGAATAATAAGAATGTACTCATGTTACAAATAGTCTTCATTGTGGTCAATCTCAAACTATTCTCTTCTACTATTCTTATTGTCACCCTTGTTAATTTTGTCATATTTTCATATCTATTATATGAAAAAGAAAATTTAAATTGTAAATAATTTAAATCTTTAGCTCGAGCTATTGTATTAAACATGATACTTGTCTCTCTTGCTCTCCAATATTAATAGGTTAAATTACTATAACACAAAACTCAATGTGCATTGTCAATACCATTTTGTGCTTACACTAAAATCAATGCATATTGTTAATCCAATCACTTTAAAATTAATGTACCATCATATATCCAATTTCATCAAATCACAAATCAACATCTACATTGAAATCAATGCATTTAATGCAAGCAATAAAATAAGATTAGAAAATAGATTCTACACTGAAATCAATGCATTTAGTGCAAACAATCAAATAGGATTAGGAATCATCTACATTGAAATCAATGCATCTAGTGCAAGAAATCAAATATAATTATAAATCAACATCTACATTGAAATCAGGACATCCAGTGCAAACAATCAAATATTACTAGAAATCACCACCTACACTGAAATAAATTTATCTAGTGCAAGTAATCAAATATCATTAGAAAAAAATATCTACACTATAATCGATCAATCTAGTGCAAACAATCAAATAGGATTAAAAATCACCATCTCCACTTAAATCAATCCATCTAGTGCAAGCAATATTCTTCCGTCTCTCCACTCTCCATCCATATCTATATCCCCCTCTATCTCTTCTTTTTTGTCTCTCTATCTCAACCCCCTAAACACACATGCTTTCGCACTCCATATCTATCAATCTCTTTGTCACTCTCTCCCTCTCCCCATCTCTCTCTTCTCCCCTCTCTTCACCTTCCATCTATATCTCTATCTTCCCCTTCTCTCCCTCTTCCCCACTAATATCTCTCTTTCCTCCTTTCCTCTCTCCCTCTCTCTCCATATTCCTTATCTCTCTCTCTCTCTCTCTTCACCCACCAACTATGTTACTATATCCCTCCCTCTCTCCTTATCTCTCATTCTCTTCCCCCTTATCTTAATCTCTCCTTATTTGTCTCTCCACTTATCACTCTCTATATTTCTTATTTCCTACCTCTCTCCCCCTCCAACTCCATCTCTCTATCGATCCCTCTCTCCTCCTCTCTCTCAAGTCCTCTCTCTCGTCCTTCCCCTCTCTCCCTTTCTCTCCTACCTCCCTCTCTCTGCCTCTCTCTCTCTCTCTCTTTTCCGTCCAATACTCTCTCTTCCCCCATCATTCTCCTCCTCTCTCTCAAGTCTTCTCTTTCATCCTTCCCCTCTCTCCATTTCTCTCCCACCTCCCTCTCTCTTCCCTCTGTCTCTCTCTTCTCTTCCCCTCTCTCCCTCCAAATACATTATTATATCCCTCCCTCTCTCCTTCTCACCCCCCTTCTCTCCATACATCCTGCTTTGTATCTTTTCTCACCCCTAAACATACACACTCTCTCTCCATCTCTCCCTCGCCAATCCATCTCTATCTCTCCACTTATCTCTCTCTATATATTTAATTTTCCCTCCCTCTCTCCCCCTCCAACTTCTCTCTATCCCTCCCTCTCTCAAGTCCTCTCTCTGGTCCTTCTTATCTCTCCCTTTATCTCTTACGTCCCTCACTCTTCTGTCATCTCTCTCTCCCTTTATCTCTTACCCCCCTATCTCTTCCTCCATCTTTGTCTCCTCTAATCCTATCACTATCTCCCTCCCCCTCTCCTCTCTCTCCCTCTTCTATATTTGTGTCTCCCTCTCTCGCTCTTCATTCCTCCTCTCCCCTTTCCTTTAGTTTGTCTCCATCTCTCCCATGTCAATCCCCCTATATCTCCACCTCTATCACTCTATATCTTTGTTCTTCCTTCCCATATATATCTAGAGTTAATATATATCATGATACATTTATATATATTATAATATAATAAATTTAATATTGTATTAATGGAAAGTTATTGAATTTAATAATATTAATATTATAATATATTAAAATGAGTATTATATTTAATAATAATAATAATAATAATAATAATAATAATAATAATAATCTTTTAATATTATATTAGGTTTAATAATGTTTTTTTTTGCATGGTATTAATAATAATTTAGCCCATGGTATTTGGACCATAGGCTTCACCTAAATAAAACCTATTTTTTGAGTGTTCATAAATATAAAGTAGATTATGGAGTAAATATGAAAAGAGGTTTCATTTACTTACCATACCTATGGTTTATTTATATTTTTATTTATTTACTATACTTATTTTATTTAGTATGGTATTTGGCCCATAGGCTTGTTATATAATTAGATTTTTATTTATAATCATATTTGATATATTTTATTTATTTACCTTACCTCTTTATACCTCTTTTATATTTATTCATTTACCATACCTTTTTATACCTATTTTATATTTATTTATTTATCATACCTCTTTATACCTTTCTGTATTTATTTATTTACCATACTTCTTTTATAAATATGGTATTTGGACCATCTTATTTAGCCCATGGTATCAATATTAATTTGTCCCATGGTCCCATAGACTTCATCTAAATAAAACCTAGCTTTTTGAGTTTTTTTTAAATATAAAAAGGTTTATGGAGTAAATATAAAAATAAGTTTTTACTTATTTACCATACATCTAGTTTATATATATTTTTATTTACTTACCATAGCTCTGGAGTAAGTATAAAAATAGGTTTTATTTTTTTACCATACCTCCGGTTTATTTAGATTTTTATTTATTTAAATTTTTAAATATTGCAATTTTGATGGGGAAATATTTATATCTTTAAAGATTTTAATTTATCCATACAAAATGGCTTTTCTTTTTAAAGATTCATTTTACAAATATTTAATTAAAATATTTTGGATTTTGATTGTTTGTGTTGAATTAACTCTTTTCCTTTGATTAAGGAAATGGTCTTGACTTTAGTAAAGAGTAAAGATGTTTAAAATTTTACTTAATTTGGAAATTCAATGTGGTAATTTTTTTTGTTAAAGGTAAATTTATGATCCATTTCAAATTCAACTATATAATAAAGCAATTACTATCCATTCAAATTATATAAGTAATACATAGTTATATTTTATTCATTAATCTTAGTCCATCAATAATTTAAAAAAGTTACATATAATCTAAATATTCAAGTTATATAAAATTAAATATTAGGTTAATACTTTGGCACACATTAGCAAAAAAAAAAAATTTTTTTTTTTTAAGGACATACTCGACATCAAGGTCATACTGGCTGTAGATTGGGCCTCTCTGCACAACAATGCCATGTGCAATAAGACAACATAAAAACACATACTAACTAGGGCGACTCTCCATAGTGAATTTTCACTACAATCAATAACAATGACAAAGGATTAATTTAGAGTTGGGATTGGATGACTTGCTTACCTTGTGGATGCTCCCATCATTTGAAGCGAAGTCTTAAGTTTTTCTCAGTGTTGTGTTTTTTCCTTCTCTCATCATAGTCTCAAAGTGTTGAAGAAAAATCACCATTGTCTATTTAATGTTGGTGACCTTGGCTTTTAGGGCAACATACTACATGTTACTCTTCTCTAATTAGGTGTTTAGGCCCCAAATCTGTGTATAAAATATATATATAATTTCACCTTTTCCATAGCTTCATCAATTTTTTAGCAAACCATTTTAATCTTTTAATGAATTTCTCATGCCATCTTGATCATGAATTCAATATTCCTCTTGGAAACTTCTTTTGCACCCACAAGATTGAGTAAACATGTAGAATTTCCTACTTTATTCGTGGTTCAATTTTCCATGTGTACACTAGGGCCTCCTACATATGCCATCTCAGAAATCAGACTCATCCAAGGGCAGTAAATTAAGAGCCCAATGTAGATAGAGAAGACAACCAATACCAACATCCATGGGTAGGGTAAAATGGAAGGGTTCAAGGTAGAGTAAATGGGAAATGATTCCCGTGATGAATGGAGCTAGTCCTTGTTATGTTAACTTAGAAACCCTAATCTAATTGAAAATAACCTACAAGGAGTCATAACTTCTGAACGATAAGTTCAATACATTGGATCTCAAATATAAAATGAAAAAGGTGGACTGAAATATGGGAGATATGGAAGAAGTGGTAATTTTCGTAATTTAAAAAAAATAAAATTACAATACTCTTTAGCTTAATATGGTGAGGATGTGTCATTTCTGTCACTCAAAATGAAAAAAAAATTGATATTTACAATGTAAAAATGAAAACAGTAAAATAATGTAAAAAATATATCTATAGACAATAATAAAAACCAGCATAGATCCATTTTAGTCTTGGACCTTTTCAACAACAAGATTTTTTCTCAATTTATTTTTGATCTCTCCCAATATTGGGCTTAAGATTTATCTGTGTTAGTTTTAAACCAACAAAATTTGAATTCTTAGTTTTCCTAAAACCATAAAATATAAATGATTATAGGTGAGTGAAATTATCAACTTCTTAAAAATACATTTTTATCTGGTCAACAAAATTGTTGACTAATTTGGCCTTCTGTTTTTATTATACTCTGAATAAAAAGAAATAAAGAAATCATATTGTAGTCCATGACCCATGAAACTGTGCTTTTCAATAAAGAAAACATATTTTAGTCCATGACCTATGAAACTATGAAACTGTGCTTTTCCGATAAGTGTTATCCTACGGATAGGACAAAACTCCCTAGGCTCGAAAACAAAGCTTAGAAACAATAAAAGAAATACATGCAAACATTCCCTAATTTATTACTGAAGCATAGATGTCATAGGATAACAAGCTCATAAATGTTTTTGAAATTCTTGATTATGATCCCCACTATTGTCCTTTGCAGATTTTAACCTTTCTCCCTTGATCCGCCAAGAGGATACTTGCAAAGAAAAAAATAAACAAGTGACCAAATCATAAAATACATCAATGGTTCAAACAAAAACTATGTAAGTGATCAAGGAATATTACAATATAAATTATAAAAAATGCATATGGGAAATAAGAACTCTTTGCATTAATAATAAAGAAAATAAGACTTACAACTAGATTCTTTGATGTTGGAGGTCTCCTTGCAATGATCTTCAACCAAAGCCCTTGAATTCAAAATAATTTCTATAGATATTTGAGAAACATTTAAGTAAGTTCATAATTCTAAAATGGAAACCCATATCTCTTTGAATGCATTGAACTTATAGGAAGGAGTGGATGTTCATATATCCATGAATGAAGGAGAAAGATCCACAATGGGTGGGATTGATCCACTATAGGAAGATGGAGGCACAAGATATGGCGAGATCGAGCTCAATCTCAACCAATTTAGATTAAATACCAACTACATGATTTCTTGAAGAAGAAGCTTTGTTTAATTTTTTTTTTTTATCTCTATAAGTAGATGATCGAGATCTGAACAAAGATAGACATTAATGACATTTATTTGTGTTTCCTATGAAGACACATCATCGGAGTTTGTAAACTGAATACCCATTATGTCCTCTAGAATTAATGCTTTTAAGGTATTTAATCCAGTATTCGTATATGCGATAGAGAGATATTTCTTCCATATTTCAAGTGGTTTCATGACAATAGTTCATCATATAATGAAAGATACAGATTCAACATCATTTGCATAAGTGTGACAAATTGATGTTTAACAGATTTACCCCTGAAGTACAAAGTCAAAATTGGTATTATGGTTGAAGTTCTTTATAATGCAAAGGAAGGGATCAAGGAATCATTGGTTGGAAACCTGCAAATCAATAATTAAGGAATTATGGTGTAATATTATCATATGATCATCACTGAGGTAGGCATTCCCATAATCATAGTACAAGTATATCAAAGAAAAAGTATGGAAATGTACAAATATCCACATCAACAAAAGACTCAACATGGATGCAACAAACAAATATACATCATGGAACAATTTTACAACCATGAATACCTAAAACTCCACACAACCTGGATATATCAGACAATATCTAGGGTCTTCATCTTCATCTTTATCCATCTATAGTACGATCTCACCATGTGAATAAATATATTTAATTATAACATGGTAGAAACCATATGATTACCAACTGATGATGAGCATTGTGAATAGACGCAAGAGAAACCACCAATAATGGAAATAGTTCTCAAGGTACTCTAGTAAAATCTATGATGTGTGAATAAATGTATTGAGTTTGAAAACCCATAGAACCATCCAATCGAAGGCCAATTATGAGAAATTTTCATAGAGAGAGAGAAAAATTCCATTGACACATGCTAGATCCAAGGTACTAAACTAGGTTTCTAGATGAACTTCCTATATAATAAGTTGAAGTCGATAGGAAGCAACTCATTGCAGGAGGGCCTATGACATAAAATACATGTCATGTTTTGAAGATAAAATTAGGAGTGATTCAAGACCGACTCAGAGATGGCCTACATGATTGAAGGCTTCAAAGTTTGCAAGGTGATTTTAACTAGGGTTGGACTTCTCTTTAGCATAATGGTGACATGACATTTGGCTTGGAAACATTTGACTCAAAATAGGACTAGAGAGAAATAATAATATTTTCAATGAGGTATGACCAAATGAGAGGAAAATTTATTCCACACCTTGACACAAAAGGTGATGAAGTGTCATTTTCAAAGAAACATACTAACTTTTCAAATAAAAAAATAAATGTTCCTTTCTCATTTCCCCCCACCATTACTAGCAAGTACCTCTTTTCTTTTACACAATCTTGAGGAGGATAACATGTGCTTGTCATATAATCTCATCCTTTGGATGATTCCTTCCGAGTATTTTTAATGAAATATAAGAATGAGTGGCTTGATCTCTTCATGATTGATGAGTCCTTCATTATTTATATCTTATGAGTCCAATGAAGGGGAAACTTGACTTATTTTTCACATTTCTAGAGTTTCAAGAATAAATAAAAAGGGAACTCCATAAAGGCCTTTTTCATTTAATTTTAACGAGCATAAAAAATGGATATAAGATAACTCGTTCAGTTCTTTCAATGTAATATTTTAATGAGCCTGAAGAAAGTAAAGCTAAGTAATTTTTCATATTTAGGGAGTTTGAAAAGAACATAAAGAATACTCCAAGGGTGTTTTTTTTGATAAATTTAGTCTCCTAGGTCCAAAAAAGGATAAAACAATACAAAGGAGAACTCTTCTAACCATGATTGAATAGATTATACATTTTACATAATTATTCTCCCGGTATTTAAAAAGGGTAAACTTACACTTTAAAAATACCCTATATAATACTTTTAACAAGTGTGAAAGGAAACAAGTTCACTCTACAAACTTTTAGTTTTTATGGAGACTAAAAAGAGCTTAAAGGAAACTCCACAGAGTTATTTTTTCGTATAGTTTCTATGAGCCTAAAAAAATAATAAAATTATACTCGGTAACTTATTCTCATGTATTTATGAGCATGAGAAATTAAAAACACTAAGTTCCAGATAAATTTGATTTCTACACAAGCTTGAAATAGAGAGAAAAATGTGCTTGAGATGGGTTTCATTTTTACACAAGTTTGAAATGAGAAAAAAATATCCTCGAGATAAGTTATCATAACTCCAACATAATCTAGTTGTTTAATTCCAACATAATTACCAAAGGCACATGGCCTCTAAACTTTACGGAGGGAGTTATGTTTTATTTTGTAATCAGCTTGACAGAGTAAATGAACTATTCTCATGACACCTTGTTTCATTCTTTTAAGGAGATTTACACAGGAAAATAACTATGCTCACGTGAGTTGTTTCTTTTTAATGAGATTGACATGGGAAAAGGAACCATGCTCATCGCATATTGTTTCATTTTATAATGAGATTTACACACGAATATAACTATGGTCATAATGATATATTTCATTTCTTAACAAGATTGGCATAGGAAAATCACTATATTCATATGATACGTTTCATGGCTTCCAAGCAGATATTTTTTTGTAATAAATACATGCCCAGGGACATACCTCAATCATGTATTCCAAGAGGTCTTCATACAATGAAAGAACAATTCTTTGAAAGGAATACATGTCAAGGGAGTCGTTAGGGATATGAAGATCATGCTCCAATGTCCCCATTGAAGGGTCCACCATGTCAACTACCATATCTATTTCAAAGGAAGTCAAGAATATAGTGAGAGGTTATTTTTCATCGGTAAGTGAAGGCATGGGACAATTTTCCACTTAATTAACCTGTGGGGGGAAGGGGAGGTGGGGTAATATCAATTGCATATAGAGAACATTCAGGGAGGTTGGAGAGTTAGTAGTCAGATCGGGACCAACAAATGAAAGCTTTTCAGTAGCCATAAAGTTTCGATTATGATGGAAATTCATCACACTAAAGAGTGTAGAAAACACAACCTTCATGGAATAGAAATAATCTCTCCCAAGGAGAAAATTGAAATCCAAGGGGCCTTGGACTACCATAACATCAATAAAACATTTTTTTCTTCCAAGATAATGGGTAGATAAGGAAGGATCCCTAAAGTTTCATTGGCTCTTCTATTAAAATCCAATATATTCTTATTAATAGACACAAGTTGAGGGTAACCCGAATATTTACAAGCAGTTGAGGATAAAATACTAACAAAATTACCTTCACCTATAATAGTTCGATGAATGTTCTTATGAAAATAATTTACATTGCCTTGGAAAGGGAAAGAAGAAAGGAGATGAGGCTCTATCAGTCTATTCCAACCACATGAAATAACCTCAATACTTGGATGGGGTTCCATGGAAACGGGTGAAATTACCCCTTGTGCAATGGAATCTAAAGTAACAAGAAGAACTTGAGAAGTATTAAATTGACTCATTAAGGGGAGAGTGAGATCGACCGAATATGGAATTGAGTGGGGCACTTAATTAACCAATGGTTCTTCAACCTGAGTGTTATGGATGTCACTCTCCAATGGAAGAGTGGGATTGAATTAACATTGAATCAAATCATTCACATTGTCAACTGACGATAGGTTAGGAGAAATCTTACGGTAACGAGTCAGACCTTTTTGTTGAGAAATAGTAATGTTTTCCAACAATTTTAAGGCTTTATACATATGAGGGTAAGGTTTTGATTACTTGCTTTACATAACCTACAAATAAAACTAACTTTACCATTTTTCCTTGGAACCCTAAAATCACTATTTGAAGGACCAAGAGTAATTTGATGAGAATATTTACACCACACTTCTAAGACTTTAGGAATACCAGGACAATTGATAAGACTTTGGTCACCCTTACAAATATTAAAAAGTTATTTGGGCTTGTGAAGTATATTGGAGGGTTCCTCAACACTATCAACACTCATAGCAATGGTTGGTTGGTTGGGTCCTTTCGTATCTTGCTTCTTCTTCTTCTTCATTTTTTTCTTATTTTTAGACTCTTGGTTACTAGAATTAAGACATTCACTAGGAGAAGAAGAAGAAAGGGAAAAATACATGATGGGTGATAAAGATAAAGGTTCAAAAAATGGTTGGTGTTGCTGAGATGGAGAACTCATTTTATGTGAATAATTTGGCTGAGATGGAGTGATTTGGATATTTGGGACCAAAGAAGTTGAAAACAACCATACCAATAAACCTATCGTGAATCCAAAAAGAGATAAGGTAGCCATATAAGGAGGACCAATATTTCCAAATCAAGGAAAAGTAATTAGATACCTATTAAAAGGGGTTCTTTGATTGAAAAACTATGGAACTGTTGCCATCAAATTTAGCCTACGATCTACTAAACAATGATTTTTATTATGAATTTTAAAAATATTAATTAATTAAATTCACAATATCCAAATAAGGTCTCACTGAAAATTGAAAATGAATAATATAACACATGATAACAAATATAAGGAGGCATAACCATGCAAACAACCTTTTCATAGTGAATTCACTAGTTGGAGATGAAACCCAACATCATAGAGATCAATGTGAAACATGGCTATAGATAGAGCACATGGAACCAATTACATTGAAAACCTTCTGAATCATCAAAACCTAGTGAAAGTAACTTTACATATACAATCTCATGTGAAGTACCCTCCAAGAAGGCCCAAGTGAGTCTAGTTAACATTTTTTTTCAGGAAAAACAGTGACTTCCCCCACACTATCACCTTGGGTAAAAGCCCTAATATTATGGTCACTAAGGTTACCATGTACAATAACCTGACTTAGGGGATAGTCACAGATCGGACGTACACAAAAGGGAAAAGTGACAAAGCTCAATCCCCTTTAAAAATTCATCACATTGAGGTAGACCTTTCAAGTGACTCCCAAGTACCTTTTGATATCATTTGTAATGCATGAAAATTGTGCCACTGTAACCAATGAAGAAGGTTTGATTACTTCATTGGGTCCAATATGATCTCATGCTCAACTCTCATGTAAGAGGAGCTTCCTATATCCAAACTGTATTAAATGGATTTACTCCCTCTGAAAATATTCTATTGTTTGGTTGTAGCTTTGGAGCATTAATCCTCATTTTTATTCCAAAGCCCTACAACTCATTTAATGTAGGCGTAATGAGCCCAAGAAATTAAAAAAAATATTTTTTATCTCAAAAGTGTTTTTTTTAAGAGTTTGTTATTACTTAATAGTGACCACGAAGATGAAACTAAGGATATTATGACTCGATTGCAAATCTAATGTATTGAACATGAAAATGTAATATTTTTCAATTCAACGAATACCAACTAGAGTAAGGAGCGAGAAGTTTCAAGAACATATACAAGTGTAAAATTCAAAGCAAGAAACAAGAACCACTTTTTGAATGCATATCAAAGAAAATGCAAGATACACGAAACTTACTTTGATTAAAAACGAAAACTAATTACCTCACCGATGGAGTCCAATACAAGTTTTTTTTCTTTTTGAAAAGAAAATATTCTACATAAAGGACTAAGAAATATTTTCAAAAATACTCCAACAAATACATATTTGACAAAGTAATAAAATGCATAATAACACTATAAAAACTCTAATCAACAAATAAAAACTAATTATAACTAAGAAATGGAAATGGAAACTTTTCACAAATAAAAATATTCTCCACAATGAGCTAAAAATGAATTTTTTTACCTCTATCAGAACGAGGAAAGACCTGAAAACCAAACTAATCTTTAGATCGAAGATTAAAAAAAGAATAAATGGGGAAAATTTCAATATTTCCTCGAATAATTGTTGGTAAACAATAAACACCATTGCAATGATCGTAGTTATTTAGGTGGAAAGCACGATGTCAATGCACTATCCCTCACAGTACATCATAATGAGCATGAAAAAATTTCACAAAATATTTGATAACTCTTGGCTTCCAGAATTAATGAACGTTGACAAAAGACACAAAACATAGCTTGAATTTTTGTGAAAAAGGAAAACCGAAGACAGTATCACTGCCCAACAGAGTCTCCAATTTGTTTGGAAAAAAAATCCTATCTTTTGGACATGACAAATCTCCATATTCTCAGAAACAAAGCCTAGAAACAAATAAAAAAATACATTCAAATATTCCCTAATTTATGATTGAAGCACAAATTTAATAGGATGGAAGGCTCATACCTTTTTCCTAAGTGCATGATTATGATCTTCATTGCTGCCCCTTGTAGCTTTCAACCTCTCTCCCTGGATGCTCTAAGAGGAGACCTGTAAAAGACAGAAACAAACAAGTGATCAAAGAATAAAATAAATCAATGATTCAATCATAAACCATGTAAGTGGTCAAGGAGTATTACAATAGGAATTATAAAGAATGAATATGAGAAACATATTGGTATTTATATTAATAATAAAGATAAGTAGAATTGCAACCATATGCTCTGATAGTAGAATTGCAACCATATGCCTTGATTTTGGAAGTCTCCTTGCAATGATCTTCAACTAGGGAAAATTTTAAGGATAGAAAAGTGCCTTAAAGTTTGGAAACCTTGGCAAATTTTACTAGTCCCTAACATGAAAATTATAAGATATTTGGTCATATCTTTTTAAAAATATTCAAATTTATAATGATGTTATATAAAGTATCTATATAATTTCGGCGATCTTTAAGGTAAAATAAATTTATACTATAAAACTTGAGCGAATAATTTTTAGAAAATAATGGAAATTAGTGAATATTTTTTTTGGAAAAACCATGTAAAATTAACCCCCTTGCGAATATTAGCCCCTAAAATTTTCCATGCCTTCAATCCAAGCCTAAAGGGTCAAAATATAATTAGGGCCTACATAATAATAATAATGTGAGGCCGCAACAATAACAATACTAGGATTCTATGGGGAACAACAATAAAAATATGTGGGCTACACTAGTATTATTGGGATCTAACATTGTTTTTGGGTCAATTTTCTTAACTTGAGACAAAAAAAACTTGAGTGTGGTCTTAAATATTTTCTTTAAGTGAGTGTCTCAAATTATTGTCTGAAAAATTTGTCTCCATAAAGAAAATATATAGCACAAGCATTATTGTCTCTTAGGAGATAATTTCATTTTTCTCTCTCTAGAGACAATAAAAAATTATATTTAAAGAAAATACAATATCACTTTTGTCTCTTTAGAGACTATAAACACTGAATCCAATAAAATATCCCACGATTGAGATAAATCAATATGCAAATTATTTAATTAAATCTAGACTACAATATCATTGATTAATTCATGTTAGGGAACTATGGAATCAAACCACCAACCTCTTGCTTATAAGGTAGGTTCTTTTCCGTTGAGATAGCACCCTTTAAATAATTATGCGGGACAGAATGAAGCTTTTGTATTGTCTTGAAGAAACTTGTGTATTGTTTTAACAATTGTCTTAAATATTGTCTTAGAGAATTATTCTACGAAACAAATTAATCTCCCCACGCTATACTAATAAATTTAATAAACAAACAACACAAAATGAAAAAAAAGTACCAATCAACATTGACTACATTCCTAAAAATGATAATTTTTTGGGGTTTTCTTTCTACATTTTGTGGAGGCTTGCAGGTGGGGTAGAAATATAAAAGTAGTTCTCTTTGTAACCATGATAAAATAAAGGTCAATTCTTAATACATTAAATATAAAATAGTCATCTCAGAATATCGCCTTATTAATATTACTACAAAACACCAATTTATGCATCTATTGATCTACAAGATACACCATTTTTTTCGAGAGAAGAAACAAATTATTGAAAACAAGTGATTACCTAATCATGCTAAATCCTCTCCTTTATGCGATCATTTGTGCAAATCCTCAATCATCTCAACGTTAGGTGTTTGTGTTATCATTAAAGCTATATACCTGGATATTAAGGTCCATTCTCTATATCCAACAACCTATCAACAAATTTGTTTCTAGAATTTATTAACTAAAACATGTACAACTTGTTTTTCTATTTAATAAACTATAAATGGATATTAGAATTAAGAAACCAATGAAATAGAAAATCCAAACAAACAAAGAATCAACTCTAATAAGGTAAATAATTAAAAAACAAGGGAACAAAAATAAATTATACATGTGATAGTAGTAAATATGGAGCATTCAACAATAATGGGTCCGAAAAGGACAAGAAAGAGCAACATGTGACAGAAAAGAGGACAACTCACAAATACAATATCCAGGAAAACTAAGATTCAACTATGAGAAGGTTCACAATTACCATATTTTATAGTGGAATATATCAAATTATACAAGTACGAAAAACTAGACCAAACAATAACTAATAAAGTCATGGAATAAGATGCTAGAATTACAAAGTATTTTTACCAAATACAAATATATATTAAAATTTACGTAAAACTTAAATTCAAGGTAAATATCCATGCCCCAGAGAATCGTGTGAAGCATAAATTCCAAGAATAATGGTTGGTAGCGCAAATATCTTAGGTATCCTATGCTCAAATTCCATAGCTAAAGGAAAAATCAGGCCACCAATTTGAGAGAAAACGATTGTTCAAAAATACAATAATATAAGAGCAAGGGAGTTGGTTGAAAATGAAAAGGAAAATCTAAGAAACATTAGGTGTATGATGCAACCTTTTCATTAATTTTATTCCCACTTTTGTGAAATATTGGTCATTATGTTTTTTCAGACGAGGTGAAATGCATTGATTCATCAAGCCTTGGTTCGACATAAGTTTCTCTTCCAAGGCACTAAATAGGAAATAAAAAATTATGTTACAAAATAATAATATCTTAGCTAACATCATAATAAGCAATAAAAAACATTTTTATTTCCCCAAGAAAATATGAAATCACTGTAAAGATCACGTGTCTTCTTCTTTGGTAAAATGTAGGTGGAAAAACAAACTTGTGTCATATTCTAAACTTCAATTGATTTAGTATTATTTCCCCCCACTACTAGGGTTCCTCCTCTTGCCTTGTGGACTTTCCTCCATGATCTCCACTTATTTTTCGATTTCGTGAAGTAATAATTCATTTAAGAAATGTCCCAAAATTCCCCGATCGGGGTTCTCTAAGATCGATGCCACTAGCCACACCGTAAGACAAGTGGTGGTATCATACCATGTGCATTAACTATGATAGTTAAGCCATCCATCAGAAAAATATGAAGGCATGTGGAGGATATGGGGATGATCATGAAATTAGGAAGACAGTCTATGTTGTCAGAATCTTGGGGTAAAAGGCAATACAGGGCAAGTCTTATCGGACATAATTTGGCCTGCCAAACAACATTTTCCTCTGGTAAAAATGGTGAATCGGAGTGGACGGTGGAGACTAGAGCTTCCATAGTTCATAGGAATTTTTCTCTGGTTCAGGGGTGTGTTTTTCTTTATATCAATCTCATGTCATTTGTTGTCAGTAATGGAATGCAATAGGATAGTGTTGTGTCTGCATGTATATCATCGCTCTTAACTAGTTGCTCTGCGCCCATACCACTGGAGGCTATTAAGCCTTGCTTACGCGACCCTTGTAATGATGGGAAGGTTAATTACTTATAATTGTTTCATGTGAAGCACTATTACTGTATGTTAATAAATTGTCAGGTCAATTTTTTAGGTTTTTGTTTGTTAAATTTGGGATCTAGAAGTGGGAGAAAGAAGAACCAATCTTATATGTGGGATTTTGATTTGGGGAAAATGATTTTCTGTAATGTTTTTTACATCGGTCCTCATAGCAATAGGTAGGGTTTTATGCTTCAAATTTTCTATTTACATGCTTTCTGATCTTACCTTCTTATTCTTTCCTTTAACTCTAGGAGGCATGGCATTTTGAAGAAAATCTGTCTGGGATTTATAATGTTAATCCTTCATGGTTTTATGCTGAAACTCTGCCTTTCCTATAGTCTAGGTGTTGGCTTTCATTGTCACTTTCTTATAGTCTCGGTTCAGGGGTATCACTGGGTCTATCTAAATGTCCATGTTCAATTCTAGGGTGGTAAAATTTTCGGACTTCCGCACATCTTTAGTCAAGAGGAGCAACATGAGCTTCGCCAAGATGTTGTTGGTCAGAAGATAGGAAGATTAATTGTTATCCCTTTGCTCTTCCATTATACAGGATCTTATATTGTTAATATAGAGTTAATTCAAAAATTTACACAGTACATAACAATGGTTAAGAGGCAAATGAGACAGAGAGTGCTTTAAAATCAAGAAAAAGGTAAGCAGAAGTTGATAAAACCTGAAGCTCAAACTAGACAGAGAGGTAGAAAGACACAACAAGAGGTTCTAATAAATCTCTCAACAGTATACTCCCTTTGGAATATATCGCAAGTCAGGAAGGTAATTCATGGTTGGGAAATAGAAAATCAAAGCAATGGGGAGGAAAATGAAGCAGAAGCGGAAATTCTCGACTTTATCACTGATCCTGGCAACACTAGAGGCCGTCTTTCATTGTTTAATCAAATAGTACATACATATTGGATTATGAAGTGTATTTTGGCTAAAGCTATTCAAATTATTTACCCACAAAACGAGACTCAAGGACCAAAAATGATGGAATTGCTTCAGGATAATGATATTCAAATCCAACATATCAAGGTGACTCAGTATCAAGCGATGTACTGTATTGAGCGAATTGAAGACTGTATTGGATGAATTGAAAAGAATATTGAACAAATGCAGCAAGCGGATATGCCTGGTTCTACGACGAAGGACCCAGCACCAATTGAGTCATCAGATGGATAGTATTCCAGTTTAATCTCATGTTTTTTGTGAATAATGTTTTTTTGGACAGTGCTTTAGTTTTAAGTTACTAATTTGTAAATTTCTTAAACAGTTAACTAGCTAATGCAGCGAGTAGAAAAATGAAAAATTTCCAATTTTGGTTGGCCTCTAATACATTAAGGTGGCCAACAAACCTGGTTTCCTCTAGGCAAGTTGAGGTCACCAACTCACTATCTATTGTAACCTGTTTTTTAATGATAAATAGAAAATAGCAAGGTACTACCAAATTGACAAAAAAAAATAAATGTCCCAAAATGAAACCCAACTACAGTTATTCAATTTATATGAAAAGAACATACCATTACTTTTTATTTGTGGCATTGATTAATGTCACATCCAATATTATTTGAGTGAATATTTGAAGAGAAAATAACATTTCCCAATTATCAATTTTCATTCCTTGAATCATAGTTTGAAAATAGGGAGTTGATACTTAATAGAGCTTAGTTTGTAACCCAACTCTCCAAAACAATTTAAAGGACATACCATCCTATTTGAAAATAAATAGGCTTATTGATGTAGTTCAAATGGAATTTCTTGGGTCCTCTACAATCTCCCCAAACCTTACTAGTTGAGAAATTAGCCTAACAATTTATGATTATAGAGGGAATCAACATTCAATTATAAGAAAAATTCAAAAACATTGGATTCTATAAAAGCAAAGTAAATAAAAGTAAGATGAAATCTATAAAAAAAAAAATTAGTCTTTTATCTTACTATGAACAATCATGAATAATTTATCATACCTGATAAAGTTTAAGATGAATGAGAAACAATGACTTACCATGGGTGTGTCAAGAACTCGACCCTTTAAAAATGGAAATTGTCTATGAACAATTATATTGCATACCCTCAATAATGGTTTAGAGTTGTCACCATTGACTTGCATTACCTTCATTGTTAAATACAATTTTTACATTTCATTTCATATATAGAAGAAACCTAATGAACTCCAAATAAAATTATACTTGCATAATTTAACATTGAGATTCATTTCTTGGGGAAGGATCCATTTATTTATCGATGGGATATGCCTCCATGATGGACCTTGGGGAATAAGGATGTCTGGCATCACTATGTTGGAATTTTGTTTAGCATTAATGCTCACCTTTCTTATCCATTTTTTTGGTTACAAACAAGTATATCGAAACACAAAGAATTTAATTTTTATATTTAACACTTTAGGTTCACCATTGGGCTTACTAGAGTTCACAAAGTCTAGGGAAGTCAATCCATGGAAGTCAAGCCTCCCTTTCTCAACACTTTCCTTAAGAAAGTTTTTTCTTTTTTCCTTGATAATGGTGAGTTCCAGTTTCAGGTCTTTTACCACTTCCAATAGTTGTGTTGTAGGAGGTGATGATTCATAATGTGTAATTGGTACTCTTCCCAACCCACCTCAATAATTCTAACATTGGAACTTAGTCATGTATATGTATATTAATTTATATCCATGGATCAAAATTTAACTTGGCGGTTGGGTTCGAATGTTGGACATACGCCTTGGCCTCATAATTTATATTTGTGCTTTGCCTATCATACTGACTTATGCTTGGTATAATGTAATCACTTATTCTTGGGCCAAATATATTGGCATATGGGGTCCCTTTCACTTACTCTCATGTTATCTGTGATACATGGAATACTTACCAAACACCACCTCATTTCCTTCACATCACATTTAGGTTGATTGACGGGGATATTTTTCCCCAATCCAACGGTGGATAGGTGGTTTCACTCATTTCACTATGGCCGACTAACATTTGCTCGTTTCACTTTCTCTATTGTTTTTCTAGCCACTAGGGGTCTACCTTTGTGATGAGGGTAAGGATTCGACCCCATACCCTATGGAATTTTTGCTTAATAAAATTTTCCTCTTGTTCCTCCAAGTGCAAGTGACCTCTTATGTTTGAAAAATCTGAGTTTGCATGGGTTGTTCATGGCAAGTAAGAGATATTGACAGTGGGTTTTTTTTGTTGTACCTCTCAATTTCATTATTTGTTTTTCGTAGCTTTGTTGTGATAATAAGTCGTTGTTGTTATCGTATGTAGGTCATGATATTATCTTGTTTTGGTTGGGTTAGGGTCAAGATATCTCTAGAGTCTCTACTCCATCTATCCCATTTTCTTCTTATGGAGGCTTTATGATAGGTTGTGCTCCAAATGGCTCCATCGCCATCAATTAAGTCAACAAGGTGAGGCTTATTCCATTTCTCATACGCTCCTTTGTTTATTATATTTTGAACTTAATGAACTTTGTACTGACTATCTTCTTTGTACCAGGTCATGGATGAAAACATGTGTTTCTAATGGGGAAACGTCTCCTCGACATGAGTTATTAAGCTTGGAAGGTAATGTTCCCATTCTTTCTTTCTACAATAATTTGTTTAACATTCTAACTTTAGGGTTTGGTTTAGCTTAGTTTTTATTTTGGTTTAATTTAATTTCTAATCCTGGTGCAATGGGTGTCACAGGGTTTCTTTTCTTTTAGCACTCCTCGCGGCCTATGAATAGTCGTGTTATGAGGTTTTCACTTAATGCGCAAGTCTTTAAGCCTACCCAAGAGCTTGTTGGAAATAATTACTCTGGGCAGTGAACTAGCACCGTCTCACTGCACACCGCGTCACCGCCATGACCTTCTCAGATTCCAAAAGGCTTTACTGCCATGATCTGCGCTGATTTGAAAGGCCATCACCTTAACCTATTGATTGTCGAAGGGTCAAATAACCGACTTTGTTTTTTTTTAGCCTACCCAAGAGCTTGTTGGAAATAATTACTCCGGGCAATGCACTACCACCGTCTCACTACACACTGCCTCACCTCCATGACCTTCTCAGATTCGAAAAGGCATTGCTGCCGTGATCTGCACTGATTTGAAAGGCCATCGCCTTAACCTATTGATTTTAAGGGTGAAATAACTGACTTTTTTTTTTTCGAGCCTACCCAAGAGCTTGTTGGAAATAATTACTCCAGGAAACACATTGACACCGCCTCACTACGCACTGCCTCACTGCCATGACCTTCTCAGATTCGAAAAGGCATTACCGCCGTGATCTGCTCTGATTTGAATGGCCACCACCTTAACTTATTTATTGTCGAAGGGTAAAAGAACTGACTTTGTTTTGTGTATAAATGTAGATTATCGAGCTTAGGAGAATGCAGGGAGTCACAAAGCACAACTCGGGTGGGTGTAAAGCAAATGTAGTTTCTTTTCCATTCGATGGTTATATAAATGAGTTCGTCGTTTCTCTATTATCCGTAGCTGCACATTGTTTTGTAATTCGTTGTTTGATCTGTTCAATCCTTCAATTGGTATCAAAGCCAAGTTAAAGTTGTTGATAGGCTTGGAGGTTGGTGATATGATGGAAGCCTTGTGTAGACTCACTGAGGGCGAGGAGGACATTGGTTGAAATGTTACTTTCAACAGTGGTTGTGCAGAGCCCCTTTATATTTTTTTCTCTAGGTTTATGTACTCCCAGCCGCTTTCTCAATTTGTTGAATAGTCAGTTCAGATTTGTTTTGATCGACACAGTCTGTTTATTTTGAAAAATAGATTTTTTAATTGTTTAGGGACAGTCTCTTTTTTTGGCAAAACAGAGTACTTTTATTTTCTTACAGTCAAAACAGATATTTTATTTTTATACGTTGTGGTCCACACAGCAAGTGTCTTGTTGATGTGTCGAGTTCCGGAAGCAGAACGTTTTCCATATAACACAGCGGCCTTTTGTTTTAAGGCCCGATGCGATACACATATCGCAATCAAAACCTTATATTATAATTTCCCTCCACCACAACCGAGGCCCGTGGGTCCACAAAACCACGCGAAAACATAATATATAATCGCAAGTATTGAATCGGGGAAGTTTTGTTTATGCCCCTGATTGCACTTTGAAATGGCGGACCCGATCTTTTATATGAAACAGTTTATTGTTGCCATCGCATCCGGTTTTGATTGGAAATCGCAATTGTTTTGTTTTGGGCCTGATCGCACATGTTATGAGGCCGGACTCGATCCGGGTTATACAACGGATTTATATAATGGCCATCGCGTCCATTGTGTAATCGTAATTGGAAGATTCTGTGGATTGTTGTGTTTTTTTATATGATCCGGACCCGATGAAGTTATTAACCAGAGTTTTATTACCCATCGCATCCACTCTGCCAATCGCAATCACAATTTTCTTTTGTGATTGCGTGTTTTGTTTCCATCCGGACCCGATGGTTTTTATATGGTGGAGCTTTATGTGTGATCGTGTTCGATCTTCAATCGCGATCGGAACTTTTAGTTGATCGCTTTGTTTTGTTGTTAGTCGCGGACCCGATGGGTTTATAGATTAGAATTAAGTTGCGCGTTCAAAGTGCTATGGTAGTGGGCCCCGACAGTTTTAAATAGTTTTGTTAAGTTTTAATGTTTTATATAGTTTTGTAATGTCTTTTTAATATGCGCGGCATATAAAAAGGGAAGGCCTGAGAGCCTGTTTATTGTAATGTTTTTGTTTTTGTAATGCACATCAGTGCGTAAAATAAATACACAGCAACATATTTTCACAGAGACAGAGAGTTAGTTTTTTGGTGTGCACTGTGTTAGCAGCAGTCACTATTTTTGTTATCCCTCTGTGAGAGGAAGACATTGTAACAGTTTTTTTTAAGAGGAATAGAAGTTTGTTTTACAGTGTTGAAACTCTGTCCTGTCAGTGAAATCTTTAATTTCTCTGTGTTGAAGAGGGGAGTTTACTCTCTCCATTGTTTGTTCTGGAATTTTCAATATTCCAACATGGTATCAGAGCTAGTCCGGGCTCTTTGAAGATCAAATAAGCTGAAGGAAAGGAGTTCTTTGTTGCAACAACTTCTCCAGCAGTGTGAAGACTCAGCCAAAAGGATTCAAGGTATTTCTCTATATAGATTTAGTGTTACTGTTGCAGTACAGTGAGATATTTTAAGTACACAGTCAAGTGTTTTTTGAATCATAGTTAAGAGTGCAGAATGGCTGGAGCCAGCACTGGTATGGGTATGAGAAATATCCATATACCAATGTTTAATGGAAAAAATTATGACTACTGGTCAATAACTATGAAGGCATTATTTGTCTCCCAAGACTTATGGGAATTTATTGAGTATGGATTTGAAGAGCCAACAAATGAAGAAGAGTTTGAAGATTTAACTCAGGCAAAAAGAGAGGTGCTGAAGAGCAATAGGAATAAAGACTCCAAGGCTCTCTTCGTATTGTATCAGGCAGTGCATGAGAGTGTGTTTCCAAGGATAGCAACAACCAAGAGATCCAGAGAAGCATGGGAAACTCTCAAGACAGCCTATCAAGGCATGGAAAACATGAAGACAACAAAACTTCAGTTGCCGAGGAGAGACTTTGAAACTCTTTGCATGAAAGAGTCAGATACTATTGACTCATTCTTCACTCATGTGATTGGAATGGTCACACAAATAAGATCTCATGGAGAGAGTCTTGAAGATAATAGGATTGTGGAAAAACTCTTGAGGAGTCTACCCTCAAGATTCGATGAGATTGTCACCACCATAGAGGAGACTAAGGATCTCACAATGTTCACAGTGGATGAGCTACATGCATCACTGATGACTCATGAGCAGAGATTGGGTAGGAGTGAAAACTCATCTCTGGAGAATGCCTTTAAGACCCAAATGTCTTTCGGAAGAGGAAGAGGTCAAGGCAGAGGAAACAAAAGAGGAAGAGGAAGAAGCCAAAATAGAGGTGGAAGGAATAGTCTAGCAAATGCTCAAGGAAGGGGCAGCAATCCAAATCAGCATCAAGGCCAAGGCAGCAGCCAGCAATGTGGTCAGTAGAATGCTCAAGGATAGAGGTATGATAATTCCAATGTCCAATGTCACTATTGTAAAAAATATGGTCATTATGCTAATGAATGTAGAAAGAAGCAACATGATATGGGAAGTAGAACTAGTGCAAATTTCACTAGAGAAAATATCAGCCAAGATAATTTGTTTTTAGCTTGTAATATGGTTGAAGAAAAGAATGAGGATTTATGGTTTCTAGACTCCGGTTGCAGTAACCATATGACAGGAAACTTAGCAATGTTTTCTATGCTAGATGAGAGTGTGAAGTCACAAGTCACACTAGGAACTGATAACAAAGTTTATGTTATGGGAAAAGGAAATGTAAATGTTTTGACAAAGAAAGGTACAAAGAAATCCATAGCAGATGTCTATTATGTTCAAGGAATGAAGTGTAACCTCTTAAGTATTGGACAACTTGTTCAAAAGGGGTATAATGTATTTTTTGAGGATGATGTTTGTACCATCATGGAAAAACCACCCAGCAAACAATGTATTGCTAAAGTGAAGATGACAAGGAACAGGATGTTCCCTCTTAGAATGAGAGCAAATTTCAAGAACGAAGAAAAGATAGCAGTAGTGGCAAAAGAGGCTATACAAAGCGAAGAAATAGATGAAAATTGGTTGTGGCACTTGAGATTTGGACATCTCAACTTTGGAGGTCTTAATTTGTTAAACAAAAAAGGAATGGTAAGAGGTTTACCATTGATAGAGAAACCAGACAACCTTTGTGAGGGTTGTATCTTGGGGAAACAACACAGAGAAAATTTTCCTTCCGGGAAAAGCATAAGGGAAAAGGCACCCTTAGAGATTGTCCACTCAGATTTGTGTGGACCAATGCAAAATCCATCACTTGCTAGCAGCCACCACATGTTAACATTTATAGATGATTTTACAAGAAAAACTTGGGTTTAATTTTTGAAAAACAAAAGTGAAGTGTTTTAAAGGTTCTACAATTTCAAAGCACTTGTTGAGAAGCAAAGTGGGCTGCACATCAAAGTCCTAAGGACTGATAGAGGAGGTGAGTATATCTCTAAAGATTTTCTACGTTTTTGTAGAGAAAATGGTATTCATAAGCAGTTTACAACAAGATATACTCCACAGCAAAATGGAGTAGCCGAAAGGAAGAATAGAACGATAATGGACATAGTAAGGAGTATGTTAAAGGCAAAGCATTTGCCTAATGATTATTGGGCTAAAGCTGTACATTGTGCAGCGTACATTTTGAATAGATGCCCTGCAAAATTAGTGATGAAAAAAGTGGCGGAAGAGGCATGGAGTGGCACAAAGAAAACTGTCACACATATGAAGGTTTTTGGATGTGTGGCTTATGCACACATTTCTGATCAGCTAAGGAAGAAGTTGGACAACAAGGGGAGAAATGTATTTTCATTGGATACAGTGAGGAATCCAAGGCCTACAAGTTATACAAACCATCCACCAAGAAGTTTATTGTGAGCAGAGATGTTTAGTTCATTGAAGAAGAAGCTCGGGATGGAAGCATAGAGAAAACAGTGAATGTTAAACACTGTTTATCTCATGATGAAAATGATGATGAATTGGCTGAAATACATCCCCGAATAGCAGCACCAACACAAGAGTAGCAAAGCACACCCTTGAGGAGAAATGAAAGTGCTTCTCCAAGCACACCACAAGGAGGAAATTCAAGTGCTTCCTCAGGCATTTGCACACCTAGTGAAAGAGGTAAGAAGTTCAGAAATTTGAATGACATTTATGCACAAGAGGCAGAAAATGAAGGTATCAATTCTTTGTTTTCTTTATATTGTCATGTTGAAGACCCTATCCACTTTGAAGAATCTATTAAAGATAAGAAATGGATAGAAGCTATGGATGAGGAGATTAATGCCATAGAAAGAAACAAGAATTGGGATTTGGTTGAACTCCCAAAAGGTAAAGATGTCATTGGAGTTAAATGGGTCTACAAGACCAAGAGTAATGCTGAAGGAAAAATAGAGAGACATAAGGCCAGACTTGTTGTCAAAGGTTATAAGCAGAAGCATGGGATAGATTATGAGGAAACTTTCGCACCGGTTGCTAGAATGGAAACCGTGAGAGCAGTGCTGTCCATAGTAGCACAAAACAAGTGGAAAGTTTACCAAATGGATGTGAAGTCAGCATTCTTAAATGGAGTGTTAATGGAAGAGGTTTACATTGAACAACCTCTCGGCTATGAAAAGAAAGGCCAAGAGCACAAAGTGTGCAAGTTGAAGAAAGCTCTTTATGGGCTGAAGCAAGCACCAACAGCGTGGTACAGTAGGATAGATTCCTATCTACTGGAAAATGGATTTGAAAAGTGTGAGGGAGAACCCACCATCTACATGAAAGAAAAATATGGTAAAATTTTTATTGTAGTTTTATATGTTGATGATGTTATTTTCACAGGTAATGATGATTACCTTATTGAAAATTTTAAAACAGTCATGAAAGAAGAATTTGAAATGATTGACATGGGTTTGTTGAGATACTTCTTAGGAATAGAAGTAGAACAAGATGAAAATGGGATTTTTATCTCACAAGAAAAATATTTTAATGAAATGCTGGAAGGATTTAATATGCAGGAAAGAAAGGCAACAATCACTCCCACAGTGATGGGATTAAAACTCAGCAAAGAGGACGGCAACAAGGATTTTGATCCTAGCTTGTACAAGAGCATAGTTGGCAGCCTCATGTATTTGACTGCAACTAGGCCGAACATAATGCATGTTGTTAGTTTAATTTCCAGATTCATGGAGAAGCCAAAGGATGCACATCGGCAGGCAGCGAAGAGAATTCTGAGGTATGTTAAAGATACTAAAAGGTTTGGTATTTTATATACTGCTTCAGAGTGTTTAGATTTAGTTGGATACACTGACAGTGAATGGGCTGGAAGTGTAGATGATCGGAAGAGCACTTCCAGTTATGTTTTTCACATGGGTTCAGCAGCCATTTCATGGGCTTCTAAAAAGAAGCCTATTGTAGCGTTGTCTATAGCAGAGGCAGAATATGTGGCAGCTACAACAACAACGTGTCAAGAAATTTGGATGAGGAGAATGTTAAGGAGTTTGTGCCAAGAGCAAACAAAAGGAACAGTGATTTTTTGTGACAATAGCTCAGCTATTGCATTATCTAAGAATTTTTTGTTTCACAAGAGGACGAAACACATTGACCCAAAATTTCATTACATCAAAGAATCGGTAAGCAATGGTGAAATTATTTTGGAACACTGCAGAACTCAGGAGCAGTTTGCAGACATTCTGACCAAGCCATTGGGACAGAAGAGTTTCGAGCTTTTGAGAAAATGCTTGGGTATGACTGATAACCCAGCAGTTGAAAGTAAGGGGGAGTGTTGAAATGTTACTTTCAACAGTGGTTGTGTAGAGCCGCTTTCTATTTTTTTCTCCAGGTTTATGTACTCCCATCTGCTTTCTAAATTTGCTGAACAGTCAGTTCAAATTTGTTTTGATCAACACAGTCTATTTATTTTGAAAAACATATTTTTGAATTGTTCAGGGACAGTCTCTGTTTTTGGAAAAACAGAGTACTTTTGTTTTCTTATAGTCAAAACAGATATTTTATTTTTATACGCTGTGGTCCACACAGCAAGTGTCTTGTTGATGTGTCGAGTTCCGCAAGCAGAACGTTTTCCATATAACACAATGGCCTTTTGTTTTAAGGCCCGATGCGATACACATATCGCAATCAAAACCTTATATTATAATTTCCCTCCACCACAGTTGAGGCCCGTGGGTCCACAAGACCACGCGGAAACATAATATATAATCGCAAGTATTGAATCGGGGAATTTTTTTTTATGCCCCTGATTGCACTTTGAAATGGCGGACCCGATCTTTTATATGACATAGTTTATTGTTGCCATCGCATCCGACTTTGATCAGCAATCGCAATTGTTTTGTTTTGGGCCTGATCGCACATGTTATGAGCCCGGACCCGATCCAAGTTATACAGCCAATTTATATAAGGAGTAGTCTAAAGGGGCCTCGTTTTAGCCCGGAAAAGCCGCCCATCGGAAAACTTCGCTGCCCGATTCCGTCATCGAGTGCCTCGGGATCATGTTATGAGGCATTCCGCGATGCGACGCGCTAACCAGCCAATAAACATGGTTACCCATGAACCATACATACATCCATCGTGGTGGATTTGACATCTGCCCCCATGGCGCCTAGAATTTCAAATTTCAAAATTTCTCGCTCAATTTGCAACGGGGTTTTTGAATAGGGATGCAATGGAGCCATTTTTTTCATTTTCGGTTTTCAAGATTTTGAACAGGAATTTCCGTATGTGCGATGCGTGGAAGATTTGCTGGTGCTCTCCGTCGGAACGGGGCATTTCGATCGAGATTAGGATTACGAGAAGGTGAAGAGATGGGGCACCGGCCAGTGGGCTAAGCATGTCATTAAAATCGTCGGAGATGGAATTTCTGACACGGTCGATCATGCCATGAGCATGGCATTCGGGCAAAGCCGACAGAATTATGTCGGGGATTCGAAAATGTGAAAATCGATAGTCGTCTCGTGCTATTTTTCATTTATGTCGATTTTTCCATTTACTGAACAAGATCGTGGTTATTTAATTTATAGGGGAACAGATTCATGAACAAATGCATTGGCGACACAGATGATCCGAGTGAGGCAAATGTGAAGCTGCTGATGAATTTTGCTGACGGCATGTTGAAGCAGAAAAGCGTGGAGTCCCTCCCGTTCGGCGGAAAACGAAAGCTCCCCTTCAATAATGCAGAGTGACTCGAGTGGTTTTCCGAATAGGTTGTTACCGAGAATCGATTAAGACATTCGAGGTCGATTCCACTTGTAGTAGTGAAGCAAGTGACCCCTCGGAACTCAAGTAACGGATGTGGCATGCATAACGCCATAGCCATTTCCATCATTCTTGAAATTATTTATTTTAACATACAAAATACGGTATAGGAAGAGGGAATCGGATTCGAGCCACCTTCTCTTTCGGTAATGTTTAAATCTTTTGCATTGGTGGGTTAAATAAATAATTAATAATAGCTTCACATGACGACAATGGCTCGCGAGCTTGCGTATACGAGTGAGATCCGAGCGAAGGCGTGTCTGTTTCCTACGTGTATATAAAAAAGTAGAAACTTAATATGAATATCTCAAAATGTGTGGGCGTGAGTGTTTTTGAGTGTAACTATAATGAGCTGATTTGTTTATTAATGTTCGAAGATCTTTTGAACTGAGTAAAATGGTTTGGTAATCGTTTGGAGAACGAGGAAGATATGTATTGATTTGAAAGATTTGATTCCTAACTAGCAAGTCTCGTGGAATGTAATGTTAGAAAAGTCAATTAGTCATCGATTCTCGACATTACTTCCATGTCCACTTCCATGTGCTCCAAGTTTTTCACTCAAAGCTGATTAGTGTGCAAGCAATGTTCACAAACACGACTATCTACCACAATATAGCTTTCAAGATTCTTCCAATTCAAAATAGAGTATGTATGTATGGAGAATTCAATTTCAAACTTTCTAATGCAAGAAAAGGTAAAATTGAATACATTATTTTATGAGGAAAACTACATAGAATACATGTAGAAAACACATTTTGAGAACACAGATCAAGTAATATCCAATGTAAATGTTTAGCTAGAAAATGTCAAAGTCTTAAAACTCAAATATAGGCATGGCCATCAAAAAGGATATGCAAAATTTGTTTCACCCTTTTAGAAAAAATCAGTAAGTTTGATGCCTTAATTCCACTCCATCACAACGCATGACTATAATATCCAAAAAAAAATCAAAACCTAAAGAAGTTAGACACTTAAATATGATTGAGTATATCATTATTAAAATCCTTATAGTTTTATATTCTAAGGGTAAAAATGCCCATTTTGAAGCTATGAAAAATCTTTAAAGCCACTTTTATAGAAAGCAATAAGAAATATTTGAAGTCTAATAACTACATGTTGAGTTATCACAACCATTCACCATATTTAAAGAATATTTGAGGATGGTGAATCTTTAAATCTTAACTACCATACAATTTCCTTCTTTTAGCATCTCCATTCAAGAAATGAACAAGAATAAATCCCAAAAGCATTTCAACATGTTTCTTTTACATGTCTTCTATTTTTTCCCATTGTTAATGAAAAAACTTTGCATTGAAACCATTACATGTTGGATAAATAACAACATCCAAATAAGGAATCATGTCATGTAAAAATTTTGCAACAATAGCATTTGCATAATGGCTATTCACACAATTCTTAAAAGTGTATGTAATAAGCATCTTAAAACACCCTCACCAACTATCACCAAAAAAATGTGATTGACAACTATGTTCTTCTTTCTTACCACAAAACGATGCCAAAGTTTCACATTTTTCTACCAACCTAGTGTATTTTTTGTGACACTTTCATCTTCACCAATTAATACATGAATTGGGCCCTCTATACCATGTTTGGATTTGTAAAAGAAGCATAAACGTTTCCAAAATAGTAAAAAATGTATTTGTGCTCCCTTGGGATGTATGCTAATAAGTTTTAAACTTTCCTTAAAGTCATATATATTGAAGGGTCATCCAAATGAAAATTAATAAACCTATGTAATATAAGACCACTTATTTTGGATCCACTCAATTAAGGCATTTTTCATAGGTCACATGCCTATGAAATTGCTAATGATCATGTGGTATTTCATATACTAGATGTAGTTCTTTAGCTTCCCAGATTTGTGCTAAGATCCAATTCATAATAAAAATAAAGTGCTTGAGGATTTAGAGGTTAATTGAAAGTTTAATATGAGTTTTTATGTGAATTTCATGAAGAAATTAACATAAATAAAACACTCAGCAACAACATCTAACATACATGAACATCACCATAACAGTCACACAAAAACACATGATGAAGGGGTTCACTCTGCCTGGACTACGTCTCCTTGGTCCAGCTTCCAATGGCTTTTCCCTCTTCTATTATGCTCAAAAATGTGATTACATGATTTTAAAATGCTCAAACAACTACGAAACATGTTCCATCGGCTCTAGAATGCCCAAAAATGTCTCGTCTAACCTCTTTATGCATCGAATTTGGTCAAAAAAATGGAGAATTTATGACTTCCCCTAGTTTCTCCACTATTCATTCCACAAATTCCTCAAAATTCGGCATAATCCTACAAATCTACCCCGAGTAATCCCGGCTAACTGGCGATGATTTTGCCGAAAATCAAGAAACAATTTTGGCACGTTAATTTTCCCAATGACGCCTAAAAAAAGGATTTGTAACCATATACAATATAGTTTAATAAAAAAAATTAAATTCGTTAGCGGTTAGGCTAACCGTCGAGCTTAACCCCAGGATGTGGGCACATGGTGTCATGGTGATGATCATTGTTGGCGGTTTTGGCACCTAGCGGTTAGAGGTTATGGTTCAAGCTGATGGTTTCTGGCTCTGGCTAGTCACAAGCATCGTTGTCACTTGTTGTTTATGTTAACGGTTATGAATGGGGTGCAGGGCTAGCCTCCCATCCCCAGCGATGACCACGGTTGGGGCTAGACCCCGACCCCCTCCCCCCAATGCAAAAACAACATTAAAATAAATATATCTGCCAACCTTAATATGTTAAGTATCATATGCATAGTGAAATGGTTCAACTTGGAACTTGGTGTTAGTTGGTCGTGGGTTCGACCCCCACTTGTGCCATTCAGACTTGGCCAAATATTTTGTGGCCTTCCGTGTTGCCACATGGTAGACTCTAGTTGGGCCACGTGGGGGCATGTGGCTGGCCACATGCCCAACCAATACAATTTGAACACCAACGAACCAATGAGAAAATGGCACTTTGAATCACACCATTCAACCATGAAGACCCCCTTGACCAAGTCAACAAAGTCAAGTCACCCCCGCCACGTAGGCATGCCCGAGTCATCTCTATAGGCTACGTCGACTAGGTTGTCCTACATTTTTTTTTAATTTTCTGTTTGACAAAGTGGACAAAACACATTTACAGGAGCATACGGTGTCGATTTTACGTCAGGAAACAAGCCGCACTAGATTTAGAACAATGAGATTTACATGGTTGTTTAGGTTCCACACCGATTCGACAAATTTGATTTTTGAGCATAATTTTGAGCACCCGATCACGCCTCCCCCACTTGGAAGCTTTTGGACTCCAAAATATCTTTCATTCTGAACATGTGTATGAGGGTAAAACCCCCCTCACCCTTCCGAGTCCTCAATCCACTTGAATATTCCCGAATTCAACAATTTGAGCTTTTCATGAAAAATGATCTTTTTCCTTGATTCTAGAGACCACTGTCTTGTTGTTGTAGACACTATAAAGCTGCAATTTACTAGAATTTTTTAGAACAACAAGCTTTCCTTGAAGAAACAAACCTTTTCCCACCTCGTGTCGTCAATAAAAGGAAACTTGAATAACTTGAAAACTTTCTCAATCTCGAACACTATCGACATGGCAATTTTTAGCTTGTCTTGCCTTGTACTTGTGTTGAATTTTGACCAAGTGTTTTCGCCATTTCCATGTACCATTTTGAAACCCAAAATAAGTACTTGTGCAACCTATGCCTTATTTTTCATCTTGACATGGCACTTTTTCTTTGATTTTTGCACCATTCAACACCGACATCTTGTTCCCATCATTGTTCACACACCATGTGGACTGATGCAATTTTTTCCCATCTTGTTTACCTCTTTTCAAAGGAAACATGTTAGATCCCTTAAACATCATATTAAAAACATTAACAACTTCAATGAAATCATCTTGTTCATTGAAATTCTTGGTTTTGTCCATGTCGCCATCAAAAGAAACATCCTTATTACCAAGATGAAACAACAAATTATGATGCAAATGGTAAACAAATTCCACTACTTGGTTTACTTGACTCAAGCTTGAATGTAAATCTTAAAAGTATGCATATTGTTGAACATGACTTTCATGTAAACAAAAATTATGCTTGAGTACAATAGTTACACAAATAACATGCCTAGAAGGAATATCGACAAACTTGTTGCTTATACATCTCTTATACCTTTTGACCAAGTGGAATTGTTGAAGAACACCCATTAAATGAAAGTGACTTAATTCTTTGCAACTTAACCATTGCACCATTAAAATTCTTTGAATGAAATGAAATGGAAAAATCACTTGCATCAACCTGAAACTAAAAATGACCTTTTCAATTTTTAAAAAGAGAAAATAAAAAGAGCTGAAATGATATTTTGCTTCGAAGCATCACATGCCTCTTGTTGTTTGCCTCCCAGCTTTGGAAGACCTTTTTCACGCATGTCAATGCATGCCAAGGAGCTACAATAGAAGAACTATTAACAAAAATTTTCCTCCAACATTGGGTTGCTCCCAAAAAAACCTCTTATTGAGATGACCATCTTGGGCGTTGACTAATCCAAAATGGTGTCAAACTTGGAGAGGTATACCTTCAACTTGCCTCCTCCAACATTATTGCCCAAGAACATCATAGTAGTTTTACCCAACTCATACTTTGACATCTTAAAAAAAAATGTTCACGCCTTACGACATTAGGTATTTTTCTCTCATACATGACATGTTCATAATGAAATTTTCTGAAAATGGAAATGTCATACAAGTGGACTATCACATCTACAAATGGCTCCAATTCATCATTCTTCATATGCATGAAAGTAGTAGGATTATGGGAAAGACCATAAAACATAATAAGCCGTTCAAACAAACCTTGTTTGATGTTAAATGTTGTCTTCCACATACCTCCTTCAACAACTCTTCTTTGATGAAAGCCACTCCTTTTGTCCCTCACAATAAAAATTTTTCCATTCTTCTTGGGCACCAAAACCATAGGGTGCACTCTGCTGCTAAAAGATATGGTCGAGTGATTCCATTATTCAACAACTTTTTGGCTTTGCTTTGGTATTTACTGCACTTTGCATTTTTGACATCCGATGTATGCCAATGTCACAAGAGAACATTATTACTGCAAAATCCTTACCAAGTATAAAATCAAAAAAGACCTTGGAAAATAACCCAAACAAGCTTCACATGGTAAATATACTAGTATGATTGCTTGACACATTTGTAACAAAATGAATGTGTTGCAACTACTCATCCCAAATTTTACGATGCTTACTAAAATGTCCACAAATAGAAATTAATTTTAGAATACGGAATAAATTTGACTCCCAAAGTCCCATACAAAATGACTCATCATCAAGCCAAAATAGCATGACAATGCCAAAGAAATCATTGTTGCATATAAGTGATTTATTCACAAACATCACTTTTTCAAAATGCCCAACTATGGGGATATGTAACAAGTGATTTACAAAGATTTACGATATGCAGCAAGACAAGTAGTTCATCCATTTCTTACCCAACTAGGTGAATGAGCTCTCTACTTGAACTTGTTTTCCTTCTTGAGTCGCTTCATGGATGGTCACAACTTGCGCCACTTTTTCCTTTGTCGATTCCTCTTCAGGTTCTTGCATGAATTTATTTCCCTTGTTAGGATGAAGTTGTGGATTCAATTTCCAACACTTCTCGACCCAATTCCCACTGATATTGCAATGAGTGCAAAGGTTTTTGTGAGAATTTCTTGGCACAAATATCTTTAAACTTGGATGAGAATTTCCCTTCTCGGTCTCAATTCCAATTGACATATTCATCTTCTTGACTAATGCTTTCCTTATGTGGCACTTAGCTACACAATGGTTAGGTGCATGACATAAAGTGCATGAAAAAAGATACCACAACATGTTATTAAAATCATCATGTGGTTTGTCATAATAAAAATCCTTTGAATAATTAGGACGCTTATACCTCTCATGGTTGTCCTTTGGCTTATGATTTTTACACGAGGAACTTGAATGGAAAGAAGAACTTTTATTAGTCTCTTCTTCAACTTGCTCATCTCTCTTTGGAGATGTTTTTCACTTCATGTCCTCCTTTTGCTTTAGAAACCAAGCTGGTACCAATTTCGAATGAAAATCCCAACATTTTTCCTCCTCATGTCCTCTCTTATGACAAAAAGAACAAGATACCCAAGAGCTATCATTGGAACACCATTCTTCCTTTTTTTACATAGCCCAAACCTTCATATCAAGGTCTCTCCTTTGCCTCAATTGGATGGATAATGCCTTGATTGTTCACTCCAAGGCCTCCTCCTTGAAACCCATCTTGGACAAGAGCTTTGTTCCTATGCCTTTGCTATTCTTTTCAAGGGTTGTAAAAGAGCTTAAATCAACATTTTTCATGTAAAGAAACTCGCATATAAATGCTTAACATTTTCCCTCATCTTTCAACTAAGGGACAAAGATGCTATTAAACTCTTTCTTGATTCTTGAGGTGTCCCTTGGACTCTTGGTATTTCGTCTTTCGGCGCTTTTGACTTTTTATGCTGTGATAGAACCTCATCCTCATCATCATGTGGACAAAAGGTGAAAACTTAGCCATATTCCTTCTGCGAGGGACTTTTCAGCACTAGTCTCTTGTATAAGAGTTGTTGTGGAAAAGGATGATGATGGTGGTTTTTCACCATTCTCATTACCTCCTCCTCCTGGAGAAACACTCTCCTCTTGGAGGTTTGGAGCTTTTCACCCCTGCAGCTTTGGTGTTCCTCTCTTCATATGAGGACTTTCACCATTTCGCTATGTCAAAGAAAGCCTTCCTAAAAAGCCTTCACATCCTTTGGCATACTTGTAGGCTCTCCTCCATGTGACATGCTTACTAAAGCCTCGATGTACAACAAGAGGTGAAAGCGTGGTGGAGATTGTGGCAAATCTTCCTTCCTTCTCCTTGCTCCAATTTGAGAACTTGCACCCACAAGCTTTCCTTCTCCTCTCTTGAGCTTCAACCTTGTAAGCATTTAAACACTTGCAAAACAAATTAATTCTCCTTGCACAAGAAAACCTAGTGCTTTGGTACCAACTTAATCTGAATGGGTATATTAGTTTTGTCATGCTAAGATCCAATTTAGAATATAAAGAAAGTGCTTGAGGATTGAGAGGTTAATTGAAAATTTAATATGAGTTTTTATGTGAATTTAATGAGCAAATTAACATAAATAAGCACTGCAAAATAACATCTAACAGACATGAAAATCACCATAAACAGTCACACAAAAACACATGATGAAGTAGTTCACCCCAACTAGGCTACTTGTCCTTGGTCCAACTTCCAATGGCTTGGACCTCTAATATTATTCTCAAAAGTATGATTACATGATTTTACAATGCTCAAATAGCTCTGAAACCTATTCCATCAACTCCAAAATGCTGAAAAATTCTTATCTGCCCTCTTTCTGCATCGAATTTGGCCAAAAAATAGAGAATTTATGACTTCCCCTAGTTGCTCCACTATTCATTCCACAAGTTCCTCAAAATCTGGCATAATCCTACAAATCCACCAAGAATATAGCTAACTAAGCACTGATTTTGCTGAAAATTGAGTGAAATTTTTGTTGCGTTAATTTTCCCAATGAGGCCTAAAAACCAGATTTTTAACCATATACAATATGGTTTAATAAAAAACAAATTAAATGCACTAGTAGTTAGGCTAACCGTCGGGCTTAACCCCAGGACGTGGGCACATGGTGGCATGGTAGTGGTCATCATTGGCGGTTTGTTGTCTGGCAGTTAGAGGTTATGGTTCAGGTGACGATTTTTTGCTTCGGCTAGTCACAAGCATCGTTGGAAGTTGTTGTTTACGTTAATGGTTACGAGCAGGGCACGGGGCTAGCCTCCTGCCTCTGGCGATGACCAAGGTTGGGGCTAGACCTCGACCCCCTCCCCACAATGCAAAATAACGTTAAAATAGATATATCCGCCAACCTTAATTTGTTAAGTATCATATGCGTGGCACAATGGTTTGGCTTGGCACTTGGTGTTAGTTGGTCGCGGGTTCGACCTCCGCTTGTGCCATTCAGACTTGACCAAATATTTTGTGGCCTCTTATCTTTGCCACATGAGCGGCCTCTACAGTTGGGCCATGTGGTAGCATGCGGTTGGCCACATGCCTAACCAATAAAATTTGAACACCAACGAACCAATGAGAACATACCACTTGGCATCACACCATTCGACCATGAAGACCCCCTTGACCAATTCAACGGTACAGTCACCCTGCCACATAGGCATGCCAAGTTAGTTGTACGAACTGTTGACTGGGTTGTCCTGCATTTTTATTTTTTAATTTCCTTATTTGTCAAAGTGGAAAAAATGTGTTTCTCGAAGCCTACAGTGTCGATTTTCTGCGAAACGAGTTGCATCGAATTCAAAACGATGAGATATACACAGTGTTAAACACCATGTTAAGCACACACATGTTGTATGAGAAGAATGAACACACACACACAAGAGACTCAACACACAATGAAGGATAAGCGTGAGGCTTTCTTATTTTTCCATTATACATGATGTACATTTATAGTACAATGGTGTGACTCTTGGTTTCACATTCCAAGGTCACTTAGACTCCATTGTGACTTTTCACATTCCACACCTACCCATGTAGGATTAGGTGTTCCAACATCCCCCCCCCCTTAATCCCGAAGGGGTATGTGTGAGTCCAAGAAGAGAGTTGTAATACAAATGTTTGCAAAGTATGCATGGAAGCACTTGGGGTCAATCAACTCTCTGAAATGTTGGAAAAAAGAGGTGGTTTATGGATGACCACCAACACTGGAATGCAAAACTTGTTACGCTTCTGGAACTCTTCCAAAAGCGGCAAGAAGCTAAAAGCACTCGCTAGAGGAATTGTCCCCTCATATAAAAGGGAGACCTTCAACCTAAAAGAAGGAGGTCTACTACCCTGATGGTTTTAGGATTACATAACAACTCTAGAATGCTTGAAGCATTTCCTAGAACTCAACCAAAGTTGGCAAGAAGGCAGAGGCTTACAGCTCAGAGAGAAGTGTTCCTCATATATGAAAGGGAGACCTTCGATCTAAAAGAAGGGAGGTCTACTACCCGTGATGGTTTTAGGTTATCCACCAACCAAAGATGATGGTTTAAGGTTGTCCACCAGCGAAGGCATGCTTATGGGCATTCGTGTCTCTGGCTACATCTCTGAATCTGGAATGACGAATTGTGGCTCGGGCTCACTTGAAGCTGCTATGTCTTTGGCTACAATTTCGAACATGGAATGAGAGATTGTGGCTCGAGGCTCGCTTGATGCTGACGTCGAAGCTTGTACATGACCACCATTTTCCCCCCTGTCGAGGACAAGGTGAGATGATGGCAAAAAAATCAACCTGCAAGTTTTTTTCAATATCAGTGAACATGTTCTGACATGCGACTTAAACATCTTCTTGGGCTGCTGATGCCCATTGCCAAGAAGTGATCCATCCAAGATGAATCTTGGTTCTTGCAGGAGGTTTGTTTCTGAAGCATCTGTCCGAAGAATGGGTGTGCCGACCAGAGTACTTGCATGGATGAAGATCAAAACAGTGTGCAAATGATATGATTGGATAGATCGTGGAAACGACCATTTTTTCATGGTCATCGACAGATTCTTGAAGATGGCCATTATGGCAACCTGCAAGAAGAATATCATAGCAGAAGCCAGTACTAAACTGTTCTTTGAACGAGTGTGGGTGCAATTTGGGATCCCACAGTCTATCATCTCAAATCGGGGCAACAGGTTCCTCAGCACATTTTGGTCCAACCTCTGGTCAATGCTGGACACCAAGCTCATCCAGTCCACAACTTTCCATCCCCAAACTGATGGCCAAACAAAGGTCATCAACAAGATAATCGTACACACTCTATGCATGTACAATTCAAAGCATCCACACACATGGGATGAGAGCCTTCCCTATGTACAACACATTTATAACCAGGCTCTCTACAACTCAACTGGCCTTTCAGGTGGGCTTGGGATTCCAGCCACTATGTCCCAATGACGTATCCATGCCATGTGCGACTACTCAAGACGATTCAGCTCATGTCCAGTCTGACGCTGACAAGGCGAACAACCTCATTGAGAACATTCAGCACATCCACCAATAGGTTCATGACATATTAGAAAGAGCCAATGCTAAGTACAAGAAACGACATGATCAACATCGGGTGCCACACAACTTCTAGGTGGGCGACAAAGTGTGGCTAAATTTATAGGAGTGCCTTGCTAGACCCCTCCGCAAGCTTCGCACGTCTACGATATGGGTCGTCACACCAACACCAACGCTGTAAGGGCTAATGCCTTCGAGCTCGGTATTCCACTATTCCTTGGTTTGCACCCAGTGTTCAATTTGGACAGCCTTCGGCCCTACTTCCCACCTCTACTAAACACCTCCAACATTGCAGAACAACTCACATCAATAGAGTTAAACCAAAACTACATGGAACAAGCCACCACGAATCATATCATGGACATGAAAATCAAGAACACTCTCTTGCAAAAGATCCAACTGTATCAGGTTGTCAAAGCTGGCCAACTCCTGCACTAAGGCAAATGGTTCACTGGGGACCAAGTTCAATATAAGTTTCCTCATCTCATGGAGGAACTCAATGCAATGGGGACCATTGCTTCGTAAGGGGGGAGGAATGATCCAGGTGGATATGCATGTTGCGAATATATCTATTTTAATGGTCCCAATTAGGGTGCAATCCCCAAGTAATTTTGACGACTTAGATGCCTCTGCCTCTGAGCCACTGTTTCTCAAGCTACAGGACAAGCTTGATGCAATCTATGATGAACCCATAGCACTTAACAACCAAACAAAAAAGTCCTACTATTTAGTGTGATTGAGAAAAGAGGTTTAAGTAATTAATAATTTACTTTTAAAAAAAATAATATTGAAAATTAAATAATTAATATTAACCTTAAAAAACAGCAAAATATAAAAAATGACAATGACCCTCTAGTGATGCTCTCAAAATATTCAAAATGATAGTGACCCTCCAAACAAACAAAGTAATCTTTTTGGAAAAATGATATTGGAAATTGAGTAATTAATATTGACCTTCAAAACTAAAAAAATAGCAATGACAATGACCCTTTAGTGACCCTCTGAAAATATAAAAAATGACAGTGACCCTCCAAACAAACAGAGTAATCTTTTTGGAAAAATGATATTGGAAATTGAGTAATTAATATTGACCTTCAAAACTAAAAAAATAGAAAAACATTAAAAAGAATCATGATAGTGACCTTAAAAATAGTAAACATTAAAAAAATTCATTATACTGACCTTAAAAATTTTAAATAATTATATTTTTATTTTTACTTATTATTTTATTTTTATTTTTATTTAATATTTATTTATCTCAATATAAATTTACATACTTATCTTATTATCCCCTTTATTTTAAGCAGAACATTTATAGTGTTAATTTTGAATGAGATAATATAATAGATTAATTTTTTTTTTTTTTTTTACTTCTGTATTTTCATGTTTCCAACTTTATCAACAAAAATAAAAGATATATTTTCATGTTTCCAACTTTATCAATAAAAATGAAGGATGTATTTAACATGTTTCCAACTTTATCAGTAAAAATAAAATATGTATTTAACATTAACGCATATTAATTTTTTTGGAATAATCATTATTTAAACATTTAGTTATATTAAAAATTGAAGCTGACTTATCAAATTATCCCACTTTGGAAAAAAATAAAAATAAAAGATGTATTTAACATGTTTCCAACTTTATCAATAAAAATAAAAGATGTATTTACCATTAACGCATATTATTCTTTTTGGAATATTCATTATTTATACATTTAATCATATTAAAAATTGAATTTGACTCATCGATTTATCCCACTCTGGAAAAAAAAAAAAAAAGAACAAAGATTGCAAAGGGACTTTGCATTGAGAAAATAGGTCGACCAAAAGCATTGATTTTATGAACAAAACATCACGTTCCACTTAGATTCATGCGGGTTACCTCCTGGTTCTGACACTCAGGCTAACATTAACTTCAAAATTTCGAAAAATTAAAAGTAATGTCGAGAATCTGATGACTAATTGACTTTTCTAACATTACATTCCATGAGACTTGCTAATTAGGAATCAAATCTTTCAAATCAATACATATCTTCCTGTTCTCCAGCATTACCAAACCATTTTACTGTTCAAAAGATCTTCGAACATTAATAAACAAATCAGCTCATTATAGTTACACTCAAACACTCACGCCCACACATTTTGAGATATTCTTATTAGGTATCTACTTTTTATATACACGTAGGAAACATCACAGCTTCGCTCGGATCTCACACTGTACTGCAAGCCTGCGGCCATTGCTATTTCCAGAAGCTATTATTCATTATTTATTTAACCCACCAATGCAAAAGATTTAAACATTACCGAAAGAGAAGGTGGCTGAATCCGATTCCCCTCTCTTCCTTACTGTATTTTGTATGTTAAAATAAATAATTTCAAGAATTATGGAAATGGCTATGGCGCTATGCATGCCGCGTCCGTTACTGAGTTCCGAGGGGTCACTTGCTTCACTACTACAGTCGGAATCGACCTCGAATGTCTTAATCGATTCTCGGTAACAACCTGTTCGGAAAACCACTCGAGTTGCTCTGCATTACTGAAGGGGAGCTTTCGTTTTCCACCGAACGGGAGGGACTCCACGCTTTTCTGCTTCAGCATGTCATCGGCAAAATTCATCAGCAGCTTTACGTTTTCCTCGCTCGGATCATCTGTGTCGCCAATGCATTTTTTCGTGAATCCATTCCCCTGTAAATTAAATAACCACGATCTTGTTCAGTAAATGGAAAAATCGGCATAAATGAAAAATAGCACGAGATGACTATCAATTTTCACGTTACCTGAATCCTGACATAATTCCGCCGGCTTTGCCCGAATGCCATGCTCATGGCGTGATCGACCGTGTCGAAAATTCCATCTCCGACGATTTTAACGACAGGCTTAGCCCACTGGCCGGCGCCCCATCTCTTCATCTTCTCGTAATCGTAAGCCTGATCGAAATGCCCCGTTCCGACGGAGAGCGCCAGCAAATCTTCCATGCATCACACGGATGGAAATCCCTGTTCAAAATCATGAAAAACTAAAATGAAAAAAATGGCTCCATCGCATCCCTATTCAAAAACCTGTTGCAGAAATTGAGCGGGAAATTTTGAAATTTGAAATTCTAGGCGCCATGGGGGTAGATGTCAAATCCACCACGATGGATGTATGTATGGTTCATGGGTAACCATGTTTATTGGCTGGTCAGCGCATCGCATCGCGGAATTCCCCATAACATGATCCCGAGGCACTCGGCGACGGAATCGGGCAGCGAAGTTTTCCGACGGGCGACTTTTCCGGGCTAAAATGTGGCCCCTTTAGACTACTCCATTTATATAATGGCCATCGCGTCCATTGTGTAATCGTAATCGAAAGATTTTGTGGATCGATGTGTTTTGTTATATGATCTGGACCCGACGAAGTTATTAAGCGGAGTTTTATTACCCATTTTATCCGCTCTGCCAATCGCAATCGCAATTTTCTTTTGTGATCGTGTGTTTTCTTTCCATCCGGACCCGATGGTTTTATATGGCGAAGCTTTATGTGTGATCACGTCCAATCTTCAATCGCGATCAGAACTTTTAGTTGATCGCTTTGTTTTGTTGTTAGTCGCGGACTCGATGGGTTTATAGATTAGAATTAACTCGCACGTTCAAAGTGCATGTTAGTGGGCCCCGACAGTTTTAAATAGTTTTGTTAAGTTTTAATGTTTTATATAGTTTTGTAATGTCTTTTTAATATGCGCGAAATATAAAAAGGGAAGGCCTGAGAGCCTGTTTATTGTAATGTTTTTGTTTTTTTAATGCATAGCAGTGCGTAAAATAAATACACAGCAATGTATTTTCATAGAGACAGAGAGTTCGTTTTTGGTGTGCACTGTGTCAGCAACATTCACTATTTTTGTTATCCCTCTATGAGAGGAAGACATTGTAACAATTTTTTTTTAAGAGGAATAGAAGTTTGTTTTATAGTGTTGAAACTCTGTCCTGTGAGTGAAATTTTTAATTTCTCTGTGTTGAAGAGGGGAGTTTACTCTCTCCACTGTTTGTTCTGGAATTTTCAATATTCCAACAGATTGTATGTTTAGTGCATATGCCGCTTCTTCATTGTATGGAGCATGTGCAAGGGAAGTCAGTTTATTACATAGCTTGTGGAAGCTCATAAATTTTTTGTTATGATCGTATTGAAATTTTTTTTTTCTTGCCATATTTGTAATGGTTATTGAGGCATAGCCATACGTATTGCCTCCATTTCACGGGTTTCCAAAAATTTGTGTGGGGTTTCAGAGATAGAGGACTCATCAAGATATTCGTGTGGAATATATTATTTCCACAAGTTTCTACTTAGATGTTGAAGGAGCTGTGAACTTTTTGAAATTTTCACATCTGAATATATTCCCTTTTATTTTTGGATTCCATTTTATGACGAAAACGACTTGTTCTCCTTGGAAAACAGTTTCTTCCTCGGCTATATTTTTGGAATTCTCTGGCCATTCAATCGTTGTTGAAAGCGAGTGAACCTGAAATTTGTTGACGTATTTACAACCTCCTTCGTCACTTTAGGTGAAGTCGAAGAAGATCCAGAGAGGAAGCTTGTGAGGAAGGAGTCAGGGAGGTTCTGAGAATTTGTAAAATTTTCTGATCTGTTGTGTTGTGATATCAAACAAAGTTGCACCATAGAACTTAAATTGTTGAAGCAGTTGATGTTGTTGAGCAATCAGAAGACGGAGAAGAGAAGTCTCCATGTGGCACAGTAGTTGAGAGCTTTGACTAATTATGAAAGGGGTAAGTGTGCGGGAGAAAAAGAGTCCCTAGAGGAAGCCACTATAATCCAGATCATGCCGCTATTGCTGTTGGGAGTAGGCCATTATCAATTTTTTTTTATGAGATTTGATGACGGTGAGGAAGTTTTGAAAACAAAATTTTTATTGGAAATTTTTTTAAAAGGTGGCAAGTTCAAAGTGCTTTGAAAATGCACATGGGGTTATAAAATATTTTTTTTAAATGCAAAAGGGGCTTATAGAAGTTTTTTTATAATTTAAAAGGGAGTTTTATAAAGATTTTTTGAGCTCATACATATTTGCAAGAACCTTTTTCACAAAGTCAAGTTTGTTTTTTCTTTATAAAAACTGAATGGGACTTTTATTGAAAAGAGAAATTGTAAATTTGCAAAAATTTGTTTGTGCAAGATTCTTTTTGGTGTTTTGTCAAGCAAGACAATGTATCTGGTGAAAATTGCGCCTTACAAGGGTGCATATTAAAAACCATAATTTTTTTCGGGGGCAATATGGAAGATAACTTCATGCCTTAGCTATAAGATAGAGGAAATACAGTAGTCATGGATCACAAAATGCGACTGAAGTTTATTAGGAGAATGAATAAAAAAGAAGCGAAAAATATTATTGCGGCGCAGGCTGGAGACGAGGAACTCAGAAGTCTAGCAGAAGACGAAGAAGAGATCGAGGGTGAATGGTGTATCTTCGATTTCCTGCCACCACCTATGTTTACTAGTAAAATTTTGTATCTTTAGGTTATCAGAATGCTAGATTTTCTTCCAGCTAAAGGTTTAATTGAGTGTCACTTTAATAACCCATATGATGAAGTATGCGATCCTTTAGTATTATATTTTATCAAACATAGATTGGATGAGATGTTTTTTTGCAAGGTAGCAAAATCTACAACTTCCAAGGAAACATGGAAGATCCTGGAAGAAAAATTTGGTGCAAGGGGGAGTAATCAAGTCGAAGATCGTAGCGTCAAAGAAATTTTGAAGAAGGATCTGTATTAGCAAATCTACAAAAAGAGGAAGATTTTTGTGCATTGCACTTGAAAGTAGATCACACTATTGATGGTGTATTACGAAAATGACTTTATTTTGGCATAGATAATGTTGCCAATGGTGAAGAAACTGATTCAATGGAACCAACAATTGAAATTGTTGATCTAAACTTTGATGAAGATGAATGCACTAGTGATGAATGGTTGCAGATGGTGCAATAGAAACATCTTATTGATGTATTTTTATTTGGCCAGACAAACCCACTTCTGTTTAAAAACCAAGTGGATGAAAACCCGTTTGCAGAAGCAGAGATAGAGAATCCAGATTATGAGCCATTGACAAAGTTAAAGAAGGAAGAAGGGGAGAAAGCTCTTATTCCAGAGCAGAATGAATAGAACCAATATGGTTTTGAAGATTTTTTTTCATATAAACTTAACTGTATTGATTTTGTGTGTGCAGATGTTAGAAGAAACCAAGAAAAAACAACATAATATGAAGAAGAATCAAAGTACCTTGAAGTATGGCTTGAAACAGTATGTGTCGATGAAGTTTGTATAGAAGATTCAACGATGAATGTTGAACACAGAATGGACGATGTTGAAAATGAAAATGTCAATGAAATTTTTATGTATTGGAGTCCTGAAGAGATAAAATTCTATTATGAACTTATGTTGTAGCAAATTGATAATCATAAGATTGATGATGAAGAAAAAACTGATATGTGGCATCAGTCCACATACAAACATATTTTTGAAGAAGTAGATTACATCCATGAACATCCTAAAATGATTTTTTATGTTTTTATGATAAACAAAGATATCGTGATGGAAGAGCTGCAACATCAAATGAAGAAATTGAAATTTGGAACCTACACCAAAAAGACAAAGACGAAGAAATTCAAAGGATACAAGATAGGGAAGAAAAGGAAAAGAAATTAAACTAAAGAGCTCATGTCAAGTCATAGTTCATGAGTCATTGTAAACCTAACTGAGACTTAGACTAGAAAGCGTGTTTAAGTTACCTTAAGGTTAAGTTGTCGGTCATAATTAAGGGGGAGTGTTGGAAATAATTACTCCTGACAATGCACTGGAACCATATCAATACACACCGCCTCACTGCCATGACCTCCTTAGATTCGAAAAGGCGTCAGCCCTGTGACCTCCTCGGATTTAAGGGGCCACCGCCTTAACCTATTGATTGTCGAAGGGCCAAATAACTAACTTTGTTTTGTGTTTAAAATTAAATGATCAAGCTTAGGAGAATGCAGAGAGTCCCGAAGCACAGTCCAGGTGGGTGTAAAGAATCTATAGCTACTTTGCAATTCCATGGTTATGTAAATGAGTTCACTTTTTCTCTGTTATGCGTAGCTGCATGTTGTTTTGTAATCCTTTGTTTAGTTTGTTGAATCCTTCAAAGCTGAGGCTTCCGGTCAGGGTTACCATGTGGGTTTCAACCTATGAGGGTTTTACCCTATCCATTTCTTTTAGGTTTCACATTTACATTTATCATATATATTTATTCTTCTTTTGTGGTTTCTTTTAGGAAATTTAACCATACATATATTGTCTTTTTGTTCCATACATGGTACCAAATGAGCCCCCTGAAACCATTTATAGGTATTATAATCTCCCTTTTACCCAACTTCTTTGGACAGCCTTTTAATGGTAGTGTTTAACTATTAATTGTAGGGTTTCGTTGGTTTCGTCATAAATTTTGTTTACATATTCAATCAAATTATGTCATGGTTCCATGGCCATCAAGTAATATTTACAAATAAATATAAAATAGTCATGTTTCCCAAAAAAATTACACTAGGGGTATCACATTAAAAATAATATGTGCATCTTTCCTATCAGAAAAATTAGCTCAACAACCTAACAACTTATATCTTTTATGACAAGTATCATAATTGCAAAATTTGAAGAAAAGAAGAAATTTCAAATTTCAAATGGAGTTTACTCATCTTGATGTTATTGAATCAAAATCTTATTAATTGTTACGATCATGAAACCTCAAATCATTTACTCCATATTCGTTTTGTCATCCATACAACAACTCTCTCGACTCTCGCTACATTTCTAGCTTTGTTGAGCCATACTTTCACCTGGAATTTCAACATTTTTCACACTCATGGAATTGACACAATCTCTCATTAGTACAACTTGCACCGTTTAAATGGGAGTCATTAACTTTTGCCACAACCACTGTAACCTTGTGCTGCACATATCCAATCTTTTTATAACAACACACATTGGTACAATGTAGCACAATACGCTGACTCCACCCAAATCAGCGTCTAGCACACTCTTACGTTGTCAAACTAGCTCTAACTCAGATAATAGTTGTTAGGATCACAAAAATGAGGGAAATGGTAGTGTCGACAGACACCAATTCTTGGGATCTCAATGGCCATGAAGACCAATTTACTTGAAGCCTTTTTGCTTTTAAATATATTATATTACACATGAATACAATGAGAAAAACAATAGGCTCTCATATACCTAGAGCCTAAAATATTATTGGTAACTTGATAGAATAAGAACCACCCTCACATTAATATCCAACTACTAAATAATATATATATAGATAACCTTAAAAATTATTAGCTTTAATAAAATTATACCAAAAAAAAATTCAGTTTGGTTCTTTTATTTCTATATATTATTGTTCTACATAGCATATAGATAACCCAAATAAGCCACCCGGGGTTAAGTTTCAATTTTTAGACTTTAAATTTCAATATGCATAGTGCAGGATTAAAGAATGTGAATTACGACGAAGACTGACGGTGAACGAGTCTGGATTTATCATCTCAGCAGCGCGCAAGCAATATATGTGCAAATTTGATTTTTTTATTTTTATGAGAATCGACAGACGTTAAAAAATATAGATACGAGTAAACATATTTTTTTACTTAATTTATTAAATTGATGGTTTTAAAAATTAAATAAATATTTATAAAATAACATTAGAATTTTAAAATTAAGAATATCAAAACATATAAATCTTAAATTTAAAAAATATTGATAAATATCAATTATAATAAATGGTAGCGACCTCAAATTTAAGCAATTTTCAATAGAAAATTGCAGCATTCCATACTCTGTAGGACATTCTACTGCAATATGGTTGTCTTGAGATGATAGTGATGATGGAAAGTCCAGATTTGTAATTATTTGTAAATATGTATGTTAACATATTCACGATCCGGGTTTAAAGTGTTTAGTGTTCTGATTTTCTAAGATACTTGATTCTACTCACAATAGTTTCCTCTATGGGTATGGAGTCCGAGTGACCGCAACTTTGTTTCTTCTACAACCACAATACTGTAATTGACCCATCTATTATGGGTAACAATCATTGATTATGGGAGTTGTCTTTAGTGCGACTTTTTGAAGTTTCAGGTGCAGGAATTCGGTGAAAATTTTTGAGATAAAATCTTGGTTTTTGTTATTCAAACTGGTTTTTTGACTCTATATATGGATTCAGCACCGTCAAAAACCTCTAGGGCACTTCCATTGTGCAAAGTTGGCAATCAAACTTCTCTTTTCAATAAATTTCAATAAATTCCTGCCAGAATTTAGAAAAATTACACCGTAAAAAATCACTGTAAAAGCCTTCAAAAGGTCACACTAAAGACTACTTGTTAACTATGTGGGGAACAAGCTATCCGTTTAAGTTCGTTAGTGGGCAGAAAACTGAGGAATAATTGTGTGAAAACACGTCACTGTGTAAAAGAGTAGTGGTAGATTTGGAGTAAGCTAATATGGTGTCAAAGAGATTCTATTTTCAGGTAAATTTGAACGCTCAACTAGTTAAATTTTTTGGTATTGGAAGATTTTTATCAGGATTTAACTTCCAATGGGATTTTGCGCCATTCTAAATCAATTGGACTCAGATTGGGATGCTAAAATAATTCATTCATGTTCTGGGGAAGACTCAGATTGGGATGCTAAAATAATTCATTCATGTTCTGGGGAAATCAGAACTATAATTTGGGTTCCAAAATTAGGATAGGAAAAGGAAGATGACTACTTAATTAAGTGCTTCGAATGAATTTATATAGGTAACAAACTCCAACACAACACCGAGATAACATGTAGATTCATGAACGAGACGTTATAAATCAACTGGAATCAGATTCAGATGCTAAAATAATTCATTCATGTTCTGGAGAAATCAGAACTCTAATTTGGGTTTCAAAATTATGATAGGAAAAGAAAGATGACTAATTAATTAAGTGCTTCGACTGAATTTAGATAGGTAAATAACTCCAACCCAACACTGAGGTAACATGTATATTCTTGAATGAGATAGTCACAATTTCTTCATGTGAGAGAACCCTATGAACGCTCTCATCCCGTCAAAATACGTTTGGTTGTTGGAAAAGAAGAGGAAGAAAGGCACAGAATTTCACACACAGATAGGTTAATGAGAATAATATTGTTGGGAGTGAAGTCAAACTGTTTGATGGTGCCCAGAGAATAATATTGTTGGGAGTGAAGTCAAACTTTTTGATGGTGCGATCCAGCTCCTTCATGGATGGTGACAGAAGAGAAAATGAATAAATCATTTAATTAGGAGCTACTTTTATTAAAATGAATAAAAATTCATTTGAAAAGCACTCCATCTGCCCCACATCCCAAGATATAGAGATGTAAACACTCCCAAATAACTCACTCGCAGTATCGAGCTCTATCATAATAAAAATTTCATGAAATAATAATTCATAAAGACAAACAACCCACAACTAAACTAAGAATATGAACGAAAGAAGCCATTGCTCCGCTTAAATCAAATTAGGTTGTACAACACAGATCTCCCTCCATTAACTTGACTCCTCACGACCACTAATTACATTGGGTTTCCTATAACATGAAAACTCCGACACATCCAACCACGAAGACCAAAAACCCACTGCAGACCTCGGTAGTGGCAGGAGAAAATGAGGCGTTGGTGCTTTTGCTGGCTTCTGAGGTGGCTGGGATTTTGCCATGTTTGGCTTCGGCGGGTGTGGGAGTTCATTTTCCTCTGATGGCATTCGGATATTTATGAAGTGCAGTGTAAGGAGATGCTTAGCATTCCATGTAAGGAGATGCTCAGCGTTCTAGTTTCATCTCCTGTTTCATTTGTGATGAACACTAGAGTTGACCAGATCCAAAGGCTGCACATAAAGATCCAACACTAGTAGCAGCATATCCAATTCCAGCACTAGCAATAGATTAGTCTATTTTATACCTTGACCCAGTGAAGACAGGATCAAAGCTTTGTGGCCGGCAAGAAGGCAACCTCTCTCATGTAAACGACATGGACACGGATGCTGACGATGCCTCCAGAAAAGCACAAAGCGGAATCTGAAAGAGAGCCCTTGCTCCTCAAACAACCAATACAGAACAACCATAGAAGGCAGGAACCAAGAATGAGCTATGGAAGGGCGGAAGTAAAAACAGGCAGTAAAACTAAAACTTGAAATGGGTGCGGAGTGACTTGGTACTTGCACAAAATGGCTATGGGATGGTCATCAAAACCATGGCCACATGTAACATAAACGTTGAGCGCCGATGGTGCCAGAGAACAGAATAGGAGTAGCCGGTGGCTAGTGTCCTTGCAATTCCTCCGCCTCTTTAAACTACTCTCTTTTCTATTGATCACACAAACTTCAGGATTAGTACTTTTTTTACTACTGACGTCGTCAAAATAAATTCAACATGCACACACTCTAAATTTGACTTTGCCCAAAATAAGACTAAACTTGAACTCAATCAACTTGGCTCTATTAACTCCCCCTTAATTACCCCCACTAAACTAAGACATCATTAATGATAACTCAAACATGCCTTCTAGTATAAGTCTCAACTAGGCTTATAAAACCCAAGTTTCCTCTCTGAAACTCAATTACATATTTTTCTAATTTCTTAGTGAATATATCACCCAATTTATCACTCAATTTATGAGGCTTTAAATAAACTTCTCCATTTATCACAAGTTCTCTGATGAAATCATATCCTCTATCAATATGCTCTCTTTTGATGAAACACACTAGGATTGGATAATGCAATGCTCGAGGTGTTGTCACAATATATTGTTGTTGATCCTTGTTTTTTTCTTTTGTCCATCCAAAACTCTTCTTAACCATATTGTTTTGCATGTTGTTGATGTGAGTGCTATATATTTTTCTTCTACTGATGAAATTGTTACAATAAGTTGTTTTTTAGATTCCCATGATATCACACCTGAATCAATATGAAACACATAACCAAAATTTCTCTTCCTATCATCCAAACATAGTGGAAAATCATTGTCTTTTTACCCAACCAAATCCTTCTTCTTTGTGTTGCATATATTATGTCACAATATGTAGTTTATGCTATGCTATATATTTTTCTTATGCTGATGAAATTGTTACAATAAGTTGTTTTTTAGATTCCCATGATATCACACCTGAATCAAGATGAAACACATAACCAAAAGTTCTCTTCCTATCATCCAAACATAGTGGAAAATCATTGTATTTTTACCTAACCAAATCCTTCTTCTTTGTGTTTGCATATATTATGTCACAATATGCAGTTTATGCTATGTATCTCATAATTATTTTACCTATTCTTGAGTGTGAGTCTTTTGGAGACTCCATACATCTAGAAATCAAACTAACTCATTGCATAATATCTGGTCTTGGAACCCTAACATACATGAGGTTGCTAACAAATCTTTTGAATAGAGTTGGATAGAAATATGATCCTTAATCATCCTTACTTAAATATGTACCTATTTCAACTAATGTAGGAGAAAGTTTACAATTTTCCATCCTAAACCTTTTCAGCTAATCTCTAGCATATTTATTTAAAAAAAAAATCCTTTCTTATATTGCTCAACTTCTATGCCAAGAAAATATTTCATAAAACCAATATCTATCATCTCGAATTATTTCTTCATGGTTTCTTTAAACTCATCTAATTCAAGATCACAAGTATAAATCATGTGATCCACATATAAACAAACAATTAAAATTTGTCCATGCTCATTTACCTTTGTATACAAGGTCGTTTCAATGCTACTCCAAAATCCATTCTTGGTAATATAACTTTGAATTTTTTTATACCATGCTCTAGGTGCTTGCGTGAGTCCATATATTGCTTTCTTCAAATTATAAACTTTACCTTCGTGGCCTTCAAATTCATAACCTTGAGACTATTGGACATTGAATTCTTCTTCCAGAATTCCATTCTAGAAGTTTGATTTGACATCCATCACTTTCCAGTTGTTCTAAGTTTTTGTTTCTAAGATTAATTTTACAATATCTAATCAAGTTACTGAATTCAATGTTTCTCCAAAATATATTCTTGGTCGCTGCGAGAGCCCTTTTGCTACAAAACTTTCTTTAAATATGTCAATTTATCCTTTCTCATTCAAATTTTTCTTGTACACCCATTTTACATCAATGATATTTTTATCCTTTTGTAAATAAACCAATTCCTAAGTATCATTCTTTTCAACAACTTCTATTTCTTCATCCATAGCTCGCACCCAATTTTCATCTCTTACAGTTTCCTCAAATGATGAAGGTTGGAATGAAAAAAATGAAAAAATTGAACTAATATCCAAATCATCTTAGACTTATCATTTTTCTCTTATCATTGCTTGATTCATCACCTAATTAATTATAGGGTGAATTTTAATCTTTTGATCTCCTTGAAGATCCATGTTGTTCAGAAAACATTTGAGTCGTTGTTGACATGACTATGTTTGGTGTCCTCTCTTGTGATCCATGCTTCTCATTTTCTCAAAAATCCTCCTCTTCCATGAGTGGTACACTAACATCAACTATTTTATCTACATTCCCATTCCATGACTCTTATTCTTTGAACAAAATATCTCTGATTGTTATAGCCTTCTTGGTGACAGGGTTATGCAAATTGTAAGCTTTTGATTGCTCACTATAACTAATAAATATGCATTTTTCACTTTTATCATCCAACTTTCCTCTTAGTTATTTAGCACACTGGTCATCACACTCTTTATAGGAGATATGGTATCACATAAACACCACATGAAATTGGTTCTACCTAATACTCATTATGCAATTTTCTTCCTTTCAACATGCTCCTTGCCATGTTCATAATGCTTTTGTTTTGTCTCCACTACAAATTTATGTTGCGTTGTGTATCTCACTGTAAACTTCCTTTTAATTCCATATTGTTTGCAGTAAGAATTGAATGAATTCGAATCATATTCTCCTCAATGACATGATCTTAATACCTTGATCTAATGCTCACTTTGGTTCTTTGCTAAGGATTTGAATTCTTTGAACTTTGCAAAAGATTCAAACTTCTGTTTTAGGAAATAAACCCATGTATTTCTACTGAAATCATCAATAAAAGTGAGCAACAACTTCCACAATTCAACTTTGTCCTCATAGGTCCACAAAAATCTATATGAACCAGTTCCAGTGGTTTATTTTCTCTTTATGAAACTCATTTTGGAAAATTATCATGTTGTTTCTTTCTCACAATGCAACACTCACAAGTACTAGAAGGTTATTTGATGGGAGTTAATCCTCTAACCATCTGTTTCTGTTGCAACAATATTAAACTAGAGAAATGCAAATATCTAAACTGAATGTTCCATAACCAGTAATCATTAGAACATGCAACTATAAAACAACTGACCTAAACATTGTAATTCATGATTAGAGGTATGAGTATGTTACTTGTCATTTTCACCTTGGCTATCAATATATTTTTTGGAGGCTTGTCATATGTAACACACACTTGTCCCTGAAAAAACAACCTTGTATCATTTGTGCATTAACTAGCCAACACTTATCAGATCATGTTTTAGACGAGGGACAAGATATGCCTCTGAAATTGCCTTCGACTCTCCCTAATTGGTTAGAATGTTGATAACTCATATTCCATTTACATCCAAAGTCTTGTGAGTGTCGAACTTTACCTCTGTCTTCACAGATTGATCTAAATTTTCAACAAAATTCTTGTTTCCTCTCATGTGCTTACTGCAACCTCTATTTAATACCCACACATTTTTAGAAGGTTCATGCATGATATGGAAAGCTAGAAACATGGAGTCATTATTCTTTGTAGTTATATTGTCTCTCTGCTTTCCTTAATTAGTTATTGTCTTCCTACAATTACGGAAATAATGAAAATATTTATTGCAATAATAACATATTACCTTGGATTTGTCGACGCTTTTATTATTGTTGAATATTTTATTGTTGCTTCCATTTTCTTGTTCCTACCCTTCTCTGCCATCTCTCAAGCCACCTAACCTTCCACCTTGTTCTCTACCTCTCCGTCTACCTTTACCTGAACCTGTATTTTGAAATAGAAACCCGACTTTTAAAAGTGGTATCTAAGGTTCAATCCTTATTTTTGTCTCTACTCGCCTATTGGGATAGAAGTGATCCCATCAACTCATCAATTGCAAGAGTTTCCAAATACTTGGATTATTTTATGGCTACTACTACAACATAAAATTTTATGGACAAAGATATGAGGATCTTATCAACCACATTTTTATCTCCTATGTCATCACCAAAAATATTTATCTAGTTTAAAATAGTGAAAACTCGATTCAACAATGAATCAATGTCCTTTGTTTCTTTCATATGTAGACTTTCAAAATCTCTCCTAGTATTATGGAACCTATAAATATTCACTTTGGTCATACCTTTATAGCTCATCTCCAAAGTATCCCATGATGTATTTTTTGATGACACCGTCATAATTTTTTGGAACACTACTTGGTCCACTCCTTGCTCGATAAGTTGCAACGCTTGTGTATTATTCTTTTTATCTTTCCTCAGTTATTCATTCTCTGCATTACTTAGGGATTTGTCTTCTTTTTCATCCTTAAGTTATGGAAATCCATTATTCACATGATCCAAAACATCATGAGCCTTTAATGTGGTCTATCTTAATGGCCCACATATCATAGTTCTTTCATACAAATGGTGTAAACTATGGTTGGAAACTTGATAAACGCATCTTGAAAAAAATATTATCGAAACCCCTTTAAAAAAAACTTTATAAAAATATTTTTTATAAACCTCTTTAATAAAACATTTTTAAAATAAGTCTTAAAAATTTTAAAGACTGTGCATAATAATTTTAAAAATAATCTCCCTGAATCACTTTAATGCCTTAATAATTTTATGGCATAAGACCCACGTGACCTTTTTAAGGTCAAAACTTTTAAACCGTTAGAATTTATGCATACAAACTTTCAATTTCTCTTATTTAAAATATTTGCCCACTAATCGCACCTTACATAGGGTGGAGTCGGGATGATTTTTTTAATTCAGGGTATGTTTGGTAAAGTAAAATTATTGCACATTTTATACATCACAACCTGCTATAAGCACCTTAAACCTCGGATGGTTTTTCTTTTATGATTTTTGAAAAACATTAAGTCTTCTTCTTTTTTCTCTTAATAGTTTTGTGGACTCTATAGATCTTGTAATTTTCCCTCAACTCTAATACCAATTTTTTGGAATTGTAAAATTATTAGAGCACAAATACAGATGTAGCTGAATAATAATTGCACAAAGTTGTGAGAATTGGAAAATAAAAATTGGAATTGAGGATGAATTTGATTCATCAATATTAGTTTGTGAATCAATAAATATAACAACTAAGTTAAGCTTAGTTGTACATGCAATAACTATGGATAATTAAATATAACTAAATCTAGGTGTACTTAATGTTCTATTAGTGTCTACACACACCACATGTAAGCACTAGAGTTATCTAGCTAAATATAAATGCACACCACATATAAGCACTCGAGTTAACTAGCTAAAGCCAAGTGCACATCACATGAAATAACTAGAGTTGCACTGAAGGTAACTAAGGCTAACTATGTGCATGTACACCAATACCCCCCCTTAAGCATAACTTTAGTGAGTGTGATGAAAAATTAATGAGTCACGAAAATAAGGCCATTTTATGTACCCATATACAATGCATGAAAAGAGGAAAGAGGGAAAAAATAGTGGCAAAAAACCTCCCCCGCAAAATATAATGCAAAAATGAGAGAAAAGACATCTGCTAAGAAGTCACGTCCTTCACCTCGAGACGATCTTGCAGAATCGAAACTTCTTCTCAGTCAATGTCTTGGTGAAGATATGGAAAATATTCTCAGAACTCATACAGTACTAAATATCCATGATCTCGTCATGAGTTATTTATCTAATGAAGTTCATGTGGATCTCGAAGTGTTCAGTCCGTTGCAACTGCATTGGATCATTGTAAAACTTTCGTGTACTTTTATTATCAACCCTGATGAAAGTTGGGTGATGGAAACCGATACAAAGGTCAGATCGGAAATGCTGTAGCCAAATGGCCTGAGTAGTGGCATTCCCTTTTCCTCTGTACTCGACCTATGATGATTATAAAGCAATGGAAACCTTCTTCTTCCTCGAGAAAAAAATTGGGTTGGACCCAAAACTTAGTACATAACTGGAGGTGGACTTGCGATCAATGTTTTCACGAACCCAATATGAATATGTGAATTGAATGAGATCCAAAGAAAAAATTGTTGCATAATGAATCCCATAGGTGATTGTCACCTAGAAATATCGAAGGATGCACTTTGCATCTTTTTAGTGTAACTCTTATGGCTCCTGCATGTATCTAGAAACCGCTCCTACAACATATGAGAGATCAGGACGAGAGTGAGTGAGATAAATAAGACTTCCCACAAGTTGATGGTATGATGTGAAATCAACAAATGTTGTCGCTTTGAAATTCTCAAGATTTATCCCTAATATGAAAGACATGGTTGTTGGCTTGCAGTCACTAATCTGAAATCATGCCAAAATATCTCTAACATACATTGGTTGAGAAACGGTTATCCGAGAACCACTATGATTGATCTCTATTCCAAGAAATAAATTTAGCATGCTCATGTCTATCATAGAAAATCGCTTATGCCATGAAGTTTTAATTTGAGAAATGGAAAACATTGAGCTACCAGTTATCAAAATATCATCTACATAGAGTACTATGGTCAAAAAGGAATAAATATTCTTCAACAAATAAACAATGGAATGATATTTTCATTGTACACATTTTTGAGATAACAACTAAGAATCTATCTTTGCACACCATGCTCTAGGTTCCTACTTGAGGCCATAGAGATACTTCTTTAGTTTTCATATCAGAGATGATTTTTCCATGTATTCCTATGGCTACTCCATGTATATTTCCTCCTCGATATTACCATGTAGAAAGGAATTATGCACATCCATATGATGCACCTCCCATCCTCTTGTTGTTGCAATGGAGAGAGATAGCAGAACGAAATCCATTTTTTCCACTAGAGAAAGAGTCTCATCAGAGTCAACACCATGTACTTTTTGGAAAGATTTTGCTACCAACCATGCCTTATATCAACTAACATGTCCATTATATTCTTTCTTGGTCTGCTAAACCCACTTGCACTCACAAGTTTACGATTGGAAGATAGTGGAACCAGATCCCAATTCGCGTTCTCAATGAGAGAGTTGTATTTCTCATCCATTGTTTCTTCCCATTTAGGATTCCCAGTTTATTCTACATAAGTTTGTGGATTAGATGCATGAATCATATAATTGTGCTTACACGTGCATGGCTCCATAGCTAAGAGTGATTGTGGATCTTCCTCAAACTGAGGTATTGAGGAAGGATAATCTAGGAGATCACTCATGCTACACCATTTTTGTGTTGAAGGTGGTCGAGAATATATCAAACTATGTGAGGAAGTATGACCTTAATGTTTAACAAATGGTGGTCCAATAGGTGTCACATGAAAATTATCAGCTAGATCAAAATGCTGATCTCGGATATCATCTACATACTCATTAATGAGTGGAGAGGGAAACTTGGTAAGAGGTTCATCTGGTGGTGCACTATGAAAAATAACTTCGTCAAAATTTACACTCCTTTCATTAGAGAGCTTTTCAGTGTTGATATTAAGAAATATGTACCCTTTTACTTCATCATAATATCCAACAAACATTCATTCTTTACTTTGAGGCTCCAAATCCTTTCTCTTCTCTATAGGAATGTGGGCCCATGCTCAAGATCCGAAAACATGAAAATGACTGACTTCAGAATGCATTCCAATCCAAGCCTCAAAATTTTTTTTTCCATTAACATATTTATGAGGAGATCTATTCTGGATGTATGAGGCACAATTGATAGCTTCAGCCCATAATTTTGATGAAATAGATCTTGAATGCAACATGCAATTGGACATCTCTTTCAAGGATGGATTCTTCCTTTCGGCCACCCCATTTTGTTATGGACTATTAGGAACTATATACTGGAAATACATGTCTACTTTATTACAAATATTATGGATATATTTGTTGACATATTCCTTCCCATTATCTTTGTGGAGAATCTTGATGCATTTTCCAGACTGATTTTGTACATGTGCTTTGAAAATATTTAGATGTTGAAAAACTTCAAACTTGAGTTTTAATAAGTAAACCGAAGTGAATCTCATATAATATTCTATAAATGAAAACACATACCTTTATTTTCTCATTGAAATTACTGGAAATGGACCCATGAGATCACTATGTACAAGCTCCAAAGGTAAATAGGTTGTCCATGCATGCACCTTCTTGAATTTGTCTTCTAGATGCTTTCCAAGAGGACATCATTTACAAACACCATTTGAAAATTCAATGATCATAAATCCTTTAACAATCCCTTGATTCGTAACTTGTTGCATATATCTGAAATTAAAGTTCTGAAATCTCTCATGCCAAATCCTACATTATTGATTTCCATGCATAAGTAGTATTAGCACTAAAAAATTTCATGGTGTTATCGCCATTATGTCATTGTTTTCAATTTTTTTCTAATGTCCTAGTCCATGTCCGAGTTCTAGTCATTTCCAATAAGGGTAAAAAAGAGTCCCAATGTCAAGGTATTTTTAAGTGAATAGGTTTCATTAGTGTTTTAGAGTCATAAATAAGTTCAAATCAATTTTTTGACATATGTTAGTTCCGAAGGTCAGTCATTGTTTGGGTAATAAAGTTGCAGTCATCTTGTCTAGAATAATAGCTACCTTTGTTGTGATTTCATTACCAAAACAGTAATGCAATAAAGAGTAGTTATTTCTCAGAATGAAAAGCGCAGCTATTTCACCGAGATTTTGGTTATCTCAATTCTTAGGTAAAGACAGTTGTTCGTCAAGCATATAGGAGAAACATAGAATGTTTAAAGGAAAGGACCATTCATATTTGAATATCATTGAAAACCCTTATGCTATGAATATAATTATTCTTTTAATTAAGATTAATTATTATTTGATCCAAGGGGGTTATTATTAATGAATGGTTAATTTACCTAGGTTGCTAACCTATAGCTATTTCACCTAAGAAAAGCTGAAATAATGGTATGAGGAATCTAACATTTAATGATAATATGGAGTGTGAAGCTTAGTGGGATGACTTGGCGCTTGTTTTTGAATTATTCAAAACATGTCATTACTCCTTGCCATAATTGCAAGTGTGAAATTAGAGAAGAGAGCTCGGTGTTCACTCAACCTAAGTCCTCTGTGAAGGCTAGAGTTAAACAAAGACCACTCCTCCAGCAAGTAGTTTCATTTTTCAAAGCAGGCAAATCAAGGTTTCGTGGACAGTATTGCAACCAGAGTTCAAGAGTTGTGTTTGTGAGCAGTTTAGCTGTCAAAAAAATGGGGAAAGGAGGAAATTTAAATAGGTCAGAGCGGACTAATATAATATTTGTGGATGCTAGGGCTAAATCACAGTTCAAATTTTTTGGTTGGTATAAATTCTTGCAAAAACTTTCTGGCGAGAACGTGGCTTTAGCTCAGCTTTCGCCGAGATGTTCGATGGTGAAAAGGTCAATTTAGGTAGCAACATGTTCAACATTTATGACGCCATCATAGCCCATGCAACCTAGAATTCTGCAACTCATGAATGTTGGTTTAAAAGAAAAGTGTTGCCTGAAGAAGTAAGTTCTTGCCTTAAGCCCGAATATGCTAATATTAAGTGGAATCCAACTGCTCACATCTCTTGTTTTAAGGTTGAGTGGCAGCATGTTATTACCTTAGTTCAAAAATACATCAAATGCGAAGGGAGGTTTTCTTATGTTCATCGTTATCATTCAATATTCCTTTCTCACATCCGAGGAGATAAACCTCTGAACCTACCCTATTTTTTTTATAAATCTCTACTTAAAATGTCTCTCAAGCTATAGGAAAATCCAAACTATTCTTTGCACAATTTGTATCACACAGGGCTGATTAAAATTTTAGTTGTCTATCATCTTAGAAAGAATAAAATTACTTGGGATAGGTTTTTAAGAGAGGAATGGTTTGGCAGCATTAATTCCATAAGAAATATAGGGAGGCCAAAGAAAAAAGACATCCATGAGCAAACCATTGCTGCTCCTGTTTCACACAGTTCACCATAAAACTATGTACATTCATCAGTCTTCTGTCAAATTAACCCTACCTCTATCTTAGCCAAAAGGATAACCAGAACTCATGTAGAAAGGCTGCAAATCCTATTCCTATACTAGCAGTATCACCAGTTGATGAAGTTTATGTCAATAGTTCACCTAGGGAACCCCAAACCCTAAGGTATTTCATGGATGAATACAAGGAGAAAATACAATAGAAAAGTGAAATGTGTCCTAAGAATCCTATGTCAAAGGACAAATAACAAATTTCCTCCTCTTCACGAAGCCAGCCTAAGAAGAAACTCTTCATGGCAGAAGAACCAGTGGAAGTCAACCCTAGTCTTCTTGCACCTGAGTTTATTTTCTCACCAGTGGAATTCAACCATGGTATGAAAATTTCAGGCCATGTTCCTGAGTCATCTCATCAAGTTCATAAAAGTAGTGGCACATCTCTCACAGAGTCCACCCTCTCACATTTTTTTCTTTCTGTGAAGAAATGAAAACAGAAAATGACAGAGCCTACCATAGAAGAAGAGCCTACTTTGGCTAAATTAGTTTCCTCCATTAGTTTTTCGATCAAGAAGTGGAATAAAAATGAGATACACTCATATTCGTCAAATGAAGATAGTAGTGACCCTGAGTACACTGAGTAGAATATGAGGAGGTAGAGTCTAGTAAATTTATACATGGAGGAAAGAGGTCAAAACTCATTCCTAATCCCTATGTCAAAAGACCTCATACTAGACCCAAAAAAAAACTCATTCTGAACATCAAGTTGATTGCCAATCCTAAATTAAGAGATTAAATTATTAACATTGAAGAGAGCCTAGAACACAAAATTGAAAGGAAGAAGAAAATTGAGTCAAAAAGCCAAGCACAGAGAAAGAGGTCTGATAAAAGGGTGACTAAAGAAGAGGCCATTAGAATCTTTACCTCTATTCTGGAACTTTGATGAATGAAGAATAGGGCTAACTTGGAGAAATTTTTTGGTTGAATGTTCCACGTTTTCCCGATATAGCTACCTTTTCTATGAAGGTAGCAATTATTTTGAAATATCAGCATGTGATGGAAATGGGCTACTTTTTGGTTTGAATCGTGATGGTGACATTAAACAGGTGAAGTGGAGGAGTTTTTCATTTGCAATGGATGCTGCTAGGTGTCTTATATCCAGTCTTCTCCGAAATACCATGGTATTGTTTTGCACATTTAAAAGGAGACAACCACATGTCACTCCCACTATTTTTTCACTTTTTGCTGAAGATTGGTTGCACCAAAATAGGAGAGTTGTCTTCAAATAGGCTGCCACCTCATACAACCATTTCAGAGTGATAGCCTTCATGATGGCATCATGATGTTTATCTTGTTTTTAATATAGCACTTTGTATTTAAGATTAAGGGATAAGCCTCACCTCTTGCACGAAGTTGTAATGACTTTTGAAACATGTTTACCTTTTTCTGTGGAAGATGACAATATAATATTTTGTATATATATTCCAAACAAATATGAAGTCAAGGTTGGTAGTTTTAGAATTTTTGAGTCATATGATATGTAATCGTTTTTTAGAATGAAATGAAATTATACTACTCGGGACTTATTACCAATTTTTTGTGTGTATTGTCTATTTTACTTGTGTTTCCGTATCTCCTTTATTTCAATTACAATTTGAAAACCATTATTCTATGATGTGCTCCTATCAGTCTCTTAACCATGTTATGTGTTCTATCAGTTTTTGTTAGTCTCACACAGTGAGCATTCGTGGTAAAATAAATTTTATAACAATGGACGAGCATCACTCATGATAGTTATTCTTCATGATATTTCAGTGATAATCTTCTTAGACTAAAAATAGCTTTCTCTTAGTTGAATATTTTCAAACTAATACTTTTGTGAATTTATACCAAATGCAGTAGATTTTTGTTTTACAGACCTACTATTTCCTCTCTCATCTTACAGTTTCCTCTCCTTATAGGCTACAAAATTTCACTCTGCTACCACAACAAGTTACAATACCCTCATTAGCAGAACTGTGGATTTGACTAAAATATATTTCCAGTGAATCAGAGTTTATACCACCTACCAATCTCATAAAAAAAATCATTAAAAATACCTTTGAGTTTAGGATGTGTATGGTCAGGTGCTTGCTGCAATCCAGGTGCTGATTCCAACACCAACATTTTTTGGTGCATTTGTCAAGAGCCAAAGGTCTTGTAAAAAAGTAGTCTCTTGAGTCTATTGTTATGAATTGTTGATAATTAGTTATTTATGGTGAACAAGAATTGGTGACCTAAAAAAGACTGCAAATTTTTTCACCTGACGACTCCACAAAGAGGAAGAGGGCTTTCAAGACCTCCTTCTACAAGGAGGAATCAAAGATCTCCAATTGTGACTCGAGTTGCTGACCCAGAGAAGATCATTAAAGATGCAAAAGGAAAACATAAATCAGTTGAAGCCACATCTCAGTCAGTTAAGAAGGTACACAAAAACTACGTTCCAAAGCAAAAGGTACCTTCATCTTCTTTAGAATCAATTTAGTTTCAAAAGATTCTATTGAAAAATCTCAGGTTGAAGATACTCCCTTAAAGAATAAAGTGTATGTTGTTAACCTAGGCTCAGCTGAACTTTTTTCTCACTCATCACCTACTAAATTTGAAATAAGTATTATTCTAGTAAACGATGAAGAAACTAAATTAGTAAGTGTTGATAAGAAATCATAAGAGTTTGTGCTGACTGAAGGGGAGTTAGAAAAAGTATTGGCTATTTCACCTTTTCTTGATAGGGATGTTTTGATTGAAGAATACTTCAAGACTATTTTAAATTTCATTCAAACTCATCCTGAATACCAGTTTCTTATCACCTCTTAGCAAGAGTATTTTCCTTTCTCTCCAAATCCATCTGTTGGGTCATCTTCCTCTAATCCACTTGAAGAGACTGTACCTAAAGGTCTTACTTTTAACTTATTCAATTTCCTTTCTCAGCAAAATAAAGTTAAATTAACTCCATCCCCTCAGGAGACAACTTTAGATTCTAATTCTTCTACTGAAGGAGAAGTCAAGACATCCTATTTTCATATTTTTTAAAACCCACTCTTTTCAGTTCCAAAGCTTAAAAAATGAGCTCAAGATCCCCAATTTTTTGCTATCCTAAATCAGAATCAGAATTCACCAATTGTAATTCCTATTTCGGAAATAAATACATCAGTTGTACATTAGAAAAATATGGCCCAGCCTTCCGTTACAAGGATGCAACAGATAGCGGTTGCGAGATATGTGCCACTTATTCTCCCTCAACCCTTGCATCCACTTCCCCAAGGAGATTACTTGAAATATATTCCAAAATACAATGGGAAGGGAGAAGGAGTTTCTGCTGAGGAACATTTAGTGGATTTTTATAGTTATGCTGACAATCAGAATATTGAACATGAAGATTTATGGCGAAGACTCTTTGTTTAGAGCTTGGATGGTGAAGCTTGTAAATGGTTTAGAAGTTTGGCTCCAAATTCAATAACAGCAATTGATGAATTAGAAGAGATATTTGCGAAGCATTGGGGTGATGGGAAAGACAATGTATATTATCTTACAAAATTTGGAACTCTGAAGAAGAAGGCAGATGAGTCATTAGCTTATTTTACTAAGAGGATTAATAAAATTTATGATAAAATTCCTGAATAAATTAACCTACTAAAACCACAGCTATGATAAATTTTGAAAATTATTTAGATTCTAAGTTTTTGTTATGTTTGAGGGTTGAAAAAGCATAGAAACTGATAAGTATGAAGGAGGCTGCAATTGGAGTGCACTCTAATATTATAGCTTCTAATAAATAAAAAATGGAGGAAGAAAAGGCAGCAAAAGACAAAAATAATATGAAAGAAGAAAAACCTTATTCTTCTAAGTCTCTTACAACCAAAGAAAAGATCGATCAAATGTCCAATTTGATCAAGGAACTTGCCTCTAAGATGTCAAAATTAGAGGTAGAAAATAAACCAGCTATTAGAGCCAATCAAAACAAAGCTAATAGAAATCAGGCTTCCTTTAGGAGGCATTTTCAGCCTCAACAAATCCTTCAACGCCCAGGGAGGAATGTTGATGATCAAAATGTTCAGCCTCCTTTGGATAATTTTGCTGAAGAAGAAAAACAAGGAAATGAAGAAGAAAATGAAGAAATAAACCTTGTGGGAGAGACTTCACAGTCAATATGTTTGAAATTGGAGGAATATGAAGATCGATCAAGGATTTTCTTCTTTTCAGATGATGTGAATGCTCAAATTTATGCGCCAAATGAAGAAAAAAAGAAAAAAATTCAAAACAGAAATTACCCTTTAAGGTCCAAACATCATGTTCAGTAGCCTCAACTAAAATCAGATTCAGATAAACAAGATGCTGAACAAAAGGCTAAGGTCAATGAGGTTCCTCTACCTCAAAATGCTGCCCCAATTGTTAAAATTACTACAGAAAATAAGAAATTAGTTCCAATTTATTTCAGTTTCAAATATGATTTGAATAAAATCAAAATTCCAGTCCCACTCCCAGAATTATTGAAAAATCCAACATACAAAGAGTCTTTTATAAGTCTGCTACAGCCTCCTCTCACTCTTGATTCAGACAACCTTAAGGACGGTCACCCCACTATCTATCTAGGCTTTCATGTCCAAGACTAAAATGATGATAACTAACTGCCTTTCTCCCTGTCTCTCAATATACATGACAAATTGTTGCATAATTTTTTGTTAGATACTAGAGCTTCCCACAATCTCATGCCAAATAAATTCATGGATGAATTGAGATTAGAGATCACTAAGAAATACCATGACCTGGACACATTTGAATCCAAAAAATTCAAGTGCCTATGAGTGATTAAGGACTTGGTTATTTCCATTACGTAGTTGCCTATGAAGAGTTTAGTGATGGACATTGTGGTTGCCGACATTCCTTCTAGATTTGGGATGTTACTTTCCAGATTTTGGTCTAAGAAATTGGGAGGTACCCTTCAGATGGACATGTCATATGCTACCATCCTAGTATTTGGAGGGGAATTCATAAGGTTGTATAGGTAAACCCAAATGGCCTACATCATTAGTGATCAGCACAATCCATCAAACCATCCCATATATGCTGAAGAAAATGAATTGGAGTCATCAATTATGCACCTTGCTCTTGATGATAAATATTTCTAGCCTGAAATCAGTGAAAAACACCATTTTCAAGGTGCAAATGAGAAAAATTTAGAAGGTGGTCAGATATAGAAATTGTATTTTGATGGAGCCTCATCAAAATAAGGATGGGGAGCCAATGTAGTCCTCATTTCTCCTACTCGACAGAAGGCAACTATATCATATAAATTTCAATTTTCTACCATTAACAACACTGCTGAGTATGAAGCGCTTGTGCTGGGTATGAAGGCAGCGGAAGATTTGGGAGAAGAACAACTAATTTCTTTTGGTGATTCAGAAGTTATTATTGAGAATGTGAGAAACAATTACCAAGTGAAAAATCCCAAATATAAGAATTATAGAAACGAAGTCTGGGATTTGATTAAGCATTACTTTTCAGCATTTAATATAAAAATTTTCACTAGAGAAGAAAATCAAATTGTTGATTCACTGGCTATTGTTGCTAGTAATTTAAAAGTTCCTCTAGATTTCAAGGTAGCCTATGATGTTCAAATAAAAAATAGACCTTCAATTCTTGATAACATTGAACACTGGCAAGTGTTTGAGGATGAAAAGGAATTTCAGAAATTTTTAGATTGTGTTGAAGAGTTTGCATACATACAAATTGATGATGAGCACAATATTGTTGAAAACCAAAATAGCACCCCTTTTAATAAAACCATTTTTGGGTCGTATTAATCACTATTAAATGACTAAAACAATACACATAAATCATCAATCCAGGGACGTCTTTTATTTCAATGACAACAACACTACCTGTGTCGATACATCGAACCAGAAGCAAACCCAAATAAAGGAAATCGTTGTTGAAGTAAATGCTAGAAGGAAATCACTCATGCAGAAATAAAATGATCTACAAGATTGTAATAACACCTTAATTAATATGTTCTAGTGCACCACACAAAAACTATCCAACTGCTATCTCTGATCTCATATGTGTAACAACATATAAAATATTGAAATTGAAGCAGATATATTCACAGCTGAAACAAAAAAAAAATCACTTCTACTAACACATAAACAAAATACAAAAACATATACACAACTACCTTAATCACTGCAATCCCTGCTAAAGAGGAGGGCCCTTCCTCCATAGCAAGGCGCAGGTAGAGAAAGAACTTAACATAAGCTTAATCGAATAAGTCATGTAACAACAATAACAGGATAATCTGTATTAATATGAGAAAACTTACAGAGCCAAAGTAATGTTGTTCTTCACTAACCTTTCACCCTCAAGGGCCGAGAACTATATAGTGGTTACATCTCAGAAAAACGAGGAATGGATCAGTCACGAGAATATTATGATTTTGATGTTGATCGAAAGAATGCATATGGTTATACCCACTTCTAAATAAAAGTCTGATTGGAAAGTTATAGATTACAATAAAAATTGCCTAGAGGTTGTTATCCAAAAATAAAATACTTAATAACTTTTATAGCTATCACGATAAATCACAGTTGTAGTGTAACAACTAGAGGATAGGTCAACATTAGGAGTTGACAAGATCCAGTCAGCAGTACAACTGTAACAACAGTTCGCCAGTGGGTCTCTAACAACATGGTGTAACAACAGCATGGTGTAAAAAATCTCACTGTAACAACACACCCTTAACTGCTCCTATATGCCTCGTGCTCGGGATATTTTTTTCTACAAATGGGATACGGAAAGACAATAAAAAGACCATAGATCTTCTGTAAACATTCATCCTCAGTTAGTCATAAAAAGGCACGATACATCATAATAATTGATGAAATGGCAGAGTAATGAAAATAAGGTGAAACAACACAAGTTAAGATAGAATGGTAGGAAAAAGAGGCAAAGATAGTCCCAATGGTTATATTCATGAGGTAAAATAGGGGACACAAAAGTAGGCAGTGTGAAAAACTGGCATCCAACAACCATGGCTGGGAAGAACATTATAGATCTAAAAACTAACTATATTCCTAAGGGTTTAGTTCCTTTAGAAATATTGTTGGATAATAATGATGTTTTTTTCAAGACTGAAAGAAATTTGATGGAGAGAGTACAATAGAATGTAACATTGGTTCAAAATATCAGATGAAATTAGTCAAAGTGTCCAAATTCGTTTCTCTTGAAACCTGAACCAAATATATCAAAATGCTGAAAGAATTTGTTGATATTTTTGCATAATGTTATAGTGAGATGAAAACTTATGATAGGAGCACTGGAGCACAATATTCCTTTGAAAACATATGCAAATCCTGTAGCACAAAAAATTAGACATATCAATCCCATGCTTCTCCCAATCATTGAGAAAGAAATCAGAAAATTGTGGGAAGAAAAGATAATTATGCCTTTGAGATTTTCTAACTGGGTAGCTAATATAGTCTCGGTCCGGAAAAAAAAATGGAGAGATAAGAATTTGTGTCGATTTTCATAACCTAAACCGGTGTTCATTGAAAGATAACTATCCACTACCCAATATGAATTATATATTGCAGAAGGTTGTAGGATCCAAAATATTATCAATGATTGATGGCTTTTCAGGCTATAATCAGATTTCAGTTGATAAGCAAGATAGAGAAAAAACATCATTTACCACACCCTGGGACACATTCATGTAAAAAAAATGCCATTTGGTTTAATGAATTGAGGCGCAACATTTCAGTGGGCAATGGATATTGCTTTTGCAGGAGAAAAGGACAGATTTGTAGCCATCTATTCGGATGGCATCACAGTCTATTCAAAATCTGATGAAGACCACTTGAAACATTTGAAACAAGTTTTTGACAAATGAAGAAAGTTTGGTTTGTCCTTAAAGCCAAAAAATTCATCTTTTGTCATTCAAGAAAGTAAGTTATTGGGACATATTGTAACAAAAATTGGCATATTCATTGATCCGGTAAGAGTAGAGGCTATTTAGAAAATTAGTTTGCCAAGGAATAAAAAATAATTTCATTCATTTTTAGGGAAAATCAATTTTCTGAGGTGTTTTCTTCCTGAATTTGCAGAGTTGATCAATCATATAAGTGTCTTGCTGAAAAAATATGTAGAATTTAAGTGTCGAGATGAAGAAAAGAATTCTTTTTTAGCAATTAAATATGCCTTCACTAGAGCTCTATTTTTTATTAGTCCATATTTTGAAAAGAATTTTCTGTGTTTTTCATATTCTTCAGAATAAATAATTGCATCTGTCTTACTACAGAAAAACGAGGGTTTGGAGAAACTTATTTCATTTTTTAGTCATGATTTAAGGGATGTTGAATTAAAGTACAACTTGACTAAAAAACAAGTGTATGCACTAGTTAAGGCTTTGAATTCTTTTGATTTTATGTGCTGCATTAAAAAATAATTTCTTTTGTGCCCGATATCATTGTTAAAGATGTTTTGTTGCAGCTATATACAAATGGCAGAAGGGGATGATGGCTGACCAAAATTTTGGAATTTGATGTCGAAATCAAACCAGCTAAATTGATAAACGGTTAGGGATTGGCTTGCTTGATGGCTAAATCTAACTGCAAATTTTTAAATATGAATGTAGAGGTAGCTGAAGGAGAAGATGGAGAAGGTATTTCTAATTATCCTGAACTATTTAATTTAGATTGGTGCAAGGATATAATTTACTTTTTGTTAAATTTCAACTGTCCACCTGAAATGGAGACGTCTAAAAGGAGAGTTTTTAATTTGAGAGCTGTGAAGTATTTCATTTTGGAAGACCATATTTAATAGAAGGATCCTATTGGATACTTGCTAATATTTGTAGATGAAGAAGAATCCCAGGAGATTATGACAAAGATACATGCAGGAGTGTGTGGAGGGTGTTTGTATTGGAGAGCCACTACAAACAAAATCTTAAGAGCTGGCTATTATTGGCCACCTCTTTTCTCTGATGTTTTTTCCAAAGTCAAGAGCTGTGTCGAATGTCAGAAACTTGTTGGTAAACAAAAATTGCTACCATTACCTCTCATTCCTATTTCAGAAGACATTCCTTTCCAGTAGTGGAGGCTAGACTTCATCAGTGAAATTCATCCACCTTCATCAGGACAACATAGATGGATTCTCACAGCTACAAACTATTTCACTAAATTGATTGAAGCTGTACCAACCAGGAATGCTACTAATATGGTAATTATCAAATTTTTGTTGGAAAACATTATCTCAAGATTTGGTTGTCCACAAAAATTAGTAACTGATAATGCAATGGCCATTAAGTCTGTTAAGATGTACAACTTTTGTCAGCAATATGGGATTGAATTGACTCATTCCACACCTTATTACCCTTAGTGTAATGGATTGGCTGAGTCATCCAATAAAATTTTTGTGAGTATCATTAAGAAAATGTTGTCTGAAAATAAGAGAAATCGGAGCACTTAGTTGATACATGCTCTGTGGGCAGATAGAGTAAGTGGTAAAAATTCAATTGGAATGTCTCCATTTCAGCTTGTATATGGTATTGATGTTGTAATGGCTTTACAATTATCTCTTCATGTGGTGAAGTTCCTACAAGATGAAGTTGATAATCAAAATCCAGTCCAAAGGAGAATGCTACAGTTGATACAGGCACACCAAATGAGAGAATCATTGCTGGAAAAATTACAGAATTATCAGGCTAAATTCAAATCTATTTTTGACAAAAGAGAAAATCAACAGTTTTTTTAGAATAATGATTTGGTGTTCCATTGGGATGTTAGGGGAGAAGACCATGGAAAGCATGGTAAGTTTGACAATCTGTGGTTTGGGCCATTTAGAATTTTTGAAGTTTTGGAGAACAATACTTTCCTGCTCAAACATCTGGATGATGATCAACTGATTGGAGGCCCAGTCAATGGTCATTTTTTTAAGAATTTATTGGTTTAGTAAATTAGTTGATTCATTCCATTGTAAATATCTGGTGTGATGTGTTAATAAAATCCATGCCCAATGGTACTTAGGTCTATATATTTGGTCAGTCTTGAGTCCAGTATGTCAATGGTCAATCCTAGTCTTTATTTTCAAGAAGTCTTCTAAGTTTCGAGAGTTTTTTGAGGCACTGAGTCTATAGTCCTTGAAGCCTCATAAGCAGGACTTCATACCCAATAGGAGCCATTGTCAGCACTGAAAATGATAATGGTGTAATCCCCATTGTGTCATTGTTTTCAAAAAATTTCTAATGTCCTATTCCATGTCCGAGTTTGAATCATTTCCAATAATGGTAAAAAAGAGTCCCAACATCAAGGTATTTTTAATTGAATAGGTGTCATTAGTGTTTCAGAGTCATAAATAAGTTAAAATAACTATTTTGACTTAAGTTAGTGTCAAAGGTCAGTCGTTGTTTGGGTAATAAAGTTGCAGTCATCTTGTCTGGAATGTTAGCTACCTTTGTTGTGATTTCGTTACCAAAATAGTAATGCAATAAAGAGCAGTTATTTCTCATAATTGAAAGTTATATATTTCACACAGTGAAAAGCGCAGCTATTTCACTGAGATTTTCATTATCTCACTTCCGAGGTAAAGACAACTGTTCATCAAGCATATAGAAGCAACAGAGAATGTTTAAAGGCAAGGACCATTCATATTTGAATATCATTGAAAACCCTTATGATATGAATATAATTATTCTTTTAGTTAAGATTAATATTATTCGATCCAAGGGGATTATTATTAATAAATGGTTAATTTACCTAGGTTTCTTACTTGTAGCTATTTCACCTAATAAAATCAGAAAGCATGGTATGAGGCATCTGACATTTAATGATAATATGGAGTGTGAAGCTTAGTGGGATGACTTGGCGCTTGTTTTTGAAGTACTTCAAAACATTTCATTACTCCTTGTCATAATTGCAGGTGTGAAATTAGAAAACAGAGCTCAGTGTTCACTCAACCTAAGTCCTCTGTGCAGGCTATAGGTAAGTAGAGACCACTCCTCCAGCAAGTAGTTTCAGTTTTCAAAACAGGAAAATCAAGGTTTCGTGGATAGTATTGCAACCAGAGTTCAACAGTTGTGTTTGTGAGAAGTTTAGCTGTCAAAAAAATTGGGAAAGGAGGAAATGTAAATAGGTCATATATGGATAATAAAATATTTGTGGATGCTAGGGCTAAATCACAGTTCAAATCTGATGGTTGGTATAAATTCTTGCAAAATCTTTCAAGGGATAACGTGGCTCTAGTTCAGGCTTTGCCCAAGACTTTTGATGGTGAAAAGGTCAAGTTGGGAAGTAAAATGTTCAAATTTTATGAGGCCATCATAGCCCGTGCAACCCAAACTTCTGCAACTGGTGAAATTTGGTTTAAAAGAAAAGCGCTTCCTGAAGAAGGAAGTTCTTACCTTAAGCCCGAATATAATAAGATTAAGTGGAATCCAACTACTCACATCTCTTGTTTTAAGGCTGAGTGGTAGCATGTTATTATCTCAGTTCAAGAATACATCACATGCGAAGGGAGGTTTTCTTCTTTTCATCGTTATCAGATAAGATTCCTTGCTCACATCTCAGGAGATAAACCTCTAAACCTATCCTATTTTCTGTATAAATCCCTTCTTAAAATGTCCCTTAAGCTACAGAAAATTCCAATCTACTCCTTTCACAATTTGTATCACATAAGGCTGATTAAAATTTTAGTTGTCTATCATCTCAGAAAGAAGAAAATTACTTTGGATAGGTTTTAATAGAGGAAGGTTTTAATTCCATAAGAAAGGTAGGGAGGCCAAAGAAAAATTACATCCATGAGAAAACTAGTGTTTCCCCTGTTTCATGCAGTTCACCATATAACAATGTACATTCATCAATACTCTATCAAATTAACCCTACCTCTATCTCAGCCAAAAGGATAACTAGAAGCTCAAGTATAAAGGTTGCAAATCCTACTCATACACCAACAATATCACCAGTTGATGAAGTTTATGTTAGTATTTCACCTAGGGAACCCCAAACCCTAAGGATTTTCATGGATGAATACAAGAAGAAACTGCAATAGAAAAATGCAAAGTCTCATAAGAATCCTATGTCAAAGGAAAAAAGAACAAAATTCCTCCTCTTCGCGAAGCAAACCTAATAAGAAACTCTTCATGTCAAAAGAACCAGTGGAATTCAACCCTAGTCTTCTTGCACCTAAGCCTGTTTTCTCACCAGTGGAACTCAACCCTAGTATGAAATGTTCAAGCCATGTTCCCGAGTCATCTCATCAAGTGCAGCCAATTAGTGGCACATCTCTCATAGATTCCACCCTTTCACATGTTTTTCTTTCTCTCAAGAAAGGATAACATAAAATGACAGAGCCTGCCATAAAAGAAGAGCCTATGTTGGCTAAATTATTTTCCTCCATTTTTTCTTTGATCAAGAAGAGGAAGAAAAATGAGATACACTCCTATTCCTCATATGAAGACAATAGTGACCCTGAGTACATAGAGTCAAAAGATGAGGAGGCAAAGTCTAGTAAATTTATACATGGAGGAAAGAGGTCCAAATTCATCCCTAATCCCTATGTCAAAATACCTCATACTAGACCCAAAAACAAACTCGACTTGAACAACAAGTTGATTGCCAATCCTAAATTAAGAGATGAAATTATCAACATTGAAGAGAGCCCAGAAGGAAAAATTGAAAGGAAGAATAAAAATTTGTCAACAATCCAAGCACGAAGAAATAGGTCTAATAAAAGGGTGACTAAAGTAGAGGCCATTATTAATCTTTGCCTCTATTCTGGAACTTTGATGAATGAAGAATGAGGCTGACTTGGAAATTTTTTTGGGGTTAATCTTCTATGCTTTCAAGATATAGCTACCGTTTCTGTGAAGGTATCACTTATTTTTAAATATCAACATGTGATGGAAATGGGATAATTTTTTATTTGAGTCATGATGGTGACATTAAACTGGTGAAGTGGAGGGGTTTTTCAGTTGCTATGGGTGCTTCCTGGTGTCTCATCTCCAGTCTTCCTCGAAATACCATGGTTATATTTTTCATATTTAAAATGAGACAACCACATGTCACTCCCACTATTTTTTCACTTTTTGCTAAAGATTGGTTGCACCAAAATAGCAGATTGGTCGTGAAATATGCTGCCACCTCATACTACCATTTCAGAGTGACAACCTTCATGATGCCTTCATGATGTTTATCTTATTTTTAATATGGCACTTTGTATTTAAGATTAAGGGATAAGCCTCACCTCTTGTATGAGGTTTTAAGAACTTTTGAAACATATTTTCCTTTTTATGTGGAAGATCACAGTATCATATTTGTTGGGAAAAATACTGAAGGAGGGGGGGGGGGGTGAATCAATATTTAGGGCTGACTGAAATTTTTTTACTTTTTCTTTCTCTAAAACCCATACACTACTTTACTGAAGCCAACTCGCATATACACGTGGATATCCTTAATAAAGCTTGTGTATTACCAGAGATCTCATTATGCAGATAATTCTTTACTTAGATCATTGCATCATTCATTCATTAGATGTTTAGTAAGCAGTAAACTTGTGCAATAAGAACAAAATAAATCATCACACATAAGCAACACACATGAACACCAGGATTTAAGGTGGAAACCCAATTCGGGAGAAAACCACCGCTGTCATCGTATCTGTCTTCAATATTTATTATAAATAAAACTTCTTACAACCATGTACTGGCGCAGACTCATACCAGCATGCAGGAACCCACATGCAGAAGGCTACAACCTTCTCTCGTTTACCAGCCTCTCTTGGAAGGGAGCCACTACCCCCTGCTCTCGTTTACCAGCCTCTCTTGGAAGGGAGCCACTACCCCCTGCACTCGTTTGCCAGCCTCTCCTGGAAGGGAGCCACTACCCCCTGCTCTCGTTTACCAGCATCTCTTGGAAGGGAGATACTACCCCCTGCTCTCATTTACTAGCTACCACTAGAAGGGTGCTACCACCCCCTCACTGAAGGCTTCGACCCTCAGCACCGTTGCGAACCACGTTTCATCAATTTTCATACTGGATCCATCAGCTTTCATACAACATACCTTGTAGGCCACTTTTCATCATATTTTTAGACTGGACCCACTCCACACATTTAAGCTCAATCATACATCAAACTGAAACTTATAACCCCATCAATTCATTCATTGAATCATCAACCAATCAACCAACAACTTGATCTTTAATCAACATAATCAGCAGTATAATCAATATTCAAACAACCCAGATCTGTATGAATACATCATTGACAGATAGCAGTAAAACAGTATAACAGATCAGACATTTCATTCCACATACTTCAGCAAAACCCTAGATTTCATACGCGCTTTTTCTTCACTGAACCTGCGTATATACGGGCTTTCATAGAAATAAACCTGCGTATACTTCTGCACATATTTCAGAATTGATCTCATATTCCATACACGCTTTTTCGGAAGCCAACCTGTGTATATACCTGCTTTCTCTGCCACGAACCTGCATATAGATCTTCAAACATTGTAGAGCTGTGCAACTCTTTGAAACAGATAAATAGCTCAGATCTTATCCTTCACTTCAGAAAATATTCACCTCATCTCAGATCTAAACATTCCATAAACAGATCTAGACAATACATAGTCATTTCGGATCTAGAGATCCATGTTCATCATTTTCTTCATAGGTGCATTATTAATTCAGATCAATAAACTGTTACCCTTCCATGCAGATATACTTCAAAGTGAAGTATTCATTATAACCCAGACTTATGCACCCCCTTGCACTATGATCTTCTTCTCCTTATATCGATTTAGCCTTTGTCAATACCATAAGCCAAAAACACACAACTTCCGATGGTATTCCTGGACGGGATCAAATATATAATCCAACGCTCAATACTATGGGAAAATACCATGGTAATGTCCCTTGGTTTTATAAATTTAGAGCGCAAATAAGCATACGCTAGTTGACACGTACTTTTCCGCGTACATACGCTACTTTGCCTTGACAAACCCGCGTATACTTTGTGACATATCGCATTTATCATTTCTTTGGCACTTAATGAAATTCCTTTCTTTTGTTACTTCTGAGCTGATCTGTAGATACATCATCCTTCCTTATTTAACACAAGATACATCATCCTTACATATTTAACACATAGGTTGCTTATCATAGGCAAGTCATCAAGTCGTTTTCCATCAAGAACAACTTCATCAAGTAGGTTGCCATCCAAAGACAACTCATCAAGTCAGTTTCCATCAAGGACAACTTCATCTAGTAGGTTTCCATCAAAGACAACACATTGCATCATATTGCCAACAATCTTATTTCATCAAGTAGGTTGCCATCAAGGACAACACATTGCATCATATTGCCAACAATCTCCCCCTTTGGACTTCATGGCAACCATGATGGTGTTTGATCACCACAAAAGATAGATACATTGATTATAACCATTATTCAACCATCATGATACTCTCACCCTATTCAAACACCATGATACTCTCCCCCTTTGACATCAAGGGCAAAGGGCGGATCAGAACCAAAACAAGGTTTTTCTTCGCATGTAGAAAGAAGAGCTCTGTAGATATGACATGCACTGAAGTTACCATGCTCCCCCTGAGTTCATGTTGAATCTTCAAACATATTTTTTAATGAATTTATGACCTTTCCTATCACCAAGTACTCATACTTACATCAAAGATCCAACCAAGTGGATTTACATATATGACTCAAGTACCCAACCAAGTGGGTTTACACATTTTGACTCAACTACCCAACCAAGTGGGTTTACAAGTTTGATCAAGTCCTTACATGACTGAATATTTCCATTTTTACATCATAGGTCTCATCATGACCTTTTCATCAAATTACAAATATGAATTTTTATGACCAATACCAAAAATACCTCAAGAGAGAGATCATATTTCAGAACCATCATAATGTCAACAATGCATTACTTTCCATATGACCAATGCTCCCCCTTAGCTTGTGCATCCTGAACACTTTCAACAGAAAATCATCAATGCATATTCATCAGATATCAGAGAATGAAACATAAATATGAGAGCTGAAACATCACCAGAGATACCCAACAGCACCACAGCTGTGCTAAAGAAAGCCGACCCCAAAAATTTGTCAGCACACACCCATTCGCGGTTTTCTATGTATAAACTCGCGTATATACACGACTGTGTTTCAGAAAACCCGCGTATCCAATTTAACCTTCTGAATTTAAGGAAATCTGATCTTCTGTATGGCAGAGACTATTCCGAGCTTCTGTCTGAGATATGCTTCCCTGGAATATATGAGAGAAGAAAGATATGACAATGTAACTATGTTTTCAAGTGTCATCCAACAGTTGTAGCATAAGCACATCAGTAACCAAGCCTTCAGACTCTTTGCAGCATCAACATATTCTTCCCAAGAGGAATTATCATACCAGTACAACTTCTTCAATAGAAAATATGTGTCAAGCAATCATCCATGTGATCTTATCTCTGAATCATAAGACTTCCATCTCATCCATGTATGAAAAAAAAAGATACTCTTCATCAAAAGGCAATTAGAGTTCATCCATAATCTCATCATAGGAAACCATGTATCATGTCATCATCATTTGAGCATGAGTATTACGAAAACTAAGGAATAAGAAGATACAATTCCAACAATGCAATCATTAGTAGTTAGACTGATGCTCCCTCTGAACCTATGCTCCTGTTCTTTAGCTGAATCATTGTTTTCCTTAACAGAAAAGCATATGCTTCTGTCTCCAAAGGAACTCACATGCATACGTAGATTTTGTTCACGAAACCCGCGTATGGAAAGTGAAATACTGAAAATTTCACTCCTTCATCTCCCCCTGAACTTATGCCACCTGTACCTGTCTTCTTCACATCAGATGCACTGTCAGAAATAAACATACCTAGAATTACCAAACCAACCATGAGAATCACCATACATTTCTCCCCCTGTGATGATACATTACTAATCCCTAGAATGTATCTCACATCACTCCTACAGTCATTACGAGAAGTAAGCTTCAGAAGCGGATGACTACAGTAGGGTCAATATTCCCTACGTTTCTGACCGATCCTCCTTCTTTTTCCAACTTCTCTTGAAGTTTCTTATTGTGTGCTGAAATTTATCCAATTTCTCAGATTTATTCATCCTGCATTATTTTTCTACATGTCCATACTTGTTACAAGAATAACATCTTGTGTGACCAGAAAAGTAAGCATAGGGATCATAATGTGTTTTTCTATTCTTTCTTCTATTGCAATCAGCTGCTTTATGACCATACTTGCTACATGAAAAAAATATCCCTTAAAGAAACCTGAGTTCCTTTCTGTGTAGAATTTGTTTTTTTGCGACTGAAACAATCTGCTTCTGCAATTGGCTGCAACATGCCAATAATTATGACATTTAAAGCATTCAACATTATTGATCAAAGGAGGGAATGATTTATTTTGAGAGTTCATGATTGTTGGTTGACCTTCTGTTTCTTTCAACACTTCAGATTTTGCATTGATATCCTTTAAATATTTAGCACTTCCTTGTGAACTAGATTCTCTTTTAACAATTTCATGAAAACCAAGACCAAATTTAACAGAAGGAGACCTTTGACTACTAAGAATATTGTTCAGAATCTTAGTACTATCTTGAAACCTCAAGAGTTTATATTTTTCTTCTAATTTACCTTTAAAAATATTTACCTCAACCTCCAATCTTTGGCATTTCTTCTTCACGCTTTCTTCGACCCTTCTTCCTTCTTCTACTTGATCATTCAATTTTAAAATCTCTTCCTTCAACCCATTTTCTTGTTCTTCACAAGTTTGAAAAAGTTATTCATTCTTCTTATTTGATTTTTCCAGATTTGATTTGAGAAAGATGATTTCTGCTTCAAGTCTTCTACTTTGATAGGTTGCTTTATCCTATAGTTTTTTGATACATTTATATATGTTCTTTCATTCTAGAGATCATCTCTTTGTAGATAGATTCTCTCTCATTAAATGATCTTTGTTGATCTTCAACTTTAATCTTGAGAGCTTCTTCTAGATCTATAACATTACTTTCACTATCTTCACCATTGCATACACAAGAAGGTGAATCACAAGAACAACATTCAATACCTGTTTTATCCTCTTCATTTTCTGCAGCACATTTTTTCTGAGATATCTCCTTTTGAGTAGCCTTCTTCTTTTGCTTCCTTCCCATTATGATGGATCTCCTTCAAGCGATCAAGCTCCTTCAGAAGGACTTGCTCTGATACCAATTATTGGGAAAAATACTAAGAGGGGGGTGAATCAGTATTTAGGGCTGAGTGAAAAAATTTTACTTTTTCTTTCTCTGAAACCCATACGCTACTTTACTGAAGCCAACTCGTGTATACACGTAGATATCCTTAATAAAACTTGCGTATTACCAGAGATCTCATTATGCAGATAATTCTTTACTTAGATCATCGCATCATTCATTCATTAGATGTTTAGTAAGAAGTACACTTGTGCAGTAAGAACAGAATAAATCATCACACCTAAGCACCACACATGAACACCAAGATTTAAGATCGAAACCCAATTCGGGAGAAAACCACCGCTGCCGTTGCATCTGTCTTCAATATTTATTATAAAGAAAACTTCTTACAACCATGTACTGGCGCAGACTCATACCAGCATGTAGGTAGCCACCTGCAAAAGGCTACAACCTTCTCTCGTTTACCAGCCTCTCCTGGAAGGGAGCCACTACCCCCTCCTCTCATTTACCAGCCTCTCCTAGAAGGGAGCCACTACCCCTTGCTCTCATTTACCAGCCTCTCCTGGAAGGGAGCCACTACCCCTTGCTCTCGTTTACCAGCCTCTCCTGGAAGGGAGCTACTACCCCCTGCTCTCATTTACCAGCTACCACTGGAAGGGAGCTACCACCCCCTCATTGAAGGCTTCGACCCTCAGCACCATTGCGGACCACGTTTCATCAATTTTCATACTAGATCCATCATCTTTCATACAACATACCTTGTAGGCCACTTTTCATCAGATTTTCAGACTGGACCCACTCCACACCTTTAAGCTCAATCATACATTAAACTGAAACTTATAACCCCATCAATTCATTCATTGAATCATCAACCAATCAACCAACAACTTGATCTTTAATCAACATAATCAATAGCATAATCAATATTCAAACAACCCAGATCTGTATGAATACATCATTGACAGATAGCAGTAAAACAACAGAACAGATCAGACATTTCATTCTACACACTTCAGCGAAACCCTAGATTTCATACGCACTTTTTCTTCACTGAACCTGCGTATATACGTGCTTTCATAGAAACAAACCTGCGTATACCTCTGCACATATTTCAGAATTGATCTCATATTCCATACGCGCTTTTGCTGAAGCCAACCTACGTATATACGCACTTTCTCTGCCATGAACCTGCGTATAGATCTTCAAACATTGTAGGGCTGTGCAACTCTTCAGAACAGATAAATAGCTCAGATCTTATCCTTCACTTCAGAAAATATTCACCTCATCTCAGATCTAAACATTCCATAAACAGATCTAGACAATACATAGTCATTTCGGATCTAGAGATCCCTCATCATCATTTTATTCATAGGTGCATTGTTAATTCAGATCAATAAACTATTACCCTTCCATGCAGATATAATTCAAAGTGAAGTATTCATTATAACCCAGACTTATCCACCCCCTTGCACTATGATCTTCTTCTCCTTACATAGATTTAGCCTTTGTCAATACCATAAGCCAAAACCACACAACTTCCGATGATATCCTGGACGAGATCAAATATATAATCCAACGCTCAATACTATGGGCCAATAACATGGTAATGTCCCCTGGTTTTATAAATTTAGAGCGCAAATAGGCATACGCTACTTGACACCTACTTTTCTACGTACATACGCTACTTTTCTTTGACAAACCCGTGTATGCTTTGTGACATATCATATTTATCATTTCTTTGGCACTTACTGGAATTCCTTTCTTCTGTTACTTCTGAGATGATTTGTAGATACATCATCCTTCCTTATTTAACACAAGATACATCATCCTTACATATTTAACACATAGGTTGGTTATCATAGGCAACTCATCAAGTAGGTTTCTATCAAGAACAACTTCATCAAGTAGGTTGCCATCCAAAGACAACTCATCAAGTCAGTTTCCATCAAGGACAACTTCATCTAGTAGGTTGCCATCAATGACAACACATTGCATCATATTGCCAACAATCTTATTTCATCAAGTAGGTTGCCATCAAGGACAACACATTGCATCATATTGCCTCATCATCATTTTTAGGAATATTAGTTTGCATTTCATCCTTATTTCAAAATAAATTATCCAAGGTTGTCGATGAATTCCATCATTAGGAATATTTGGATGGGTTAATGGTCACCTTTTTTCCTTCTTAGATCTCTTTTTCTTGAATTTTTATTATTATTTGGTTTTATGATCCTAGTATAGGTGGTGATTAAGGCTAACATACTCTGAGTGCCTAATATGAAGTTGATTGTAGAAAATAATGAATTATTAAGCCTTTTTATAAGGATTTTATCATAAAGGCTTGGAGTAGATAGAAAGGAGAAATTATAGGAGGATTGTTCACCCTCCTTAACTCTCAAAGGCAGCCAAAGGATCTTAGAGATTCTCCCTAGCAATTCGAACTCCAAAGGAAGCTAAAGGATCCCACAGATTCTCTCCAGCAATTCGAATCCTAGAGGCAGCCAAGAAACTCAAAGAGAAGAGAACTCAATATTTGTTTACTAGGAGTCAAGTGGACCCAGTCACCATTTTTCAAGGGAGTTGTTGGTAGCTTCCTTGTAGAATAAATAAAGCAGAGGTTATGCTAGGAAGAGTTAGTCAATACTAGTAAATTCCAATCGGAACTCTGTTGCAAGTTATTGAGCTTTTTATTATTTCAGTGATGAAAATTTCAGAGATATGTGAGGTTATTATTTTATGAAATGAGCAGACTGATTTCATTTTACTGATTTAAGTTTCAGGGAGGTAGGCTCGTGGGTTAGGGCCCAATCTATGTGCCTCAACCTCTATGTTGTATTGGTTCTTTGCTTTCTGTCATTTCGTTAGCTCCGCTTCTGATAATTTCATTTATGTTTCAAGCTTCTGCTTAGTTTTTTCTTTTAGTATGTTTTTGTATTTTTCATTTTCTTATGAGTGATAGAATAGAGGAGAAAAACCAAGAAAATTTGTGGATCAAGGCCCCCTTCTCATCTCTATCAATAGAGCTCGAGGAAGGTGAACCTTCCCGCAGACCCAAAAACTGGTTTCTGTTCACTTTTGAAGAGAATATAAGTAGAGTTGCATTAGAATTTTATAGTCTTCCTTTGCATGATATTTTTCACGCATTAGTGAGTTTCTCGTGCATAATATCAACAGATTTGTTTGCAGGACTTATTGTTAAAAACCCAGAGCTCCGTAGCGCCTCCCTACTTCATTTCCCATCTCTGCATTTTCTTCCACACACCACTATTACCTTCTATTCTTTCTTTTGATTCACAAAGCATTCTAGATCGCTTGAAATACCATCAAAGTTTGACCTTTGCCTTTCCTCCTGGAAACCCCCGTTATCGTACATCGCAAATTGTAACTAGCAATTGTTTCCCTCTTCTTTAACACTTACCACTTGGTTCTATCGATTGCGATATTGAAATCTCGCATATCACATATTGTGCCTTTTCCCTTTTTCCTCAAATACTTACCGCAAATGCAATTGCATTTCCCTTTGACGCAACCGCAGATGGTAACTTTTACCTTTTCTCCTTAACACTTACCGCTTTCAAATGCCGATGTGATATTATCGCCCCATCGTAGTTTTCTCATCGCAACCTTTTTGTTTTTTATTTAACACTTACCGCTCCAAGTTCACGATATTGTGATTGTGATACCGATCCTACCTCCACGTCATCCGTCACATCCCAGCTCGCTCATTGCATTTTTTTTGTTTTTTTTCTTTAAAACTTACTACTCCAACTTCGCTATATTACGATTGAAATATCGATCCCACCTGCACGTCACCACTCCAGATCGCATTTCGAAAGACTTACCTCATCGCACTTCGCTCCAGCTCCCAGAAACCTTTCTGCTATCCCTTTACTTTTGCGATATTATCATTTCAACATTGGGTAGCACAACCTTTGTCTTCTATCGCACTCCGCCATTGCACTTTTTGAATTATTCCACTCTAAGACCTCTTTGCGCTTCAACAAAGATTTAATCCAGTTTATACCCCGCTTTCCACTCCTAAGCCTTATTTCATGTGTTAAGCCCTCCATTAGCCTCTTTAGCCCTTTCTCTCTCCTCCAAGCTGCAAATCACTCTTTTTTATTATAATTAAGTCATGGATAGCCTAGTTGCATGAGTAGAAGCATGATAGATATACCATAGGACAAGTATCTTGCATTTATTCGGTTGGACAAGTTAAGTGTGGAATAGAATTAGTTTCCTTTCTACCATTTATTTTCATCAAGTTAAATTAGTTTCATTTCTGTCATTTCTTTTCTGCAAAATAAATTATTTTCAGCCTTATCATTTCTTTTTAGCAATTTACTTTAGTTTCCTTTCTGTCATTTCCTTTCAGCAATTTACTTCTCAGTTTTTAAAATAGCACCCTTTTGTAAAGCAGAAGAGGATGACATGAAAAGAGTGCATCTATTTTGTATATAGCACTATCACCTACAAGTTTTTACGAACCCCGGGTTGATAAAGTAAAGTAGGGTAGCACCTGGGAAATTGCAGAACTCTTGGCGCACTACTAGGGCTCACCACTTTTTGGCACCGTGGTCGGGGAGGTGTCTACTAGATGCTTTGATTTTGTTTTAACATTATTTTCTTCTTTCCTTTATTTTCATGTAATTTTAGAAAGATTAAAAAAATACAAAAATATTTGATTTGCATGCCTCGTAAGACTAGGAATACTCAAAGAAAAACCTTACCTAAAATCCCCACATCACCTCCTGGCCACACTTCACTCTTCTTCAGTGGTAGTGAGAGTTAACCCCCTCTAGAATATCCTTTCGAATATTTTGAGGATCCTATTGGGGAAGAAGAAGAATACCTTGTTTCAACTGAGGGACCTGCTTCACCTATGTTAACCATGGCTGCGATCTAGAGAGACTTTCCCATAAGAGAGGCGGATGGGGAAATTATGTTGAAGAACATGTTGAGATTCAACAAGATGATGAAGCTTAATTAAAATTAGTCACCTTCACTAAGAGGGCCCGTAGGCTATTTTTAGGTGTAAGTCTATTTTTAGACTATGTATATTTTTAGAAATGGTGATCATATTTCAGAAGTTGCAGGATGTTATTTGTGGATGGTTGGTCAAGTTAGAAAAATAGATGAAATTATATTTTTAGAATATTGGGCAGGTCTATTTATAGATCGTCGATCTAAAAATAGATGTGTCAATTATTATTAGCCCATAATAATAATCAGACTCTAAATATCAACTTATTCTCTTGGAGCACTTTATTTCAGTATACAGATTTGGAAAATTAGTGGGCTGAAGGAATTACCCAATTCCTTGGGTTTACTAGTGGTTCATGCATGGAGGACTCAGTTAGAACTAAATTGGAAAAGTTATGACAGAGTTGGAAGAGTAGTTCATGGAGTTGTTATTAAGTTTAACTCAGTTATTAGAGTTAAACTCAGTTGAGCTAGTTGTATCTAGTCTAACTGAATGATACACTAGTGAGAGTGGAGTGAATTAATTAGTCAATTAATTCACAAATAATGAATCACTAATCAACTGAACAAATACAACAATTAACTACAGTGCATGTGAGGTCCAGTGGAGACCCAGTGGAGAGGTAGGTGAAAGGGTGAGATGGACTATCCATTGTGACTATAGTGATGCATTGATTGCATCACACACACTTTGGAGTTTCCAATGAGGATTTTGCAATCACAACAAGGCCAGTTCAAATTCATTCAGTGGTCTTCTTCAGCAGGGATTGCGTAGTGGAGGTAGGCTATCAGGTGGTAAGAAATCAGTGCATGGATTTGCAGATTTCTTCATGTTAGTGTGTGACGATTGATTTTACTGAGAGCTTGATGTACTAAGCTCTATATGAGATTGTTACATGATCTCCATGATACATAATATATGATATTTTGGGTTTTTAGCTTCAGGATTTCTCGTTAAACAACTGTGTTATGCGCGATTATTTTTATTGCTTCATGTGTTTGCAATTGAGTTTTTAAATTTTTGCAAAATATTAATAGTGGAAGGATTCTATATTTAGCAAGAAGATAAATATTGTTAGATCAGGAGAATATAGATATACACATGCATATTTTATATAATTTCTACATGATATAAAAGCAATGTTACATCTTGAAGATTGCAATTGTGAAGAATTGTTGAGTTTGTGCTGGTGGACAATTCGAATTTGCTGAAGAATTTTCTTGATGCGACAGTTGAGTATACATTGAAATGTATTTCAATGGGTTGCGATTGGAATATGCCCTTGAGGGCAGCTTGAATTACATAGCCTGGAAGGATAGGATGGAGGTGGTGTTGGAAGATAATGGATTGAAGGAGTTCATCGATAGCGATTTTCTTAAGCCTAGTTCTAGCGATGCTTCATTACTTGACGCATGGCAAAAGAAGGTAGCGAAGACAAGAAGAATTCAGTTGGAAGGTGTAAAGGACCATAATGTGTCAAGCCTTCATGGGAAAGCCACTCCATTTCCAATGTGGAAGGATTTGACAGATTTTTTCCAAAGCAGCAGTGACCAGAGGAAGTTGGTGCTGAAAGATAAGCTTAGAAAAATAAAAATGGAGAAGGACGACAGTATTCCAAAATATCTCATGAAGTTTGTCCACTGTAGGGATGAACTAGGAAGTGTGGGGATTATTGTTGATGATGATGACTTGGTGAGCCTGGCTCTCCTTGGGATTATGAAGAGTTTTCATAGCTACAAAGACTCTGTCAATGGACAGGAGAAACTACCGATTTGGGAGCGACTTTGGTCAGATCTTGTGTAGGAGGAGATAAGGTGAAGTACCAGGGAGGGATCTTCATTGAAAAATGAAGATGAAGAGAAATTTTCTTTGGCTTCCAAAGCAAGGAAAGGGAAGGGGAAGAAATTCCCTTCAAAATTTGAGGCTAAAGTCAAGAAGCAGGATTTGTCCAAGGTGAAGTGTTATCATTGTCACGAACATGGGAATTTCGCCACTAACTGCCCACAGAAGAACGACAACAAGAAGGTTGTTGGAGCTGCAGTGGGTGAGGCCTTAGCCTCGCAATTTGAACTTGATTTCACTTTGATCACATGCTTGGTTTCAAGTGCTATGGGATCGGTGTGGTATCTTGATAGTGATGTGTCTTTCCATATGATGGGAGAGAAAGAGTTTTTTAGTGATCTGGAGGAGAAAGACCTTAAAATGCATATAGAGATGGGAGAAGATGGTCGATACAGTGCGACCGACATTGGGACCATCACCTTTGAGAGGGATTCAGGTAAACCATTTCTGTTGAAATATTTTATGCATGTTCCAGGTCTTAAGAAGAACTAGGTCTCGGTCATAATGTTGGAAGACATAGGTTATGACGTTGTTTTCAACGATGGAAAAGCTTTCCTGCGACAGAAAAAAATAGGTCAAACCAAGAGGATAGGGATTCGAGTTAAGAATCTCTATAATCTAGAGGTAGATGGCTGCGCTGCAATGATGGGAAAAGCAGAGGAAGTGGTGAGCCAGGATGAGGGCGAATTATGGCACAGGAGATTGGGTCATCTTCACCATGGCATTTTGAAGATTTTGCAGCAGATTTCTACTGGAATTCCCAAGGGTAATCTTCTGCAGTCAGATCAGTGCAAGGGATGTACTATGGGTAATTTTGTGAATACCACCTTTGATGAGAAGGAGAACCATGCTTCTATGATCCTAGAGAGAATTCACAAAGACGTGTGTGGACCTTTCTCGGTTTCTTAAACAACAAAACACAGGTATTATTTTATTTTTGTTGATGACTATTCTAGTAGATGCTAGATCTTCTTGATGCAGAAGAAGAGAGAAAAATTCTCATAGTTCTATGAGTTTAAAGAATTCGTGGAGAAGGAGTCGGGGAAGCAAGTGAAGGCTCTACGGAGCGATAATGGTGGTGAATATATCTCAAGAGAATTCAAAGACTTCTACAACAAAGAAAGAATTCGAAGAGAACTCATAGCGCCTCATAACCCACAGCAGAATGGGCTCGCGGAGAGGAAGAACAGAATGATCGTGGGTGTTGCACGAGCTATGCTGCATGACCAGGGCCTACCAATGCACTTGTGGGCGGAAGCATGCAACACTGCGGTTTATGTACAAAACCATTGTCCTCATAAAGTACTTGGCATGAGTATACCTGAAGAATATTTTACTGGTAAGAAGCCTGATATTTCTCATTTGAATATTTTTGGCTCATCTGTTTACATTCATGTGACAAAGGATGCCAGGAAGAAGCTGGAGCTGACTGCATAAGTTGGGATATTTGTGGGGTACATAGAAACACCTCATAATTATCGTGTGTATTTTCTAGACAGTCAAATTACTGTGGTGCGATGAGATATAAAATTCACTGAGGTGAAAGCCATGAATTTGTCGCTTGGGAGGGAGCTACAGTTGCATGCAGAGGAGGAACTTCTTGTTCCCAAAGATGAGCCTCTAGATGTGGATCAGTTACAAGAGGAAATTCATGGAGTGGAGGAGTCCACTCAAGAAGAACCAAACATCATACAAGGAAGAAAGCATACCACAGAATCTGAGAGACTGAAGCTTGATGAGACACAAAATGGAGTCCCTATATCACAGTTCAGAGAGAGACAGTCACCTAAGCGATTCAATAGATACATGGCTCTTATGAGCAAGTGTGTCGTGACAGAGCCATCTTCTTTCGAAGAATAAGTGCGGGATCCCACATGGGTAGATGCCATGGTGGAGGAGTATGACTCCATTATCATAAACAGTGCTTGGGAGATTGTTCCAAGGCCGACGGGTAAAATAGTTGTAGGATCAAGATGGATCTACAAGGTAAAGCAAGATGTTGATGGGAGCATCAAGAAGAATAAGGCAAGATTTGTTCCACAGGGCTTCTCACAGATCAAGGGGATTGATTATGAAGAAACCTTTGCACCTTTTGCATGGTATTCTTCCATAAGGACCATAATTTATCTCTCAGTGCAGATGGGTTGGCACATTCATCAGATGGATGTGAAGACCACATTCCTTAATGGGATCATTGAGGAAGAAGTGTACATTGAGGAGCCTGAAGGATTCAAAATCTTCCGTAGAGAGTCACATGTGTGCAGGCTAAAAAGAGCATTGTATGGGCTGAAACAAGCACCTCATGCTTAGTACACTCAGATCGACAGTTATTTCACCAGACTTGGTTTCACCAAGAGTGAGGCAGATGCAAACTTGTACCAAATTGTGGTGGAGGGTAAGCTTTTAATCATTGTTCTTTATGTTGATGATTTAATACTAACGGGTGATGGGAAGTTCATACACTCATGCAAGGCAGATCTTGCAAAGGAGTTTGAGATGAAGGATTTGGGCCTCCTTCATTATTTCCTTGGATTGGAAATATGGTAGCAGGAAGGTGAATTGTTTGTGTCTCAACAAAAGTATGCTCGGGAGATACTGGAGAAGTTTCACATGCAAGGCTGCAAGCCTATCGACACTCCTCTTCCAGGAAATTGGAGGAAAGTGGATGCTACATTGGGAGAGGTATTGGATGCCACTGTTTATCAATAGTTGCTGGGTTTGCTCATGTATTTAGTTAAAACAAGACTGGACATATGCTATGCGGTGAAGCAACTTTCACAAGCGATGGTTAAGCCTACCAAGCTCTTTTGGAAGGTAGGAAAGCATGTCCTGAGGTATCTCAGGGGCACATCTGAGTATGGATTATGGTACAGACAGATGGATGAGGTGAATTTGCATGGCTTCACGGATGAAAATTGGGCAGGCAGCCCAACGAATAGAAAGAGCACATCAAGAGGGGTTTTCAGTATCAAATCTACAACAGTTTCTTGGTACAGCCGGAAACAAATATCCGTGGCACACAGTTCAGCGGAAGCATAATACATGGCAGCAAGTCAAGATGCATGTGAGGCTATCTAGATGAGGAAGATCTTGGTCAGTTTGTTCGGTTCTCATTTAGATCCTACAGTGATACATTGTGATAATCAAAGTTGCATTAAACTCTCCATTAATCTTGTGTTTCATGATAGATCTAAACATATTGATATCTGGTATCATCATATCAGATATTGTGTGTAGAAGAAGATCATGTTGCTTCAGTACATTCCTACGGAAGATCAGGATGCAGATATTCTGACGAAAGCGCTCACCAGGAGAAAATTCGAATACCATAGAGGCAAGATCGGGGTGAAGGATAATCCCTACCTTGTTGAGAGGGAGTGTTGAGTTTCAAAAATATGATGAAGCTTAGTGAAAATTAGTCACCTTCACTAAGTGGGTCTAGAGGCTATTTTTAGGTGTAAGTATATTTTTAGACATGGTGATGATATTTCAGAAACTGTAGGATGCTATTTGTGGATGGTTGGTCAAGTTGGAAAAATAAATGAAATTATATTTTTAGAAGATTGGGCGAAGTCTATTTATAGATCGTCGATCAAAAAATAGATGTGTCAATTATTATTAGCCCTTAATAATAATCAGACTCTAAATATCAACTTATTCTCTTGGAGCACTTTATTTCAGTATATAGATTTGGAAAATCAGTGGGCTGAAGGAATTATGAAATTCCTAGGGTTTACTAGTGGTTCATGCATGGAGGACTAAGTTATAACTGAAGTGGAAAAGTTATGACAGAGTTGGAAGAATAGTTCATGGAGTTGTTATTAATTTTAACTCGGTTATTGGAGTTAAACTCAGTTGAACTAGTTGTATCTAGTCTAACTGAATGATACAATAGTGAGAGTGGAGTGAATTAATTAGTTAATTAATTCACAAATAATAGCTCACTAATCAACTAAACAAATACAACAGTTAACTATAGTGCATGTGAGTTCCAGTGGAGACCTAGTGGAGGGGTAGGTGAAAGGGTGAAATGGACTATCCGTTGTGACTATAGTGATGCATTAATTGCATCACACACAAATTTGAGTTTCCAATGAGGATTGTGCGGTCACGTCAAGGCCAATTCAAATTCATTCAATGATCTTCTGTAGCAGGGATTGCGCAGTGGAGGCAAGCTATCAGGTGGCAAGAAATCAGTGCATGGATTTGTAGATTTCTTCATATTAGTTTGTGACGATTGATTGTACTGAGAGCTTCATGTACTAAGCTTTGTATGAGATTGTTACATGATCTCCATGATACATAATATATTATATTTGGGGTTTTTAGCTTCAGGATTTCCCGTTAAACAACTGTGTTATATACGATTGTTTTTGTTGCTTCATGTGTTTGCAATTGAGTTTTTAAATTTCCACAAAATATTAACAGTGGAAGGATTTTGTATTTGGCAAGAAGATAAATATTTTTGGATCAGGAGGATCTGGATATATACATGCATATGTTATATAATTTCTATAGAACATTAGCTCCTCATCTTCTCCACACTTCCATCGAATTACCTCTGAGGACCCTAACACATTCATGTTTGAAATTGATGTTGTCTGTAGGACTTATGACAACACCTCTGATGATCAAAAGTTGAAGCTATTCCCATCTACCCTTAAGGATGAAGCATTGCGCTAGTTCATGGGTTTGCTTGGGGACAACATGACTACCTAGGCACAAATGGAAGAAACCTTCAGCAACAAATACAAAGACTAATGTTGGTCCAAGGAAACTAAGGATGAGATATTTAGGATGAATCTAGGATGTGATGAATCCCTAGAGGACTATGAAGAGAGGTTTCAACTAAACTATAAGAGAGCCAATTGTACTCTTGATCCTGACTGACTTAAACTTTTACTTCTTCAAGGGATCAGTGAAGAGATGATATAAAACTTGAATATGTTAACGGGAGGAGATATATACCAACAACCCTATGAAACAATCAATATTGTCTTTTAGAACCATTTTAGGGCATTTCGGAAGAAGGGAAGAGCTAGCCAAAGTACATCCGATACCCCTTCCTCTTCCACCTTCAGAAAAGATGAGCTTGGAAACATGTTATAGGACTTCAAGAGTGACATGCTACACACATTTTCTTTGAAAATGGACATAATGCAGGTCAAGAGGAAGCAAGAGGAAGCAGAGAGAGCCCTGGTCATATTTTTTCCTAGATGTACTAGGAAGCACCGAATAAATGAATGTCCACTGAATGTCATAGAGGCTTACTTAGTCTGTGAGGAGAATCATGCCATAGAAAAGTGTCCCTCCTTACCTAGACTTAAGGCTGTATATAAAGGTGGGGAAGCAATGCGAGAGAAACTTTGTTTCATCAACCAGAGAAGGCCTCGAGGCCGTCAGTCATATCAACCAGGTATGCAAGTAGCACCTTACTCTTAATATCATAACAATCAGAGTGCACCCGTGCAAAATTGGTACACCCCCACTCCTCCATCTTGGTCTACACCTTGTACTTGGCCTTACAACCCTTCATATCATCCTCAGCTAGTAAACCAATCATTTCAGCAATATTTTCCACAACAACCTCAGCGAAGAAATCCATCCCAAGGGTGGAGGCCTAAAAAAAATCAACCACCTGATCTAATGCCTCCACCCCAACCTCAACCTAAGCTTACTCATGTTGTCCCACCTAGGCTACATATACCTACACAACCCAGTCTGAACCCGAACAATAGGCAGGCACAATAGGCTCCTAGTGGAGAAACATCCCATCGAGCTTATGTTGCAGAGATATAGGAGCTTAATCTCAGGTCGGGAATAATACTCCCAGACAAACATCCTCCATCTCCACCTCTATAGGTTGAGGAGGAAAAGGAAGAAGGTAACCCTCAGTTCCAATAACCTCCTTTTCTTGAGCACTTGATCGACCCTAGTAAACACACCCTCAGAGGAGACTGAACTCCTGGGAGAATTGGAAAATTCGTGTGTAAATATACCACTTCTCCAGGCCATTAAGAATGTCGTTATATACAATAGGCTCATCAAAGAAAAGTGCTTCAAGAAACCTGGGAGAAGGAAGAGAGATACATGCACCATCAATGTGGTAGGACAACTATCTGACTTGATGTTGGGGAAGGTCATAATTTCAAAGTATTTGGACCCTGGTAGTCCATTTATTGGTCTGCATATATATGGTGTCATAGTCCCCAACAATCTGATTGATCTAAGGGCTTCCATCAATATCATGACCAAGGAAACTATGTTGAAACTTAATCTCCAAGGGACTTTAAGCAAAACCACAATAGTTCTGAAACTTGCAGATCTGTCCACAGTAACTCTGGAAGGAATTGTTGAGGATGTTATGGTTACCATTGACTCTTGGGAGTATCCTACAAATTTTCTGGTCCTGCAACCAAAAACCAATTTTAATGGTTATCCTATCATTTTAGGGAGACCTTGGTTAGCCACTGCAGATGCTTATATTAGTTTTCGGGATGGAAACATGACTATAAAAAATGGGTCTTTGTCTAAACAGCTAGTACTGTATCCTCCAGCCCAGCCTTCCATTGATCATGATTCCCCTATATGGTTAGAGGATGAAGAAGATGAGTTATATAACACTTCCCTTATGTTGACCATAAATGTTATTCTTAGAGGGGGGCATCTTGATGAAGATGAACTCATCGACCATGCCATTCAAAAACAGTACTCCACTAGCATTCCTCTCGAAACCTTAGCCAAAGAGTCTGAAATCCAACCTTGGATGGAAGTGAACTAAGTTGAGTCAACCTTTGAATCCACCAAGGCTATTGGGCTTGGCCCATCTAGATCTCTGAAAATCAACCCAAACCTCTCGAATAAAGAAGAGAATAAGCTATGCCAGCTTTTGAAAGAAAATATTGAAGCATTTTCTTGGGATTACAAGGACATGAAAGGGGTGCATCCATTAGTATGAATACATCACATTTACGTCAAATAAGGATCCAATCTTGTGAGAGAACCCCAAATAAGGATGAACTCGGCTCTGAAGGAAATAGTTAAAGAAGAGTTGCAGAAACTATTGGATGTAGGGTTCATATATCCTATATCCAAAAGTGAGTGGGTATACCCTCTCGTCCTAGTCCCAAAGAAGAATGGGAAGTGGAGAATTTGTGTTGACTATCAAGAACTTAACAAATACACCAAGATATACCATTTCCCTTTTCCCTTTATAGACCAATTCTTGGATGGCCTTGCGGGGAAGAAGTTATTTACCTTTTTAGATGGGTTCAGTGGGTACAATCAGATTCAAATCAACCCTGAAGACTAGGATAAGACTACTTTCACTGGCCCTTGGGGTACCTTTGCTTATAGATTCCTACCCTCTGGGTTGTGCAATGCCCTAGCTAGCTTCCAAAAAGTTGTCCTGAGCATCTTTTCTCAGTTATTCCATGACTCTGTCGAAATATACATGGATGATTTCACACCATATGGGGATGAATTCCTGGAAGCTCTCTCTAATTTGGGTAAATTATTAAGAAGGTGAATTGATATGAATCTCTCCTTGAGCCCAAAAAAGTGTGAATTCTTGAAGAAAGAAGGGGTTATTTTAGGACACTCCATATCACAAGCAGGATTATAGGTAGACCCGAAAAAAATCATTATCATCAAAAGGGTACCTGCTCCTCAAAAGAAGAAAGATTTCAAGAGTTTCCTAGGCTTAGCCGGTTACTACAGAAGGTTCATCAAAGATTTCAGGAAGATGGCTTCGCCATTATTTGGGTTATTGACCAAGGATTTTGAGTTTATTTGGTCTAGTCCTTGTTAAGAGGCTTTCGAGCTCATTAAGCCAGAGTTGACTACTGCCCCCATCCTTTGAGGTCCAAATTGGACTTTTCCTTTCTACATCCACACTGATGCATCCGACAAAGATGTAGGGGAAACATTAGGAAAATTAGAGGACAAAATCCCTTATGCCATTTATTTCATCAGCAAAAACTTGTAAAAGTCCAAGCTGAATTATATTGTTACTAAGAAGGAGATGTTAGCCATTGTCCATACATTAAACAAATTCAGACATTATGTAACTAGATATCAGACCTTTGGTCACACTGGCCATGGAACCATCAAGTATTTAATGAAAAAACTAGATGTTAATGCTAGAATAACTAGATGGTTGTTAGTTTTTCAGCAATTTGATTTGACTATTGTTGATAAACCTAGAAAGGAGAATGTTGTTGCAGATTTTTTGTCCAGGTTAGCTCTCCCTATAGGTGAATAAGGAATGGTGGATGACCAGCTGCCTGAAGAACACCTCTTTTCTATATCATCACTCTCACCATGGTTTGATGATATAGCCAACTACTTGGTTGTAGGGAGACTCCCTCCTAATATTTCATTCAGGGAGAGGAGAAAAATCATCAGAAAAAGCACCCCTTTCACATGGATTGGGGGAAACATTTTCAAGATAGGCCCTGATCAAATCCTAATGAGATGTGTGAGGGGGGAAGAATTTTTTGATATCCTCTCTGCATTTCATGATAGCCCATGTGGAGGCCACTTTGCTACAAAGAGACCTTCTTATAAAGTTTTGTAGGAAGGATATTATTGGCCTACCCTTCATCAATATTCCATAATTAAACCAATAGGTGTGATCATTGCCATAGGATGGGGAAACCCACACAAAGGGATGGAATGCATTTACACCCTCAGGTGGCTCTTGAGCCATTTGACAAGTGGGGCATGGAATTTTTTGGACCTATCGATCCACCATCTAGAAAAAATAAATATATCATAGTGTGCACTGATTACCTAACAAAGTGGGCTGAAACAAAATCAACGAGGGTATCAACCGAGGAGAAAGTAGAAAAATTTATGAGGGGGAATGTATTTTACAGGTTTGGATACCCTAGAGAAATAGTCACTGATCAAGGAGCACAATTCACCTCTTATATCCTTGAAAATATTTTGAGGAAGCACAAGATTAAGCATAGAACTTCTACTGCCTATCACCATCAAGAAAATGGCCATGTAGAAGTAACTAACAGAGCTTTAGAGAGCATCCTCACCAAGGTTGTGAGCAGGAACAAACAATATTGAGCAAACAGATTGGTAGATGCTACATGGGCCTGCAACATTACTTGGAATACAACAACAAGATTCACTCTCTATGAACTAGTCTATGGTAAGAATGCTCTACATTTAGTTGAGTTTGAGTTCAATACTTTAAGAATTGTAGTTGAATTAAATCTAGATCTATCAAATGCTGAAAAAGAGAGGTTGCTGCAACTAAATGGATTGAGTAAGTTCAGAATGCAAGAACTTCTTCACACAGAGCTAGTTCAACTACAAAGGAAGGTCTGGCATGAAAATAACATAAAATAAAAGAACTTCCAAGAAGGATATTGGGCGTTGTTGTATGATTAAAGTCTTAAAGATTTCAAAGGCAAGATGGTGACAGGATGGTTAGGTCCTTACACCATGGAAAAATGTTTTGATAATGGCGCAGTTCAAATAAGAACCATATATGAGGAAGGAATCCCCTTGTTTTTCAATGGTCATAGACTTAAAATTTACAAGAAGCCTTTGAAAAAGGTAGATTTGATAAATTCAATAAGCAGAGAGATGTATGTGATGGGAAACTCCATAGTTTCCCACACCTCCTGAATTTATATATATATATATATATATATATTATAAAATAATAAAGATCCATGGGTGAAAACCCCTCTGAGGAACCCAAGGCAAGCTTGTGGGTTGAAAACCTTGATGGAGGCAGCTCACTTGCTCAAAAAAAAGGGAAAAAAGCGGATAAAGATCCATGGGTAAAAACCTCTCTGAGGCACCCAAGGCAAGTCTGTGGGTTGAAAACCTCCATGGAGGTAGCCCACTTTCTTTAAAAAAAAATGACAGAAAAAAAAAACAAAAAAAATAAATTACATCTGCATCTCTGTGTTTTATATGTTTGTTGTTTTGTATATCTTTAATGGTTTTTGGAAACACAGGGAAGCATATATTTTCTTCTCCCTTCTTCTATTTTACCATCCATCCCATCATTCACTCCATTCATTTTCATAACTTCCTCCATCATACACAACATTCCTCCATTCCTGAGCACAATGTAGCAAGGGAAGTAAAACACAAACTTCTAGAGACATGTGGAAATTCCTACAGCACATACATATGGTCTTGAACAAAAAATAAAACAAGGGAGGATATCATGAAGCAGACCCCGGTAAAGACAAGAGCTCCACCCACACAACATTTGCAACAGGAAGAAACAAAAAGGAAAGATCATACGCTCACTCCGAGAGCTGCTCATTCAGAGAAAAAAAAAGAGTGAAGAATGCAGCATCTAAAAGGATGGTATCCTCGATTCCAACTCTTGCAAATTCCTTGACAACAATAGGTAAACTCGGGTATAGCTTCCCACCCCTCATTATGCATCCATAATGCCCAAAAATAGTTAAATTTGCTGACTTAGAGTTTAAGGGGCAGAAAGGTGTCCACCTAGTTTGGCCACCATCGTAAAGTATGAATGTGGAGAACTATAAAGAAACACCACCTTAGAATGAAAAAGAAAATAATTTAAATCATTGGAGTAGAGGAGAATGAGGGGAGGAAACATGCAGTCCATCGTGAATTAACTGGGTGAAGGAAACAACGGTCTGCAATGAAAACTGGAGATGAACCCAAGTTACATAAGTGCTCCAGAATGAGTTGCGCAGTCTAATAATAAAGAGGGTCTATCTCATCTGAACCAGCAAATTGAAAAGTTATAAAGGGAGATAGATCAATGGAAGGCCGCAGCACAACAACAATGATCTTTAGCCGCTTATTTTGGGAAAACATGCAGCGGAAATAGAAGAACGGTGTAACCCTACCCATGGCCTGGGCCCCTTTTGTAAATATGAGCAGGGAAGCTTTTATAGCAACCCAAACAAGGCTAGATTCCACTTCTAGCCTCAAAGAAGAAGAGAAAGAACCAGAAGAAGAGGAAGAATCAGAAGATGCAGAAGAAGAAGAGGAACTAGAAGAAGAAGAGGAAGAGATAAAGGGCCAAGTAAAAAAAAAAGAGATGGCAATAGAAGTGACAAAGATAACATAAATTGAGAAAGAAGCAGACTCACAACACAACATCACATCGCCTCAATACAAAGAGACATTTTCCACCTTAGTTCCTCTAAGTACAAAGAGAAAAAGCAGACCTCTATGCATTTCAAAACTAGCAAGAGCTAGAGGATAAGTCAGAGAGAGTGAGAAACTCCTCCCACGAGCCCAATTATCATTGAAGAATCACCAAGGGAGGAGGAAAGACTCAAAGAAATAGTTCTGAAGGAGCAACTGCAGAAGGCACAGGAAGAGAATGTAGCATTGAAGGATCAATTGTAGCAAAAAAGGCAGCAAGTAGCCACCATGGCAGACTTATGCATAGTAGACCTTCAACATCGATTCCCTTCTGAATCATATGTTGTGTACCTCAAGTAGCAATGGCCCCTATTTCAAATCAAGTCTCTAGCCTCCCATGGATCACTATCTTTCCAAGATTGTAGGCAATTCATGAATTTCTACAAGCAAGATGAGATGGCTTATCAGGAAAAAAATATGGCAGAGTTTTATGTGCATAACCTTGTGCTGACAAATCTGGATATTTGGGACCGCAATCCTACAATGGGGGATATGCAGTTGATGACTCTAATATCTTGGATGATGAATGAGGACACTAGAGCAAAAGAGATATGGAGGGTCATGGGAAGAAGAAATAAAGAACCCTTATATATCAGACCAGAGTTGTTCAGCCCAAGAGGATTCATCCTTAACCATCAAGAGATTGAAAGGGACCCCGCACTAGTTGAAAGATACCTTCAGACTCAAACACAGGTAATAGGCCACTTTGGTGATGTTTAAAGGTAGATAGAAGATGAGTGCATTATGGCCAGCTAGAGGAGATGGAACACCCTCCCTCATAGCCTCAAGAACAGGGAGTACCATACTCTAGAAATACTAAGGGGTGAATTGGAAAGGGAACCATTATACAACAGGGCCACGCATGCAAATAAGATCCAATGGTTGGGACTAAAGCTCATCCCACATTGCAGTTGGGGCTGAATGATAAAGAGGACATAGATACACAAGATAGAAAATGGGAGAATGCATAAAATAATAATGGTTTTTACCCCCTTGGGGAAACTCCCACACTTCTTCCTCAAGATATCAGTGGGGCTATCAAAGCCTTAAAGGAAACACAGGAGGAGTATCGGTTGCTCAGAGGATGACTGACCATTCAGTAGGAGGGTGATGATGAGCTCCATCATTAGACATATTTGGAGGGGTTAATGGTCACATTTTTTCCTTCTTAGATTTCTTTTTCTTGCATTTTTTTTTTTTTTTTTATGATGCTAGTATAGGTTGTGATTAAGGAAAACATACTCTGAGTGCCTAATATTAGGTTGAGTGCAGAAAATCATGAATTATTAAGCCTTTTTATAAGGATTTTATGATAAAGGCTTGGAGGAGACAGCAGGGAGAAATTATAGGAGGATTTTCCACCCTCCTTAACTCTCAAAGGTAGCCAAAGGATCCCAGATATTCTGTCCAAAAATTCAAACTCCAAAGGCAGCCAAAGGATCCCACGGATTCTCTCTAGCAATTCGAATCCCAGAGGCAGCCAAGAAATTCAAAGAGGAGAGAAGTCAATATTTGTTTACTGGGATTCAAGTGGACTCAATCACCATTTTTCAAGGGAGCTATTTGTAGCTACCCTGTAGAATTAATAGAGCAGAGCTAGAGCTAGGAAGAGATAGTCAATAATAGTCGATTCTAGTCTAAACTCTGTTGCAAGTTATTCATCTTTTTTATTATTTCAGTGATCAAACTTTCAGAGATCTATGAGGTTATTCTTTTATGAAATGAGCAAACTGATTTCATTTTACTGATTTAATTTTTAGGGTGTTAGGGTCATGGGTTAGGGCCCAATCCATGTGCCTCAGCCTCTCTGCTGTATTGGTCCTTTGATTTCTGTCATTTCATTAGCCCCACTTCTGATAATTTAATTTATGTTTCAGGTTGTTAGATTTTGGTTTTAGTATGCTGTTGTAGTTTTCATTTTCTTGTGAGTGATAGAATATAGGAGAAAAACCAAGAAAATTTGTGGATCAAAACCCCCCTTCTCATCTCTATAAATAGAGCTCAAGGACGGCGAACCTTCCCACAGACCCAAAAACTGGTTTCTGTTCACTTTTTATGAAATTAGAAGTAGAGTTGCATTACCATTTTCCAGTCTTCCTTTGCATGGTATTTTTCACGCATTCATCATTTTTTCATGCATAAGATCAACCGAGTTGTTTGAAGGACTTATTGTTAAAAACCCAGAGCTTCATAGCGCTTCCCCACTTCATTTCCCATCTCTGTATTTTATTCCACACACCTCCGTTACGTTCTATCCTTCATTTCTCTTCTTATTAGTTGTCGCGCCTTTTTATTCTCAAAACATTTGAAAATGCTTGAAAGACCATCAAAGTTCGACCTCCGCCTTTCCTCCTCAAAACCCCCGCTACCATACATTACAAATCACAATCCTCAATTATTTCCCTCTTCTTTTAACACTTACTACTTGGTTCTACCAAGTACGATATTCTGATCTCACATATCGCATATCATGCCTTTTCCTTTTTCCATCCAAGACTTACCACAAACATGATCACATTTCCTTTTCGCACAACCGCAGATCGCAACTTTTACCTTTTCTCCTTAACACTTCCTGCTTTCAAATGCCAATGTGATATTGTCGCCACATTGAAGATCACTCATTGTAACCTTTTTTTTTTCCTTAACACTTACCACTCCAACTTCGCAATATTGTGATTGCGATATCGATCCCACCTTCACGTCATCCATCGCATGGCATATCGCTCATCGCATTTTTTTCTTTAACACTTACGACTCCAACTTCACGATATTATGATTGCGATATGAGTCCCACCTCCACGTCACCACTCCAAATCACTTTTCCCAACACTTACCTCATCGTACTTCGCTTCCTCTCCTAGAAAACCTTTCCGTTATCCCTTTACTTTTGTGATATTGCAATTGCGACATAGCATATCACAACCTTTTTCATCTATCACACTCCGCCATTTCACTTTGTGAATTATTCCACTCCAAGGCCTCTTTGCACTTCAAAAAAGCTTTAATCTAGTTTAAACCCCCGATTTCCACTCACAAGCCTTGTTTCATGTGTTAATCCCTCCATTAGCCTCTTTAGCCCTTTCTCTCTCCTCCAAGAAGAAAATCACTCTTTCTTTTTAGAATTAATTCATGGATAGCTTAGTTTCATGAGTAGAAGCATGATAGTTAGACCATAGGACAAGTAGAGTGCATTTAGCCATTTGGAAAATTTAAGTGTGGTTTAGAATTAGTTTCCTTTCTGCCATTTATTTTCAGCAAGTTAAATTAGTTTCCTTTCTGTAATTTCTTTTCTGCAAATTAAATTAGTTTCATTCGTGTCATTTATTTTCAGCAATTTAGTTTAGTTTCCTTTCTATCATTTCCTTTCAGCAATTTAATTTTTAGTTTTTTAAATATCACACTTTTGTAAAGTAGAAGAGGATGACATGAACAGAGTGCATTTGCTGTGTATATAGCACTGTCACCTCCAATTTTGAAAAAGCCCCGGGTTGATAGAGTAAAGTAGCGCAGCCCCTGGGAAGTTATAGAAATCTTGGTGGAATAGCAGGGCTCACTAGTTGTCCAGACCTCATTCAAAGTTCTGCATGTTTCCACATGGAAACACTATGTTGGAGATATGGACAATAATGGAAGACAAAATGTCTCTTCCATCTTGTTAAAGTATTTGGATTTTGTAATGGTGGAATTGTTTTCAGCTTCCGTATTCATAACTATCTGATATATGCCTTTGCCTCTGAGGTGAAGAAAAATATATGGCTTCCATTGGAAGAAGTTATATAGAGTAAGAATCAGGAAATATGAGAACTCCAGTTTTTCACCTTGTAGTTGCAACAAAAATTGCGACATTTCTCTAATATTTTTTCTACAAATCAAATCTACGAAAAAATTCCTATTCTTTTCTCCTCAAACCTACAAAATATTGTTCGTGCACCTTCTTGAAGCCCCTCTAGCTCTGATACCATGTAAAATTATTAGAGCACAAATACAAAACTAGTTGAAGAATAATTTCACTTTGCGAGAATTAAAAAAAAATGGAATTGAGAAAGAATTTGATTCATCAATATTAGTTTGAGAATCAATAGATAAAGAAACTAAGTTAATATTAGTTCTATATGCAATAACTATGAATAATTTAAAAGCTAACTAAATCTATGTGTGCTTTATGTTCTGTTAATGTGCACATGCACCACATGCAAGCACTAGAGTTACCTAACTAAATCCAAGTGCACACCACATGTAAGCACTCGATTTAACTAGATAAAGCCAAGTGAAAATCACATTAAACAAATATATTTGAACTAAAGCTAATTAAGGCTAACTATTTTCATGTACACCAACAAAAAGGCACAAATTTTTTCACACAAAAAAAGATGCAAGCTATAGTTTTTCTATTTATCACACAAACTTGATGACTAGAATGAACCCTGTGAGGGGTATTTAAAATTTTTACGTGACTCATTCAAAATAAGTTCAACATGCACAAATACTAAATTCAAATTTACCCAAAATAAAATTGAATTAAAACTCACTCAATTCAATTAACTGACCCTTTAAATTTGGACAATTCTGCATACTAGAGTAATTAGTTTTCTTTAAAATTGAGAATATTGTTAGAAACATTGAGAGAGAGAATATAGCGTAATTAAACACACAACACCAAAAACACTCTAGAAGCTATATATATATATATATATATATATATATATATATATATATATATATCGCAAACTTGATGAATCTAGATCCTAAGAAACTGGATCTATGACTCAGAAATGGCACAATATAACTCAGACATACAAAACAACAACTTCTAGATTGACACATAGGGACTCACAATGAAAAGTTTTAGATCACATCATACAAATGGAAGCATTAATTTAGGGAACATAAAATTCTATATTAACACATAGAGACTGAAAATGACAACCTGTAGATCATATCATACACATAGAAGCGTTACTTCCAATAGGAAGAAAACAAGATTGTAAAGAGAAAAAACTGTGTTATATCTGAAAATATTATTGAAATATATTCCATGACAGAGGGTTTCTAAAGATATGTTTGAAAGAGAACAATAACATTCGGTCTCGTGGAAAACGAGCTATAGAACCCATGGGTGGAAAAATTATGTCCTCAACTATAATACTGTTATGTGCCCTATTATGAGTAGAATCTGTGTATGTGTGTCGGTGAATGGAATATTTAGAAAGGGGGATTACTTATGCTATTTAGACAAATGAAATTTTTTCTCTGGGTTACCACACCAAGAAGACTAGTAGCAGAGAAAAAGGAAGCAACTCGTGGTGGTAGAGTAGGTCGGTGGAGGAAACTATACGTTCAGGAATAGGGGTACTTGTGACTATTAACCCAAACTGGTAAAAACACCAGTATCTGTTAATCCAAGCTAGTAAAAACACTTTCTTACATCATTTAATTTCCATGATCCTTTTTCTATTTCCTTCTGAATTCCATCCATCGTAGTTGAATTTGAAGTTATAAATTGAAAATTATTTACATTATTTAGAAACAAATCTTCTCTCTTCTCCCAATATTATCACTACATTTACCATATTCATCATCATGGATTCTCAATAGAAAAGATGCTTTAACCATTATAACTCCATTAATTGAGCTAACCCTCAAAGATTAAATTTAAATCTATCTATAACACATTTTAAAATAATTCAAAATAAATTAAAAAATAAATCACAATCCAATGAATTATAACTTGAATATATTTAGTAATTGAAATATTTATTTAATGATACATTTCACATTATCAATATTAAAAATAAAAAATCTTAAAATTTAATTAAATATAATCATCACAATCATATAAATTAAATTGCTATTAAAGCACTTACTTCATAATACAATATGAGATTGATACAAGTTTAAAAAATCATAAAACAAACGAAATGATAATTTTATTTTAAATTATTAATATTATCATTATATATATATATATATATATATATATATATATATATATATATATATATATAAGATAAACATATATATATTTGAGAAAACATGGAATGAGATTCGTTTCCTTGGCTATTTATCCCCACTTTACTATGTATTTATTAATCTAAAATGGAAGCCCTATTCCAAAATCGATATCCTTATCAGAACAATTATTAACTAGTGTAAAAATAAAAATTAAATAGATCCACCTAATAACCATTGATAATTAAATTAACATTTTAAAAGCCTCTCCTGGATGCAGGTGCTCCAACGGACAGCTGATGCGATGGGACATAGGTGCGGCGAGGTGGATCGACACCTGCCCACCCCGGTCAGCGAAGATCTCAGTTTAATGTGTAATGAATTTGAGCATTTAACTCTCGTAGATACCAAAGGATCCGCTTCATTTGGTTTTGTACCGCATCTCAGGCTCACTGGACTGGCCTCTGCCCTCACTTGCTTATGCGCAGATCTCTTCAATGCACCAGTTAATATGGGGAACTTCCAACATGCGTGTAGGCAGATTAAGAGGGGGAATCATGATAAATCCATGGAGCCAAGGTCTCTTCCGCACTGCGTTCGCCTCCCGCTCCTCTATGATTTCACTTCGGCTCCCATTCTGCGTGGTATGGTAATCGTTATTCCAGCCATCCTGAGAAGATAGAAGGGGATTCTTCTCGAAGCAGCGTTCCAGGTCGAAAGACGTGCTCCCTCCTCTGAGCAGTCGGCATTTGTCTTCAGTCACTGTTCTCGCTCTGAGTTTTCACTCCCCTGCAATTGCGGCTGATTGGTTATATCTGGTTTTTGCTATGCCTTTTTTGTGCCACAGACCTCAGAATCGTCGTGGAGGCACAAGGGGCCGTCCTGCTAGAGACCACTCCAGCCCTTCTTCGGTATCGGCCTCTCTTTCCAGCGGTATTTTGCCTGGCCATTATCCCCGTACACATAGTGGAAGGGGGCTCTATCTTGATACCCATCATGGCTGGAGCTCCCCTGCTCGTCGACCTCCTGCTACCTCGCCTCCTCCCACAATTGGCTTTGCACGTTTTACCTTCTCTAGCTCCCTTGTTTGCCCTAGAATCACTGCGCTCTTCATAGTGGTTTTTCATGAGGAATCCAGCTCCCCTCCTGCTGGCCCGGAGATGGATCCTGCCCAGACTTCAAATTTTCAGAGGTGGGCTGGCAGCGCTTCATTGTAGGTGCTGGAGGTCCCTGACAGCAGCATCCCTGATGTGGCCATGGCTCCAGCTGATCCCAGTCCCTATGAATCCGAGGAAGCTCTGGCCAGAGATTTGATGGCTTTAGCTTGGTGCCGAATTGTAGAAGAGCCTCCTGATGATTAGTCTGCATTCTGCTTGTTTTTCTTATGTTCCTACTGCCCATACTATTGGGCTTGTCTATGTTCAAGTGGTTTTCCAGTTTTTCAGCTCCTTTTTGTATAATTTTGGTCCTATGTACACTCAGGAAACTCACAACTGGCTCCCCTGCGTGGGTTTTTGTTATGTTTGTCTAACTGGTTTCCCTATCAAAGGGTAGTCTCCACATCTGGTTTTCATGAAATATCTGCCTACAGGGCAGTAGCTCTTGACTGCGGTCTCATTGTATTTTTATCACTATGTTAATAGACTACTCTTATTCAGGGAAAAAAAAACATTTTAAAAGCCTACAAAAAATTAGACATACCTATGAGCATAATCATTAACTAGTGCAACCATATTAATTAAATGACTGGTAAATATCAGTCCATAATAAGCATCAAACATTTACCCCATTATACATATCAGATTTCCCAGATAAAAAGATTCACTTCTTCCATAATGATTAAAAGCAACAAATGTATCAATCAAAGCAACATTAAAATAAAACACATTTTTTTATTAACAATAAATTTAAATAAGCCTTAAATAAGGAAAAACTATACCAATCCATGGTAGCTTTGTTGTCATATCCCTTAGTAAGTTGTGATTTTTCTATTTTAGTGTCTATAAAATACATTATGTTATCTTGTAGACTATGTAAAGGCCTAAGATTAAGTAAATGTTATTTGTGCTACAAAATGGAATTTTTATGTAAACATGAACCATGTGAAGAGGAAGGTTAAATGAAAACCACCTATCAAGGTAGTTAGAAAGCTATGGGTTAGGTGATTATGTGCCCAAACTTTTCTTTGGGGGAAAAGTTGAAAAGAAATAAGGGAATCGAGAGGGTTAATGAACCTGAGGTGATTATAGGAGAAAGAGTTTCCTACCTATGCATAAGATGATTTGGTGGACAAACAAAGGAACCACAGGCTACAGGGTTAGAATTTTGGGCTCTGCCATTTTTCTGGAAGCCCAAGAGAACAATCTCTTAAGCTTCATGGGGCTAATTGAAGGTAAAAATAATCAAAACAGAAACCCCTAGGAACTGTTTGTATTCATACTTAGTTGATTATACGCTATAAGGGAAACACCAAAGAAAAAAATTTTGGCAGAATTAGTAAAGAAATGAGACAAATGATGATAATGATCACGCAAGAAACTAACCTAACTAGAGAGTGAGTATAAGTAAATAAATATACTTACATACTGGAAAACAAATTGGAAACCCAAAAAAATTGCATGAACAATTAACTTTGACTTACGTTAATAAACCCTTAATTTTAGTGCTCAGTTGTACAACCCAAGGAAACACATTTGGAATAGGAAATTTCTATATTATATCATGTGTGAAATAGTAAGCTAATTATAAAATTTAGGTCATTTCCACAACTTGAGAAAGAGGTAAAAATTTATCTAGATATATATTCACATATACATTGGCAGTTACAAAAATGCAAAAACCCCCTTCAATTCTAAACTTGATGAAAATAGAATGCCCAAATCTGTGGCTGAAGTGTTCCTGGGAAAGAAAGGCTCAGGTGCTAACGTGGTAACAATGGAGACAAAATTAAGATGCAACCTGAGACTTTGTAGCCATGATAAGGGTTACAATGAGCGCTAAAATCACATGTCAAATGGAAAACAATTTTTAATGAAAAAAATGAAAAATCTACAGTTGTTCAAGAAAAACGTAGTTACTGTAAGAGTGAAGGGGTTAACCAAAATTTCCTGGGTGTAAAGACAAAAACCCCATAATTTCAATATTCTTTAGACCTCTGAAGCATAAGGTAAGGACACATTGAAATAGAATCAAACTTAAGTCTGAGCAGGACCCAAAAGAGAAGCAAGGCACGAAACTCATTTCCATATATTGGTCTAACAAGGAAATCGGTAGGGAACTAGACTTAACTGAAGGGAGAAATCTAGTTAAGAAAAAAAATAGCAATTCATAAGCATATTGGGGACTAATAAAATGTCAGTTAATAAATCATAACCTATTTGTGACTTTTCAAGGGAACTTGAGTAGGATTTACAGGCTTACATGAGATATTCCAGTTATAGAATGGTGTTGTAGAGCATTTTTCCTTTGAAAAAACAGAGACAGAATACACCATAGCGGTGCCATAGAAAGGGTTTTCGATTACCTCGACGACCCTAATCACATCCTGACCTTTGATTTTAGGGTTAAAATGAGGATTTTTTATCTAATTTTGAAGTTCGAGATATGTGTTGAAAGCTGAAGGGTCGGATGAGTTTCCAGATATTTCGATGACAAGCCATGTCAACCTGTGTTGGAATAACTATACATGGGATGGTGTATAGGTCACACGAGGGGTAGCGAGGTTGATTAATTTTTAAGGCATTTAATAACTCTAGCATAAAGAACCACAACATGGGTGGTAGACATAGAAATGTATATATATATATATATATATACACATTTTGCAATGGTACCATAATAATTTAAAGTTATTCCTTTAGACTAAATAGGTAAAAAGAAAAATTATGTTTATTGTGAGGTAGAGGTAGGGAGTACTTAAAATTGGTATCAGAGCCTAGTTTCAACACAATGGCCTAGGTGAGTAAGTGGAATATAATAAAATTTTTGGTGATAAGGGTGAAAAGAAAACAAAGCACTATGAGGAGAGTTGGATCCATGCTAGTAATACTGATTGTAGGAGTAGGATCGGTACCCTATACAGAAGCTAATCCTGAAATGTGGTCTTAGGTCCCTATAATACTAGTGTATCACCTTATTGTTAGTTTTAGTGTGTCCCCCTTATCAGTAGGGAAATTCTGAGGTCTAAAATAGGCCTCCTAAAGAAACTATAAAATAATAGTAGAAATAATAAAATAATATTTGATTACATCATCAAATTATAGAGGGAAAGAAGGAACAACTACTTTTTCAACTCGTATTCAAAACTTATCTCCCAATTTTTTTAATCAAATTTCGAGTGGGAGTAATTGTTGGATGAAAATTTTAATTCTTTACCCAAGGAGTACCCATGTTACATACTTTCGATGGACCCTGCTACATGAAAAATGAGAAATACACGAAAATGTGATTGCAATCAAATGTTTTCCTGTATTTCTCATTTTTCATGTAGTAGGGTCCATCGAAATTATGGAACATGGGTAATCCTTGGATGAGGAATTAAATTTTTCATCCAACAAGTCCTCCTACTCGAAATTTGAGTAAAAAATTTTGGAGATAAGTTGAAAATACGAGTTGAAAAACTAGTTTTATTATTGTATTATTTTTCAATCTTTTTACCGTTTTACTTAAAAAATGGTGAATCATCCCCCATGGTTGACATCATCATCTTGAATCCTATTGGTTCTTATAGAGTTTATTTTGGTTGTAAATTTTTCTTAGGAGACCCATTTCAGACCTCAAAATTCCCCTAATGTGTTATTATTGTTCCCATGTATTCCCCATAGTGTTATCATTGTGCCCCATATAAGCCCTCTATTGTTATTGTTGTTCCCTTACATTATTATTGTTATGTAGGCTCTGATTATATTGGGACCCCTTAGACTCCTATATATAGAAAGTAGGTTTTTATCATTTGAATCATCCAAGAATTATTCATTTATGTAATGTAAATGAGGTTTCACCCCCGAAGAGGCTAATTTATAAGTCGTTGATATATATTTTCTTCTATTTTGTGATCTGGTAGCATAAAATTTGGAATAAGAGCTTAGGATTCTAGGGTTTTTCTTCTTCAAACATGCCATCTTGGAATTTTCTCTATAACATTTTTTATATGTGGCTTCCAAAGCTGAAATGTTTACCAAGTGGAGCCAAAATATTGATAAACTTCATGTAAAAATTTCATATCTTGGTTCAAAATATTTTCCGAGATATGATCTATGGAAGTTAAGGTTTTTACGGGCCCCATAATTTCATCTCAAACATGTGGCCGAGGGAAAATCATCATAATTTTCATTTCCTGCATCAGATTGGAATTATGTAAAAATTTGTAGAAAGTGCACAGAGATTTTTTGTGTGTATCGAGTTAAGGGTCGAAGGTTTAAATAATTACATGTGGTGCACCCTACAAATTCACTCTATTGAACCAACCCATAATTAGGTTATTGTGGGAGATCATGAATAACTTTTCCTTGAAGAATCCAAATTAGGTCTAACCTATGGCATTGAAAAGAAGACTCAGAGAGCCACTAGATTTGACTGAAGTTCAAATATTTGGGATCCGAAATCATAGAGATACATCAGATTCAATTTCGAGCTCCTCAAAAGTAAGAAAAATGTGTTTTTTATTTTTAAATTATATAACTTTTATTTAAAAAAATCAGTTTGAAGTGATTCCAAAGGGCATATTGAAGAATTGATAATAGTATTTGGTTTTTTAATTCCTCCTAATAATAATTACACACCCATTAAGCCCCCAAAAAGCTCTACTATGATGTATTAAGAGGAAGAAGTGCAACATGGTATATCAAATTTATGAGACCAAGTGCAACAAATTTATCTCTCACAAAAGGTAACCAAAAATGAAATGGAAACTAAAATGGATGGTTTGAAGGAGGCATGGAAGCTCAGATGGATGTTTTGAAAAATGGCATGGATGGAATGGAATATAAGATCAATGGTATAGAAGAAAAATTGAAAGGAAACATGGAAGACATGAAGAATAACCTAAATGTAGACATGAAGGTTTGAGAAAGTTGCTGCAATAAAGGATTAATAATGGTGAAAGGGTAGTAGATGAACTCATGATGAGAAAAAAATAAATTTTAACCATGATTTCATAGACCCTCATGTTGGGTTTAAGACCCACCATATTCCAAAGATCGATATGAGAAATTTTGATGGCAACAATCCGATAACATGGTTACTAAAAATGGAGCAATACTTTGAGCTCCATAATGTGCAATAGACACAAAAGGTACGAATTGAAAATTTATATTTAGAAAAAAAAAATTGTATGGTATCGGTGGTTTTTTTCTCGTAAACCACTTGTCACTTGGTCAATTTTTTCGGAGGAAATGATAGAATATTATGAGGATACAAAAATCAACACCTTCTTTAGCCAATTGGTAAATCACAAAAAACGGTTCAATGATGGAGCACATTGAGGACTTCCAAACATTGAATATAAGGGTAAATAATATTCCAGAGGAACATAAAATTTATTTATTCACAGGGACTATAAAGGATAACATCCAAGACAAGGTTCACCTTTGGGAACATGATTCATGGGAAAATACATTCAAGGTATCAAGAAAACTTGAAAGAAAATTATGAAAACAAGGAATTCTACCAATCACAACTATAAATATGGAAATGTTGTTTCTCCTAGCTATCCACAACCTACAAGGTTACTTATCTAGTGTACCTCTCCTATAACATCAATTAGAATACCCACACTTTCTGGCGACTTGGAGAAATTAGGAAGGGCACAGAAAGATGTTGGAGAGCTCCAGATATAAAATTCAGTAAAGGACATGTCAAAGCATGTTATGGTCAAAGCAGTAGAAACCATGAAGCTCGATTCAGTTGTGTAAAATGCTGCAACAAATAATAGGTATGCCACAAGAAAATTACATAAAGTCCATTTTCTCGAATAGGAATTCATGACCAACCTGGATACTAAGGAAGCATGTGTGGTTGCCCAGGTTTAAAATGAATCTCTCTCAAAATTGAGAAGTGTGACTCCTTCACCCAGAACATAGAATGGTCCACTAGATAAGTAAGTCATTGGCCTAAATGGACTAGATAAATAAGTTTCCGCACGCTGTGAAAAGAGAGTTTTGGACAAATTTTGGAAATTTTCTATAGACAAAAATAACTCTGAAGCATGGCATGAGAAGATTGATGGACATCTTCTAGAGCCTAATGAGTTCTGACAAAAAGAACTAAATAAAATTTCATGAAAAAAGTCAAAGTAAAAAAAATAAAAGTAAGACAAAGTTCATTTAGGCTAAGAAATAAAAAACAACATGAAGAATCCCCATACTACTTTGACTTCATCAAGTGTGGAAATTAAAATAGTGTACAAGGGTTGTTTCTAGCTAAACACATCACTGCTTACAAATCAACAAATTTATACAATCTGTAGCAAATTTTTGAGAACATTTTGATGTTTTTTTACACACTTGAAGAGGCCAAGGCACTAGTGAATAGATGATAATTGGCAACAAACTATACTCAGCATTTAGAAAAAATAAGTTAACATGAAATATAGTAGCAGTCGCACATGCATTCAGAGTGTTGTGTGATCAATTTTTCTACGTATGTGAAGAATATATGACTTTCTGTCAAATCTATTTCAGTGTGTTCAAGTCTCACTTGCATCTCCAACAATAATTGAAGCACCTTTTTCAGATCTGTTCATCAAGGAAAACAATCGATATCTTCACTAGACATATGATTATAAGGCACTCACAATTTCAACAAATATTTTAATGGTCATTAACCCTTTGAGGAATTTGTTAGTCAATGGGGAGGACACCTTGTATGAGAGGAAGTCATCTTGCACACATATCCAAGCTATTATGATGAGGATGTCCAATCATTGATAACTACTTCATATTCTCATTTGTAGATTGTACTTCTACCATGGAATTTTCCAAATGGAGCCTTCTGCATTGAATATTGATGGAAATTTCTACTCATAATGCAGAAAATACCACTTTATTGGATTTTTTTCATGGTCTTTGTGCATTCATTCAAGGTTTGAAGAAGGAATCCACTTTGAAAGAGGCCACACATGCTTCTAAGGAGGATTTTTTCATTTTTTGTGAAGGTAGATACATGGTCAACCACTAGGAGGAGGAAACGTACTTTGTGGTGTCATTTTTGGAGGATTGTTGCAACACCAACTCCATTATCATGTTATCGTCAACTTGTATCATGGAGCTGGTTGATTGAGAGAATTATTGTAGTATTTTTCTAGAATATTTTCATAATTTTTCTTGGAGTAGAAACGGGATCTCAACATCCTATTGCTATCTTTAATATAGAGTTGTTGAGGAGGTTGAATGGTAATATTTTATTGTATTCCTTGCACAGAGTATTGAAACTAGGAAAAGGTTGCAGTAATAGCCGTAAACATGCTTACAATGCTTCAGTTACAACAAATGACACTATGACTTCTAAAAGGAAGTGGTGGAAACAAAAGTTCAACGGTTGGGAATAGCACTTGCCATTTGAAAATGCAAGGAGATACAAACACTGAAGATCATTTTCCAAAACATTCAGTAGGTGAAAAGATAAAGCTTCCTCGACAATACGGTTTAAAAAAATTTGATTTATTATTTGGTAGGGGCTGGCATGCATTAGATGTCCCCTTATTCGCTGCAACTGATCAGTTAATGGTTGCAATCACAACCTTAGTACTTGTAAAGAAGTTTTGTACTCTAGATTTGTTATCCTTGTTACTTGGTAGAATTCCTTTCATTCACATTGTAGATGGGAGCCTTTATATTTAGTGTGGTTATTTTTTTTTCAAAAAAAAAAAAGCTTTGCAGAATTCCAGCACAGACTGTGAAGTGTGTGGTATATGAATTGAGTAGGTACTACTACTTAATAGGGAAAATTTATGAGCTAGTGTAGTATGGTATTTGAAGATGCCTCATACAGTTTGTCAAAGGAGGTTGTCAGCGAATATGGTCTTTTACTAGCTGATTGACTACTCCTGTACATCCAAAAGTTTTGTGTAACCACTCGAGGTCTGGTTTTCTCTTTTACTAGTTGATTGACTACCCCTTTACATCCCAAAGTTTTTTGAGTTAATAATTACAGCAAGTAACTAGACCTGATATGTTTTCTTAGATAGTTGGTTTTAGTATAACTTAGCATCCCAGTTGTATCTTTATTCAGTATATTTTTAATCTGATAGGTGGTAAATTTCCAGGATGGTGGTTTCAAAGAAATTTTAACACATACTATGAGATTGGACATTTTGATAACATGCATTTTCATTAGTTTTCATGACCTCCACTGATATTCCATTTCTCATTTTGTTGGTTAACTAGAGGATGGCTAGAAGCTGATGGCATTAGAGAACTTACATGGCTTAATTTTTAAGTTTTGTAAGCTAAGTGTCAACGAAAGCCAACTTAATATTTAGTATTTCCCAAGCCACATGCCTAAAATTGGGCATGGTAAAATTTGTGAGTTTAGATCCTTTGGCATAATTTCAATTCTTGAAAAAATTATTCTGCCTAGATCCTATGAATAACTACAAAATGGAAATTCCTACATCCTACCAATATTAGTATGAATACATGATATTGTTTACCACATCCCTATCACTAGTCCTTTAATGATTATCTATAGCCATTTGACATAGATACCAATAGAGAAAACAGTTTTACATAGCATTCACGAAACTTCTTTCAGTAATTGGAAATTTCTACAATTAAATGAGGTATTCCACACTATATTATTTTTTGTAAATTTAAAGATCAATAATATATATTTAAGGTAGTAGAGGAATAATGTTCCTAGAAATTAAAAATGTCTAGTTCATCTAAAGAGGAAAAAAGTATAAGAGAAGCCTCAACACATTTTTGCAAATTGCAATACTGAAATTAGTATGACCGTTCCTCAATCCCAAATTTTAGCTCAAGTATCTTATTTGCCACAGCCCCAGCTGCTACTCTTCCAATTGTTTCCCATGCTGAAGATCTGCCACCTCCCTGCATTTTATAGAAATGCAAAAATAACACATAAATCACTAATTTGTATCTTCAAAAGCAAGAAGAATTTAAAGAGAGGCATACTACTCAGAAAATAGGCATGCTTAAGCATACCTAAACTGAACAAACACCATAATTGAATTCATATGTGGCATCCACATGAGATGGAAAATAGGCTAATGAAATTTCACTATAATCCTGTCAATTTCAGTAAAATGCAATGAAGAAAGAGTGGATTTGGAATTTAAAAATCTCGTGTGCTGTAAACAACTATCTCAATTACTTTATAAAACGAAACGCCAAAATGTATGACACAATCATGTTCTCTATTCATAGTGTAAATTGTGTAACCAATCACTCATGATTTTAGTAGATGTAATCATCATAGAGTGAACTATCCCCGAGCACTTTTATGATTTATCCAATTACTTATCACATACTATTACTATAATTACATATGGTTAGACTTACCAGGACAACATATTATTCCTAGAGGTCATAATCATGTTCAAAATTCATCTATTGTTATACAAATTTGTTCATGAAGAAATTTTTCATTATGCAAAAGTCACTTCCAGGTTATATAGTACCATCATTCTGAACTCCTCTACTAACTGGCCACAACAAATATTGTTTCAAATCATACGGTGTTTCTGCCTCTCATTTTCTTTAAGGATCAAGAATACTTGATTCATATTCAATATCGAATCAGGGTGTTTCCATTATAGACTTACACAATCTTCATTCTCTTATTGTAACAATACCCATGATGGTTGAACGTGTCGTTATCACTACTTTGCATGCTGCACTTTTCAGAATCAAATGCTCTACTTCAGACACCCTAAAAATTATGAAGGAGAGGTCCTTGACTAGATCATGATGGTCATGATGGGTTTTGAACGTTTTTCAATATCTTAGCTTTTCTACCTTTTATAGGACGAATGTCCTATAATGTGAAGAAATGTGAAACTTCTATTTTTGAGAGGATCTGTGAATTGGATGTCGCTAATATGAATAGTCCCCAACCTTACACTATCTCAAATGTTGTAATAAATTCATTCTACCATCCAATGAATAAATTGATGATAATGAAGGTTTTACTTTTGCAGGTGACAACACACTTACTTCAACTAATCAAAATTCCTTCAAATGAGAAAAGACAGAAATAAAACTAAGTTGATGTACCTTTTATGTCGTGAAGATGTACGTTGTGTCCCTTTTCATTATGAAGATAAAATTTTTGGAGATGTCATGATACGTTACTACTCACAATTCAAGTCCTTGGAGAGATAATATTTGAGATGGTCTTACTGAGAACTGAGTCTTGATCAAGACTTCTGTTGTAAAACCTTGGACTAGAGAAGTCTTCTTGCAAGTTTGAACTCAGTCTACATCAGATGTATACTTAGACAACTAGCCTTTCAAGTAATAAAATATTCATGCATGGAACTTAAGTGAGTTATGCCAATGACACTTTTGTTCTTTAGGCCCTAGTTCTGATAACAAATATTTATCATACTTATGTTCAATAGTCTTGTTCAAAGAGTAGAGGAGAGGCCACAACTTTCCACCAAATGCTTATGAGAACCCTAAACAACAACAAACTATAATTTGGTTCAGAACTTCATATCAAATTTAAGAGAATTCAGTCCAGATAAATCTCAGTCTGTATTGAGGTTGTTTCAAGTGAACAATCTGTAAGATAGGTCATTTTGTTCTAGGGCAGAAGAGAGTGATTAAATAAATCGTCAAACTTGAACAGAAGAACCTTTGTACCTAGATTTGTAATCTTCCATTAAAACTCAAATAAGAATGGCTTGCAAACTTTGAAACTTGGATCAACATGAGCTGAAGTCATTCTTGAAACTATAGCATGAAGTCTCATCAACATATAGTTATGACTCATATAGCCAGGTGTCAAATAGTTGTTAAGAAATTCATGTAGACTGAGCCCTTAGAGTCTTTAATACACCTTCATGTATCCAACGAATCCCACACCACAATAGGACTATTACTTCTCGAGAGGTCAAAATATTTCAAAGCATACCCACTTGAAGTGACAGGCATACAAAATGAACAATCCAAGATCAAACAAAACCTTTTGTCCTTAAGGAGGTCTGAATGACTGCTTCAGGACTGCGGGCAAGTTTAGAATTTCATTATTATAGTGGTAGTACAACAATACTCCTTTCTTTTCAGAGTATAAAAATCAAGTCAATACTAGGCCTCTTGTTTGATTACGCCAGACTTCGATGAACTCAATTCTTGTTAAAAATTTCAAGCTCCCTCTTATTTTGACATAAAAATAACTGCTATAATTCTATGCAAAATCATGTCACTATGAAACCTCAACATTTAATAAAAAATTTCATAGTCAATGTAAGGATCTCAGAGGTAAAATATCTCATGTGCTATCTCTCATTTCAGCTACATACCTAATGAGTCATGCCTTCAAGGTAGAATATCTCACTTCTCAGTTGTATTTCATTCTCTTCTTGCTCGGGCTTGTCCTCACCTGTGCTCTGATATACATGGATTGAAATTATAAAATACACTATGGAAATTGGGTACCAAGCCACAAGGCCTAAATGTGTCAACAACTAAACCTTTGATGCTAAATAGTAACATTGCGCTACTACCAATGCCTTGAAGGAGTTATACCTCTACTATATTTCACCCTCAATACCTCTACTACATGCCTCCATCATACGCAGTTCATTTAATAGATAGCTGAGAAATGCTCAGGTGCAGCCAGACATATTCTGCATTGAATATTGATGGAAAGTTCTACTCATGATGCCACAAGTGCCATTTTATTGGAGTTTTGCATGGTGTTTGTGCATTAATTCAAGGTTTGAAGAAGGAATCCACTTTGGAGGAGGCCACACATGCTTCTAATATGGATTCATTCATTTTTCATGAAGGTAGATACATGATCAACCACTTGGAGGAGGAACCTTACTTTGTGGTGCCATTTTTGGAAGATTGTTGCAAAACCAACTCCATTATCATGTTATCATTGACTTGTATGATGGATTTGGTTGATTGAGAGAATTATTGTAGTCTTTTTCTAAAATATTTTCATGATTTTTCATTGAGTAGAAATGGGATTTCAACATCCTATTGCTATCTTTAGTATAGAGTTGTTGAGGAGGCTTGTGTGGTAATATTTTATTGTATTCCTTGCATAGAATACTGAAACTAGGAAAATGTTTCAACAATAGCTGTGAGCATGCTTACAGTGCTTCAGTTACAACAAATGACACTATGGATGCTAAAAGGAAGTGGTGGCAACAAAATTTCAAGGGTTGGGAATAACACTAGCCATTAAAAAATGCAAGAAGGAGATACAAACATTGAAGATCATTTTCCAAAAAATTAAATAGGTTAAAAGATAAAGCTTCCTGGATAATACGGTTTAAAAATTTTTGATGTATTATTTGGTAGGGGTTGTTATGCATTATATGTCCCCTTATTCACTGAAACTGATTAATTAATGGTTGCAATCACAACCTTAGTACTTGTCAAGAAGTTTTGTACTCTAAAGTTGTTATCCTTGTTACTTGATAGAATTCCTTTCATTCATATTGCAGATGGGGGAATTTTGAAGGAAAGGGAGATTCATATTTAGTGTGGTTATTGTTTTTTCTAAAAAAAAAGCTTTACAGAATTCCAACATAGACTTTGAAGTGTGTGTTATATGAATTGAGTCGATATTGCTACTTAATAGGGAAAATTTATGAGCTAGTGTAGTCTAGTATTTGAAGATTCCTCATACAGTTTGTCGGAGGAGGTTGTCAGCGACTATGGTCTTTTACTAGCTGATTGACTACTCTTGTACATCCAAATTTTTTGCATAATCACTCCAGGTTTGGTTTTCTCTTTTACTAGTTCATTGACTACCCCTTTACATCCCAAAGTTTTTTGAGTTAATAATTCCAGCAAGTAACTAGATTTGATCTATTTTCTAAGATAGTTGGTTTTAGGATAACTTAACATCCCAGTTGTATCTTTATCTAGTAGATTTGTAATCTGATAGGTGGTAAGTTCTGAAGATGGTGGTTTCAAAGAAATTTTAACACATACTATCAAATTGGACATTTTAATAACATGTATTTTCATTAGTTTTCATGACTTCCACTAATATTCCATTGCTTATTTTGTTGGTTAACTAGAGGATGGCTAGAAGTTTATGGCTTTAGAGCACTTACATGTCTTAATTTTTAAATTCTATAATTTAAGTGTCAACGAAACCCATTTAATATTTAGTATTTCCCAAGCCACATGCCTAAAATTGGGCATGGTAAAATTCATGAGTTCATATCCTTTGGCATAATTTCAATTCTTGAAACAATTATTCTGCCTGGATCCTATGAATAACTACAAAATGGAAATTCCTACATCCTACCAATACTAGTATGAATACATGATATTGTTTACCACATCCCTATCATGAGTCCTTTAATGATTATCTGTAGCCATTTTCACATAGATACCTACAGAGAAAATAGTTTGACATAGCATTCATAGCACTTCTTTCAATAATTGGAAATTTCTGCAATTAAATGGGGTATTCCACACTATATTATTTTCTAAAAATTTAAAGATCAACAATATATATTTAAGGTAGTAGAGAAATAATGCTTCCATAAATTAAAAATGTCTATTTCATCTAGAGAGGAAAAAAGTATACGAGAAGCCTCAATGCATTTCTGCAAATTGCAATACTGAAAGTAGTATGATCGTACCTCAGTCCCAACTTTTAGCTCAAGTGTCTTCTTTTCCACAGCCCTAGCTGCTACTCTTCCAATTGTTTCCCATGCCAAAGATCTGCCACCTCCCTGCATTTTATAGAAATGAATTTATAACACATAAATCACTAAGTTGTATCTTCAATCATAATCCTATTTAAAATTCGTCCATTTTTATACAACTTTGTTCATGAAGAAAGTTTTCATTATGAAAAATTCACTTCCAGGTTATATAGTACCATCATTATGAACCCTTTTACTAACTAGCCACAACAAATATTGTTTCCAATCATAAGGTCTTCCTGCCTCTCATTTTCTTTAAGAATCAAGAATACTTGATTCATGGTCAATCTCAAATAAGGGTGTTTCCATTATAGACTTACACAATATTCATGAATATAAAGTATTCAGACATAGATTAATTTCAACAGCATTTAGTGATTCGAAGTAGCATGAATAAAAAGTATTAGGACAGATATTAATTTCAATTTTTTCTTGTTATAACACACAGGTACACACAAAAAAATAATAAAAAATTAAAAATAAAATGTATCATATAAAACCTAGCGAACTCGGGAAAGCTATAAATTGGAATGTTATAAATTAACTGAATCCAGCTATAATCACAAAAGGCAAAAGATTAAAACCTAAATGCACCAAGATCATGCGAAAATGTGAAACAGGAGCATCGGGCTTTTAACCGGTCTCAGGTGACAAGCCCCCCACCCCAAAGGCGTTCAACAGGTTTAAGTAGTGCATGGGGGAGAACCCATTCTGATCCTGCCTGATATGTGAATGAATAAATTCATTTGTGCCGCCCATAACCAAAGCTTTATACAATACCTGACTAAAGGGTTGAATCCACTTCGATCAATCTTATTGAAGGTATTTATTGCGTGTTTTCGTTATCTTAAAAATCACATATTCTTTATTTATCGCTCGGGCAAGAATATATTGAGGTGTAGCACAACCTTGAGCGATATATTAATAACACCAATCTTGCCTAAACGATATATAAGTAACTGTTGTTGAGCCTAGATCTGATATAGCAACCATAAATATATAAGCAAGATGTCAATTTCATCAAATAAATGGACTGCAAAAAAAATAGAGTTTGATAGAATTACATCGTCATCGATTTCAGCCTCGTTGCTTCCAGAAGAATCTTGATCGTCCTCTGGGCTAGACACATCGGCCAGCTGATTGTATTGTTCGTCTCCATGTTGTAGTCTACCATAGGCTAAGTTACAGCTTCAATCTCTTCCTGGTTTTCCTCTGCTTTGTTGGGACTTGATTCTTCATTCTGTAGTTGTTCTTCCTCGGAGGAAGCCAGGTCGTCTAATGAACTCCTACCATGATTTCCCATGGCTTGGCTTGGCTCAGCTGATAGGGATCTAACTCCTACCACCCTTTCCCATGGCTAGGCTCGGCTCAGCTGCCCAGGATAGATCCCAAAATTTGTATGGAAAGCCCGAGCTCAAATTCGAAACCCTTGAACCGGTGAGGGTTTTAAAATTTGAATAATAAATAAAACTACCCTTCCTAATGCATTTGTTTTCACCTTCTCACAAAATTTGAGAGAGGGAAGGGTTCCCACCAAGGTTTGGAAGTTCCCGGCATTTTTTGATTGAAATTCCTTGCAGTGAGGGTCACTAGAGAAATCCTTGTTGATCCACTCTCGTAGGGAGAAGGTTCCCAATGAAGCAATGACCGTGGGTGTATTTGTACCATTGTAGGTTTAAATATATATAATTAGTTTATATGTGTAGATATATTGTTGATGTATTGTTAGTCTATATATGTATATATATTGTTGATATTTCTAAGTAGGTTTAAACATATATCATTATTCTCAGATGTTGAGATACTTCATCTATACAATATTATAATTATAGTATTGTTTTTGTTTTAATTTTTTTCAAGTTGAATATATGTAAGTGTAGTTAATGATTTTAATGGAGGGTGTTACAAGATTAATTTGATGAAACCGTAAAATGGAGAGGGTCATGAAATCAATACAAGGATCTTCATAGGGTTAAGGGGTCTCAATGTGCTGGAATATTGTATTAAGAGAACTAGATAATGATTTAGGAAATATTGATACAAATTGCACATATGTAGATGTTGTGGTGCAAATAACAATGTTTTTGAAATTCTTTTGTAAGGCATGAAAATGGTCAAGTTTTCCATGTTTTTTAGAAGTATGCATGTGTAGGTAATGGTGGAGTAAATGACTTATGTTAGGAGGGATGAGGTTGAACCCAAAAAAATTCAAGCAAGGAGATCAATCTAGGAATGTTGGTGGTGTGGGTCAATGAGCATTTGGCTATTTAACTTTCTTTGACATACATTTGTTTTTTTATTGAAATTTTTTGGATGAACACAAGAAAGTGGCAATTAATTGATTTTAGACATTGCAATGTGGTAGAAGCATCTTCAAATTTATGAAAGCACCACTTTAACTTGACAATTACAACTAAGTGGTATTTATTCTACTAAAGTCACTCTAGACTTTGACCTAACCCTATCTTAAATAAACAACCCCCTTAAGAAGGCAATTTGGCCCATGCGGGGTGAACATGTCACATGGAAATGTGGGGGAATAATAATAGGCTATTTTCACCCACCAAGCAATAAGAAATCCCCCACAATGTTATGCATTACTTTAAATGGGTTCAATATCCTTTGATGCCTCTAACAATCATATTGAATGTATGTGATGTTAACAAAGTTAACCAACAAAACATGCCTTCAATAATGGTAACAAGAATTACACAGTATATATTGCATCAATAATGGTAACAAGAATTACACATTATATATTGCATCGAACAATCAAAGGAGGCTTTAATATGTGTAACCAACCATACATGTAGTTTATCAAGTTGACCAAGCTAACATGCTTCTACTAGTGACAACCAAAAGCTACATGTTGGTAATTAGGTGACCAATGTGGTATGCCTCAACATTCGTAATTGAACATAAATTTTGTTGATGGGGTTGACCAACCTAAGATACCTCTCACAATTGTAGTTAAACATGCATGTTTATAAAGTTAATCTCCAAGATAGTGTCAATAAAAAATAGATTTTAATAACCAACCTAACACATCAATAACAATGACAATGGAATGTGCATGTCAGTAAATAAACTAATTGACATGACATGTTTCTCATTAAGATGATTGACATGACACACAACTCGCTAAGTTGACCAAATTGACAAACTATTGGTTTTTTCATTGAACTAACATGCCTTTAATGAACACAACCAAATGTGCATGGCGTTGAACAAGTAAACCGACCTAACATACCTTTAACAATAGTAACAATGTGTGGAATTTGTGGATTATGAAAACCAAACTAACATACTTTGATAATCGTAATCGACCATACATGCCTATTGTGATCAACCCTTCAGGATTTCCCTTGCTTTCATGCAAAATTAAGCATGTCATGCAACTCTTAGACTAACTTTGATACATATACAAATTAATTTTGTATTTACTTGTTAGAATTTTGTTATAAAGTCTTTCCCCTTTAAATGTCACGGGTTTGAATCCAATGGAAATTAAGGTATGTATACCTCCATGGATAAATAGTTAAATCATTGCATGAACGACAACCATTGTCACATGAAAAAGGGGGTCTCACATGGCATATAACATCTAACTATATTATAACTTTATGTTTAATACTATTATTATTTTCTTGTGTTAATATGAGTGTTTTTAATATTTAATATACAGTTTTAGTAGATTACCCCTTGAATAATTAGTGAAGTATTTAATACTGGATGAGAGAGTTGTAAGGTTGAAATTTCTATACCTCGTGTTAATTTGGGTATTTGTATCATTCCAATGCAAAATTAGGTTTCATACATATCCATGGATCAATTAAAGGCATTTACACATGCCAACCAAAGACATTCAATAGTTGGGTTAGAACTAGCGGGTGGGAGGATTTCATTATCATATTCATCCAAGGGCTTCTATACTAGAGAAATTAGGGCATGTGTTTGATTTATGGGCTAATGTTTAAAAGAATGATATGAGGAGATCATGTGTTAGTGCAATTCCTTCTTATGGAAAGGTCCTGCACCTCTTCCTTTATTTCTTAAAGTAAACTTGAAAGAAGTTTACAAATATATGATACAGATAATATGCAAAACATTCACAACATCACGCCATTAAACATTTACACGAGATGCAACTTAATTCATGTTCAATAGATTTTTTCCCTTAAAAAAGTAATATATGGTACCATGATATAATATAGTGATTCACCAACATTGGCCACCAAAAAAATGACCTAAACGAAAAATGTTATTTATGGTGAATATCATCCACCATAAAATATGATTATTAGCCACTCTAACATCCCTAAGTTTATGGTCACTCATTGAACATGACTCCAAGAGTTGTTTTGAGCTTCTTAAATTTATTATTTCCCAAAATACTGAAGAGGATGTCTTATCACCATAGCATTTTTGCTGAGTCTTTCATCAAATGCTCTACAACCATTTTTTTATGTTATATATGGACTAACACAATTAAAAATTATTGACATAAATGACTAATTCATATACTTGTTGTACTTGTTATTTGGCCATATTTTTATTCTTGGACTATAACATTAATCATTATTAATTTTTTCACTTATTACCTAGTCATATATTTAATCCTAGACTAAATTAGTCATTTAAGTTAGTCGCTTTTACTTTAGTCACTTATTATATAGTCATATAATTTATCCCTTGGACTAAATTAGTCGTTTAAGTTAGTCTCTTTTAGTTTAGCCACTTATTATCTAGTCATATATTTTATTCCACGTCTAAATTAGTCATTAAGTTATTCATTTTTAATTCGGTCACATAAAATTCCTCAAATTTAGTAGTAATTCACTTGAAATAATTGCGGAAACTAACATTTTTAGTCACATAATCATTAATTTCATCATTTTTTACTACTGACAATTTCTACTGCATTTATGGAGACAATTCAAAATCCACATGGAAATCCAAATTTTATTGTAAGTGACAGAGGTCCCATTTTCACTAGAGTTTTTTAGAAGGAATTATTTTCTTGTGTGGGTACTAAACTAGCTCATAGCTCATGTTATCATCCCAAATCTGATGGGAAGGCAGAGATAGTGAACACATGTTTGGGTGGACATCTTAGTTTCTTTTTATCTGATAAACAGACACAATGGGTAAAGTGGTTACCTCTGGCAAAATGGTGGTATAACACTTCCTTCCACACTGTAGCAAAAATTACCCCATTTATGGCACTCTATGGATATCATCCACCATCCATCACATCACATTTAACATAAAAGTCTCTGGTTCAAGTAGTGGAAGATCACATGGAGCATCGACAAAAATCTCTCCAACTCCTAAAGGATAACCTAACTTTGGCACAAAATGGAATGAAACAAAAGTTAGATCAACACCAAAGTGAAAGAAGTTTTGATGTACGCGACTGGGTATGTTTATGACTACAACCATACAAACAAATGTCCCTCAAGCAAGCTAAGAAGGTTAATAAATTATCTCCAAAGTACTATGGTCCTTACAAGGTGTTGCAAAAAATTATTCCTATGCCATAGACATTGGCGCTTTTGTCATCTTCCCGAGTGCACCTGATTTTCCATGTTTCATGATTAAATAAGGTTATTGGTGACAAAATCCTAGTTCAAAAAATATTTCCAGAACTTGACGACGAAGGAAAAATAATATTGGAACCTGAAGTAGTCACAACAATAAGAACTCTACATCTACGAAGTCGATCAATTTCATATTATCTCATCAAGTGGACGAAGTTAACTACTGAATATTCCACATGGGTGGATGATAATTTTATACAGAAGAATCTAGAACTACTCAATCGTTGAGGAAGAAATTTTTTTGAAGGAGAGGGGCATGAAAGGTCCCTATAATACTAGTGTATCCCCTTATTGTTATTGCTAGTGTAGCCCCCTTATTGTTATTCTTGTGCCCATGAAGACCCCATAGTGTTATCATTGTGCGGCATATAATCCCACTATTATTATTATTGTGTAGTTACATTATTATTGCTATCTAGGCTATGACTATATTAGGACCCGTTTGACTCCTATATACAGAAATTTTGTTTTTATCATTTGAATCATCCAATAATTGTTCATTTCTGTAATGTAAAGGAGGTTTCCCCCTTGAAGAGTTTGATTTCAAAGTCTTTGATCTATATCTTCTTCTATTTTGGGAGTTGGTTGCATAACATGTGGGCACAATAATGAGAAGAGACTCGAAATGTCAATATTGTTATATTTGAGACCATGTAGGAGTCAAATAATGAAATGGAAAGATTAAGAGGAGATAATTGATGGTTGATGCAGGAGTAGGAGAAAATTATGAAAATTCTATCAAATCGAGAGAACCATCGAAATCCTAATGCAAGCCCATAGCATGGTAATATAACGGGAATGTATAGGTAGAGTGATGATCACCCAGATATGTAAGGGGACCAGGAAAATAATGAGGAGGAACCTGATAATGTTTCAAATTATAGCGGGACCAAAAGGAAAAAAATGGAATTTCGCAGAAAGTTCAAAAAAATTAAACCTACAACATTCAATGGTGAGCAAGAGGAAGCCGCTAAAGCATGGATGATTAATATGAATAAGTACTTCTAGATTTATGAACATGATAACAATTTGAAAGCTCAGCTAGCAATATATTGGTTTTAGGGAAAGGGCACCTTATGGTCAGAGGAGGTGCAAATAATAAGAAGAATCGATGGGAAAGAAGTAACTTGGGAGGAGTTTCAAAAACATTTTAAGGATAAATATCTGACAGAGTGATTTTATGATGAAAAAGAAAAGGAATTTCATGATTTGGGATTGAGACAAATATCTACAGATTAATTTATAAAAATGTTTACCTGACTGCTAAGGTATGTTCCTTAAATACATGAAGAAAAGGCGAAAGTTCAACAATTTATTAGTAGCCTTCCTGTATTTATGAAGGAACATATGGAATTTTATAACCCCAAAAATATGGATGAGGCTATTAGGAATGCTTGAATATGCTATAATAAAATGAAGTAAAAAGGAGATGATACAAAAAAATGGGAAGAATAGAAGGGACATAAACCTTCACAAAATGTCAAGGGATTAAATACAATACATTTTAGGAGTTATTACAAAAAGAAGCCAAACATAAATTCAGGAAGGCCACAGTAGAAGTTGAAGTCCGCAAATGAAATGAAAACTAATGAACAAATGAATAAACCTGAATTGGAATTAGCGAAAAAACCCTCGTTACAGTGTTGGGGATATGGGGGACCACACTACGTCAAAATTTGTCCTCTCTAAAAGGGCACAAAAGAAGTAGCACAAATTCAGGAGGCCTCTATTTTAGGGAAGTGCAAAAAAGTCTTCATAGAAATTAATGTCACATTCGAGGTTCACTAGGTAGAGTACCAACCAATCATGGTAGAGTTTTAAGGTATAATATCTAACCAACTTGTGTCCATATTAATTGATCTAGGTGCTAGTTGAAGTTACATAAGTCCTAAATTGGTAGATAAGTGTCATTTACAAACTATCAAATTTAAGAACCCATGGTTGGTTCAACTAGCAACGAGAGATAAAAGAAAGGTGTTAGCTAAAGTGAATAACTCTCTAATACAATTGTAAACTATCCCATAAAAAAAATCACATTGTCTTCCCTTAAGATCATACAACATTTTAATTGGTATGGATTGAATGGAGAAGCATTAGTCCCTTATAAATTGCAAGGAAAAGACAATAAACTTCTTAAATGAGGAGGGAGTGAGATAAGAGATACAAGGGGTGAGGAGACCTATAAAATTTAGACCGATTACATCTTACGAGTTGGACAAATGTATGAGTAAAGGGTTTGAATTCTATGTAGTGTAAGTGGTATTTTCAAATTCGAAAGAAAACATTTCCACTTTGGAAATGTTTCCTATAATACAATATTTTGTTTATGTTTTTTTGTAGGACATACCTAGATTACATCCTGAAAGAGACATATATTTTACCATTGAACTTATTCCAAGAGCTACCCCAATTTCTAAAACACCATATCGAATCAGTGTCCCAAAACTGACTGAACTTAAAATGCAGCTACAAGAATTATTATACAAAAAATATATTCGCCCGCATTTTTCACCATGGGGGGCTCCAATACTTTTTTTAGAAATAAGGATGGGAAATTATGATTATGCATTGATTACAGATAGTTAAATAAGATAATAGTCAAGGATAGATACCCCTTACCCCCAATCGATGACTTATTTGATCAAGTGAAAGGGGGTACACTATTTTGTAAAATTGATTTGCGTTTAGGGTTCCATGAGATAAGAATTAAAGAGGATGATATATATATATATATATATATATATATATATATATATAAGATAAATTTTAGAACCTGGTATGGGCACCACGAGTTTGTAATCCTACCTTTCATATTGACCAATGCTCTGAAAGCTTTCATGTGCCTCATGAATAGTATATTTCACCAGTATTTGGATAAATTTGCACTAATTTTATTTGATGAAATACTATTTTATTCCAGAAACGTGGAGGAGCATAATAGGAAACTATAAATTGTTTTTCAAAATCTGAGAGAACATAAGTTATATGAAAAATATAGTAAATGTGAGTTTTATGAAGAACAAGTTCAATATTTAGGACATATTATTACTAAGGATTGAATTGTTGTGGACCTATAAAAGATAAGGACCCTAATGGAGTGGCATGTTCCTAACCACATGGCTGATATATGATCCTTTATGGGGTTAGCTGGGTATTAGAGAAAATTTTGTGAAGGATTTTCAGTGGAGGGTTGCCCCATTATGTCCTTGCAAAAGAAAGGAATATTTTTCAAGTGGAAAGTTGAGTGTCAAAACAGTTTTGACTAGCTAAAAAATTTGCTTACTATATCCCCTATTTTGAAAATCACATATCCAAGTAAGGAATTTACTATTTGTACAGAAGCTTGTAAGGAAGGTGCAGGGGGAGTACTAATGCAAGAAGTTCGAGTTGTGGCGTATGAATCTCATAAGCTCAAGGAGAATTAAACAAAATATTTATCTAATGATTTATAGTTAAGAACACTAATACACACCCTGAAAATGTTGTGACACTCTCTTCTTGGGAAAATATTCATATTAATGGCATATCACCATAGTCTAACAAACTATTTTAATCAACCTACTATGAATGTGAAACAAACTCATTGGATTGTTTTCCCAAGCGAATTTGAGTGTGAAATAAAGCATTTGAAAGGAAAAGAGAACATGGTAGTAAACACTTTGAGGAAAAAGTTGAAATTCATATTTGAAAGTTCATTTACTGAAGTCGTAACCACTCTCAAGAAACATATTAAGGAGGCACCTCAGATGGATCCATAGAATCAATTCATATGGCAGCAAGTGCGGAACCAAAATAGTAACGAACGACAATTGGGATATGACGTAAATAAGGAAAATTTGTTAATTTAGTGGAACTGGATATATGTTACTAATAAGGTAAGGATTAAATAATTAATCCTTGATGAATATCACAAAAGTCATTATGTTTCCCATCCTGGATACCAAAAATTAATTTATGCCTCACGGAAGGAGTATTTTTTGTTAGGTATGAAAAAAGAGGTGGTCTTATACTTATCGAAATGTTTGGAATTCCAACACGTGAATGGAAAGCATCAACATCCAGTTGGATTTCTCCACATGATATCTTTTCCCAAGAAGAAATGTGTAACTATTACTTTGGATTTTTATATAGGCCTACCAAAAACAAAAAAACAGAATGACTGTATAATGGTAGTGGTAGAAAAATTGAATAAGTCTACTCATTCCATTCTAGTGAAATCTACCTACAAAACAGATCAGATTGCTAACATATTCATGAAGGATAATTTTAGATTGCACAACCTCCCAAAAGTAGTAATATCAGATAGAGATGTAAAATTTGCATATCAGATATGGGTTGGTATGGAGGTACAGTTTAGTATTGCATACCACCCTCAAACTGATGGATATACTGAAAGAGTGAATCGGGTGATTGAGGATATGTAGAATGTATGTAATGAAACAAACGACTATGTGGGAGGACTATATCCACTTAGAAAATTTTTCTTAAAATAACATCTATAATGCTTCTTTAAAAATGAAACCGTTTGAGGAATTATATGGGTGCATGTGTAGGACAATTTTTAGTTGGAGAAATACGGAAGATAAGTTAATGTTGGGGCATGATTTATTGAGGGAAATGGAAGAGGTAGTAAGGAAAGTGAGGGGAAATCTAAAACTTTCCTAGGACAGAAAAAAAAAAAAAACGTATGCAAACAGAAAACAAAGTTGTTGAGAATTTCAAATAGGGGATCATGTGTATGTATGGATGAAGCTTAAAAAGAGAACCTTACATTGGAGAGGTTGGCCCAAATTCTCCACCCAATTTTGTGGCCCATTTTATATTCTAGCTTGGATTGGGCCTGTAGCATTCCAGTAAGCCTTGCCTAGCCACATACATGCTCATAATGTGTTTCATGTCTCATTATTCAAAAAGTACATTTATGATCCTAAACATGTCATTTACTGGCATAATATAAAGGTAAAGACTATGAAGGTGTATCTGTATAAATGTTATCAAAATTATTATTAAAATTGGCTCATAATAATTGTTAACGATGAATTTATAGGTAGAACTAGATGGAGAGTTCTTGGTTGAACCTATGCATATATTGGACCGCAGAGAAGTATATCCCGTGGTAACTAGTGATTTTTTTCTTTTACTACAGACTATGTAAAGGCCTAATACTAAGTATGAAACATTTGTTTGTGTTAAAAAATTGAATATTTAAGTAAACAAGAAGCACATGCATAGGAATGTTAAATGAAGCTTTGCAGCCCAGTATATAGGGATTTGTAGATGTAATGTCTGTAGATGTCATGTGAGTAATGTAAAATTTTGATATGTTGGAGTGTATAGAGATTTGTAGATGTAATGTGTGTAGATGTCATGTGAGTAATGTAAAATTTTGATATGTCGGAGTGTATAGAGATGTCTAGATGTAATGTGTGTAGACGTCATGTGAGTAATGTAAACTTTTGATATGTCAGAGACAACTTTAATACCATAGACTAAATACTATATTTATAAAAGAGGTATGAAACTTTTGATATGTCGGAGTGTATAGAAATGTACCACTTTAATACCATGGGCTGAATACCATGGACCAAATACCATATTTATAAAATAGGTATAGTAAATAAATATATTATAAATAAACCATATATATGGTAAATAAATAAAACATATTTTTATATTTACTCCATAATCCTAATTATATTTTGGAACACTCAAAAAATGGTTTTATTTAGGTGAGTTCTGAGCTAAATACCATGGGACATATTATTAAATTTAATTAATGTAAGCTTTTGATATGTCGGAGTGTATAGAAATGTGCCACTTTAATACTATGGGTTGAATACCATGGGCCAAATACCATATTTATAAAAGAGTTATGGTAAATAAATAGAATATAAATAAACCATAGATATGGTAAATAAATAAAAATTCTTTTTATATTTACTCCATAATCCTATTTATATTTAGGAACACTCAAAAAGTGGTTTTACTTAGGTGAATCCTCACCTAAATACCATGCGCCAAATTTTTATTAATACTATGCCAAAAAAAACATTATTAACCCTAATATTAATATTATTATTATTATTATTAATTATAATATTCACATTATTATTTTATAATTTAATATTATTAAATTTAATTAATGTAAAATTTTGATATGTCAGTGTATGGAAATGTGCCACATTAATACCATGGGCCAAATTATTATTAATACCATGCCAAAAAAACATTATTAACCCTAATATTAGTATTAATATTATTATTAATTCTAATATTCACATTATTTTATTATAATATTAATATTATTAAATTTAATAAATTTGGATCACGTAGGTTGGTATTTGAGTACACTATGTGCATTGCCTATCTGAGGTAATAGTAAACATGTAAAAATAATGTTTAATATTTAACATTTAAAATTTAATGGCCCTAATCAAAAATCACTTTTCTCCCTACATATATAAATTAAACACAAACAAAGTCTCGAATTTTATTTCTAAGGAAGCATCTCTCTGATTTTGCGAACAATGAAATAATATTTGTAAGAAAGGATTTCAAAAGTTGTTCAAAAGTGGTAGTAATAGTATTTGGGGGAAAGGATTTCACTGTCAAAGAGCTTATTTGGATTGATTTGGAAAATAATATTTGTGGAAAGGATTTTAGTGTCAACCAGCTACAATTTATTTTCAGGTTTGATTTCTATTGATCTTGCATTTTATTTTATTTTAGGAGAGGAAGGAAGGTGTGAGAGGGAGGTAGGAGAGGAAGGGGGAGAGGGGAAGGAAGAGAAAGAGTAGGAGAGAGGGAGGGAGATAGGAGGGTGAGGGATAGAGAGATGGAGCTGGAGGGTAAGAGAGAGAGGGAGAAATATATAGTATGTGTATGTTTGGGGGTGAGATAAAGAGAAAAATAAGGAAAGATAGAGGGTATGGGGGGAGAAGGAGATAGGGAGGGAGGGATATAGTAACATAGTTGGAGGGTGAAGAGATACAGAGAGAGGGAGATAGAGAGAGAGAGATAGACCTGCGAGAGAAAGGGATAGAGGGGAAGTAAGAGAGAGAATGTGAGAGAGTGGAGAGAGGGAGGGAAAGAGAGATGGAGTTGGAGGTGGAAGAGAGGGAATATTATTTCTTGCATTCGATGCATTGATTTTAGTGTGGATGGTGATTTCTAATCCTATTTGATTTCTTGCACAATATGCATTGATTTTAGTGTAGATGTTGAGATAGACAGAGAGACAGAGAGACAGAGATAGAGAGTATGTGTATGTTTGAGGGTGAGATAAAGATAAAAATAAGGAGAGATGGAGAAAATGGGGGGAGAAGGAGAGAGGGAAGGATATAGTAACATAATTGGAGGGTGAAGAGAGGGAGAGAGAGAGGGAGATAGAGAGGGAGATAGACGTGGGAGAGAAAGAGATAGAGGGGAAGGAAGATAGAGAGGATGTGAGAGAGTGCAGAGAGGGAGGGAAAGAGAGATGGAGTTGGAGGGGGGAGAGAGGGAAGATTATTTCTTTCACTTGATGCATTGATTTCAGTGTGGATGGTGATTTCTAATCCTATTTGATTTCTTGCACTATATGCATTGATTTTAGTGCAGATGTTGAGAGAGAGAGATTATTGGAGGGAAGAGAGAGAGAGAGATAGAGAGAGAGAGAGAGAGAGAGAGAGAGGATTGGATGGCAAAGAGAGTGAGAGGATCAGATGGCAAAGGGAGAGGAAGGTAGGAGATAAAGGGAGAGAGAGGAAGGACAAGGGAGATGACATGAGAGAGAAAGGAAGAGAGAAAATTGGAGGGCAAAGAAAAAGAGAGGGAGAGAGAGGAAGGACGAGAGAGAGGAGGAGAGAGGGAGGGAGATAGAAGTATAGATGGAAGGATAGAGAGATGGAGGAGAGGGAGGGAGATGAAAGGATAGAGAGATTGAGTTGGAGGGGGAGAGTGGGAGGGAAGATGGAATACATAGAAATTGAGAAGTGGAGAGAGAGATGAAGTGACAAGGGAGATATGGAGAGAGTGTGTTTATGTTTTTGGGTGAGATATAGAGATAAAGAAGGAGATATGGAGAGAGGGGAGGATAGAAGGAGAGAGGGAGGGATATAGTAACATAGTTGGAGGGTGAAGAGAGAGAGAGATAGATGTGGGGATGTTGGAGGGTGAAGAGAGAGAGATAGATGTGGGGAAGAAATGGAGAGAGAGGAAGGAAGAGGGAGGATGTGAAGGAGTGGAGAGATGGAGGGAAACAGAGATGTAGTTTGAGGGGGAAATCGGGAAGAATATTTATTGCACTAGATGAATTTATTTCAGTGTAAATGGCGATTTATAATCCATTTTAATTGTTTGCACTAGATGCATTGATTTTAGTGTAGATGTTGATTTATAATTATATTTAATTTCTTGCACTAGATGCATTGATTTCAATTCAGATGATTTCTATTCCTATATGATTCCTCACACTAAATGAAAATATTTCATTTTAATTATACTTAATTTCTCACAATAAATGTGTTGATTTCAGTGTAGATGGTGATTTCTAATCCTATTTGATTGCTCACACTAGATACATTGATATGAATGTAGATGTTGGTTTCTAATCTTATTTTCTTACTTTCAGTAGATGCATTGATTTTAGTGTAAATGTTGATTTCTAATCCTATTTGATTACCAAAATTAGATGTTTTAATTTCAGTATAGATGTTGTTTTCTAATTTGATTTGATTGTTTTCATTAGGTGCATTGATTTCAGTGTAGACGTTGATTTCTGATTTGATGTAATTGGATGTACATTGATGGTAAATTAATTTTAAAGTGATTGGTTTAACATTGTGCATTGATTTCAGTGTAAGCACACAAAATTATTGACAATGTACATTAATATTTGTGTTATAGTAAATCAACCTATTAATATTGAAGAGCAAGAGAGACAATGTATGATGTTTACTACAATAGTTCAAGCTAAATATTTAAATGATTTATGATTTCAACTGCCCTTTTCATATAATCGATAAGAAAATATGACGAAACTAAATATTTTCAGATTGATCACAATGAAGACTATTTGTAATTGACTGCATTCTTATTATTTCCATTTTCTATCATTCAACAATATTACATTGTTACTTTGCATTAAATTTTTTTATTTCATCATTAAAGTTATTTTCAATATTTATCATCTCAAAAAATTGAGGTAACTAAGCAAATTTTAAAATTAAAATGATTACATAAATATGAGACATATTTAGCATATATAAAATGATTATATTTATATTATTTGTATTTACATATTATTGATAAAATTAGTCATATGTTCGATAGATTTTCCTTTGCTGCACACAACTGAAACTAGCTTATATCCATCTTAACTCTAGATCTATCAAGGGCCGAGACAGATCAAATCTCTCGAGGTGCAAACCTTTACTCAAGTTTTGCACTCAAAAAAGAGGTTTGCACCTCTAGAGATTTGATCTCTCTCAGCGCTTGATAGATCGAGAGTTAAGATGTATCTAGGTTGATGTTAGTTGGATAGTTATGGGTGAAGCTGTTATATTCCAAAACTTTTCTTTGAAGGAAAAGTTGAAAAGAAAGAAGGAAGGGAACCAAGGGGGTTAATGAACGTGAGGTTACTGGAAGAGCAAGAGCTCAAGAAGTTGTTCAAAGGAACAAAGATTTCATTTTCCTGCTGTTAGCCAAAAGAAAGTTTATTGAACTTACACTACCTTAACTATGTCTGGTTGGAACCTGATAGTTACAGAAAGAAGTTCATTGTAGCATTGTCCTCAAAAATACCCTACATGCGAGGTTATCATAGGGGGAGATACAATATGAATAATGATTTCAATGGATGTGCAAAGACCTCTTCATTATGTGGTTCTGGTTGTTTGAGAAGACATATTTGAGTAAACCAGACGATACTGTACTAGTATGAAAAGTGTTTGAATGATAATAATGGTAGAATTGTTTATGTTTTTTACCTATTACTAGTAAATAAATGGAGATTGTTGTGTGTTTTATACGATAACGTAATCCATATTGTTATTTATATTAGTGAGTAAAAACAAACAAAAGAAAAATTTTGTGGTGGTGTTGTATAGGTCTCTTTATACATGTTAGTAAACATACGAGAAAACATGGAGTGAGCTCTCTATATATATTGATGAAACATTTCTAGTATATTTGATGAGGGTATTATATCCGTTGTTTGAATACTATTCATATAATGATGCATAAACACTACGATCGTGTGAAAATATAAAGAACATGTGTAACCATTTATTTACTTGTAGTTATTAACTAAATATATAGAAGCAAGGATAGATTATCTTCATTGCAGGTGTCAACGGTAGAACAACTTACAAGAAGAGTGGTCGAGGGTTATTGTTAAATACAACTGGGTAAAGTTTCGAACTAGTCAGAGGAAGAGAAAAAAATGAATGTGTCTAGCAATTTTAAGCAAAGATGCTTTGCAAGAATTATGTTTACTACCTATGCATAAGATGACTTGGTGGACAAACAAAGGAACTGTAGGCTACAGGGTTAACATATGGGCTCTGCCATTTTCTGGAAGCCCAAGAGAACAATCCTTTAAGCTTCATGGGGTTAATTGAAGGTAAAAATAATAAAAACAAAAAACCATAACACTGTTCGTATTCATAGTTAGCCGAGTAGAAGCTTGAAGGGAAACACCAAAGAAAAAAAATTGGAAGAATTAGAAAATCATCGAGACAAATGATGATAATGATCACGCAATAAACTAGCTTAACCATAGAGTGAGAAAAGGTAAATAACCATACATACTGGAAAACAATTAGAAAACCCAGAACAATTTGCATGATTAATTAACTTTGACATAAGGTATTAATCCCTTTATTTCAGTGCTCAGTTATTTAACCCAAGAAAACACAGTTGTAATAGGAAATTCATAGATTACATCATGTGTGAAAAAATGAGCTAATTAGAAAATGCAGGCGATGGCCACAATCTGAGCGAAAGGTCAAAATTTATCCTGATATATATTCACGTATACATTGACCGGTACTGAAATATGAAAATCCCCTTCAGTTCTAATCTTGTTGAAAACAAAACGCCCAAATATGTGGCTGAAGTGTTCCTGGCGAAGAAAGGCTCAGGTGCCAACCTAATAACGGTGGAGATTAAATTAAGAGGGAACCTGATACTTTCTAGCCATTGGAAGGCTTAAAATGAGCGCTAAAACCACATGTCAAAATAAAATAAAAAATTGCAATTAAAAAGCTTAAAATATAGGGTTTTTCAAGATATAATTACTGTGAGAGCGAAGCAGTTAACCGAAATTACCTTGGTGTAAGGATATAAACCCCATCATTTGCCTATTCTTCAGACCTGTAAAGTATAAGATGAGAAAACATTGAACTAGAATCAAACTTAAGCCTAAGCAAGACCAAAAAGAGAAGCAAGGTGTGTAACTCATCTACATTACCTGGATTGGAAATGAAAGTGGTGGGAAACTAGACTTAACCGAAGGGAGAAATCTAATTAAGCAGCAAAAGATAAATTCATAACCATACTGGGGACTAAGAAACTATCAGTTAATAAATTAGAATCTAGATGTGACCTTTCAGAAGAACATGAGCAAGAGTTACAGGCTTACCTTAGATGTTCTGGAGTGTTTTTCCTTCGAAACAAAAGAGACAGAATCAACCCGAGCTACGCCAGAGGAAGGGTTTTCGGTTACCGTAATGACCCTCATGACATCCAAATCACTGATCTTAGGGTTAAACGCTAAAATGAGTTTCGTTGATCCAATTGCAAAGTTCTAGATATGCATTGATAATAGCTGGGAAAAAGATAAAATATCAATCTGCAAACTATCTTAATTCTATATATCTTAATCAAAGAGATTTACATATTTATATATGAGATAGTTCCAAGATATGAAATCTATCTTGGACGCACAATAATGTGGTTGAGAGATTCTCTCAACCACAAACTAAACTAGGAATATTTATAGTTCAAGCTACTTCCTATAATGTAGGAACAAACTCCTTAAATGGACAATTACAACCAACCACAAGTAGGAATTACATATTCCAACATCCTCCCTTAATGACTACTTGTCGTGATATTGATTCACAAAATCTAGTCGTGGTCAACCATAAGAAAAAAAGATATGTCGACATCCATATAAAAGAGCAACCATCCACCAGAATGCATGGGTACCAACCGCTGCAACTACTGGTCTCGTAGGATGTCCTTCACATACATGGTTTTTTCAACCATTATCACTGCATACATGTACCTGTATCTACAAATCCACCACCACCGGGTGAATCGCATGTGCAGAACCTTCAACAACTGTGTCTGCGACTCAGATCCACCACCACCAGGTGAATCGCATGTGTAGAACCTCTAGCAAATATGACTGCAACTCAAATCTACCACCACCGGGAAAATCCAGAACTCTGATCTACCACCACTGGGCAAATCCACAACTCCAATCTGCCACCACTCGACAAATCCACAACTCTGATCTGCCACCACCGGGAAAATATGTAACTGCCACCACCAGGCAAATCTGCAACTCCAATCTGCCACCACAGGGCCGGAGATGGTTTCCGGGTGACCATAAACCATTACAAGTTGGTTTTGAGATTACCACAAACTTTACACATGCCATAACAAGGCTTACATTCCATACTCCATCTCTTGGAGTCTCCAGGTACATACAATGACCACTTACAAAACCATCATAGACTGGTTTATAACATGCTAGGGAGTCGATCCCACAAACCCACACTAACTCAAACAAACATTTACTTTGTTGTCCATCATAATAATTGTTGTTGCTTCATTACCTTCTCTTTTGTTGCTCGTATCTTGGGCATCTTTGACATTGTCAATTAAAACTTGGAACTTCATGCTTATTCTATCATTTGTTAGAGTCATGAATTCTAACAAAATAACTTTACCTACATTGAGTTAGCTAGGCTCAATAAGGCTCAATAACTTTAAACATGATTCCAAGAAGCTAAAAAATAAAAACATACACTCTTTAGATTAATTTCTCTATCTCTGCCCAAAGATGATTATTTTCCGAACATACCAGCAACCATTTTTCACCAACATACCTGTGAGAAGTCCACCGATAAAGAAACTGATTGACGACTTTTCAACTGGACTCAATCCAGTGCATTCTAGCATAGATGATCTAGACATAGGCACTCATAGCCACATGAAGAGACACAATTTTCCCTTCTCAAAACACTAATACAGGAATCCATGGTCCCATTCTCCATCGTCGACAAATTCACTGTCAACATGTATAAAATTCAACAATTTTACACACAAAAGTTCTCGTTTCAGTATCCAATTCCCCTAGCATCGCAACGTAATGCCACTTCCATGTTTATAGTATCAAGGCTAGGTATATGCTTCCAAGCATGCCTCCTCATGCTTGCTAATAGGATGCAACAACGAAGATCCACTGTCGAGCTAATCTCCTAACAATTGAAGATGAAGATCTGTAATCTCTTAACAACTTTCAAACAAACAACCGAATTTTTATCTTCTTGCTACACAAGAAAAGAAACTTCAGGCACTTTGTTTCCTTCCCTTTTACCATAAAAATCTACTCCCCTGATCATTCTGGGCATACACAAAACTCGATCATCCTCCAATCTCTGATGTAGCTCCAACCACTATCCTTATATGCCATTTTCATTGTCAAGTCTTCATCATATCTGGTAGCAAATCAATTTGTCCATTGTCGAAATGGGCAATTCCAACAAAGACTCTAACTCATGACAATAGTTGGCCAAACTAAATGTCACAATAAATAGCTCAATTATTTTAACCAGATTTACATTAATGACATGATAATTTATAAAGAATAAAATTTAAACAATGGAAAATAATAATGTAACTGTAAAATTATTTCTGCCTTTAGACATGATTTCGAGAGAGAATAGTGTAACATCTACATTATATTCATTTAACTTATCATCCACACCCACAACTGCTGCAACTTTCATCGATCCAATAGAATCTCACAATGATATCAACACAATCAAAGGCTCCAAAGAACTCCAGTTTTCGCTGATCAAGGTTTGCTGGGCATATCACCACAAAATCAGCCTTCACAGCACTCGGCCTTTGCTAACAGCGAATCACAAGCTGCCTTCGAGGACTCGGCCCATGTCAATTGCTTTGTATGCCCTCTCGTCGTACAACATCACACAATTTCAAAGCAAATATCTTTGAATCCTCCAAACGCCTGCTCGCTGCTGGTGTTTGTGAAAGAACGTTGGCTCCATCTCCATCATCTTGTGCAGCCAGAGCTTCAGCTTCCTTCTCAAGTTTTAGCCTCTCTTCGTCACCGTTTATCACAGCCTCAAGTGCAGTCATATCAGTTGCTTCTATTTCCCTGGTCAAATGATAAATGTCCATATGGTCTGGTATGGGAAGCTCCCGACATCCCAGGGTAGTAAGGAGTGTATATTTACCACATGCGTTAAGCCCAAGTAATCCATAGTGCCTTCCATAATTCAGTTCGAGCTCTGAATCAACAATCAACTCATGACCATGGAATGTAACTGAGAGGAACTCTATATGAATATCTCTAGAGAGGGCATGAGGGGTAAGAACTCCAGTACACGTTTGATCAGAAAACTGTAATTCCGCTAGTTGATCGGCCGCTCTCTTGGCGTGTCCATTCAGCGACACCTCTGTTGACGTTGCCTTTGATGATGTCACCACCATTGCTACTTTGCCCTGCCAATTTCTAAATGATATTACAATGAAATTTGTGTTGACACCAGCACCTCTTGGCATGTCCATTCTGCGACACCTTTGTTGACGCTGCCTTTGACGATGTCACCACCGTTGCTACTTTGCTCTCCAACTTTCTAAAAGATATTACAGTGAAATTTGTGTCGACACCAGCAAGTAATTTCAGCAATCCTTGAAAGAGAGAAAAAATATGGGCTGACACACCCCCAATTACCCAAAACTGCTCATTTCTCCACCAATCATCAATACCAACCCCACTCCATCGCATCTCCAAAACACCAGTTGTAATGATACAAACAAAGAGAGCAATAAACCAGAAACTAGCATAATTGCTAATCTCTTGAATTATAAATTTTTCCAATGAGAAAACATACAGAAGGCAAGGTACAATAAGCTAACAAGGGTAAGGATGTCCATGGATAAACAGTTGCATTTATATATGATAGTCTTTCCAACCATTTCAACCCGCCTCTGTATCCAAACCAAATGGGGCAATGCTTTCTCAGGAAAATTTCTACTGATCCAAGAGCCCAATGTAATACTTGATGGAGACACACAGCACAACTGTGTCAGCAAAAAGTCACCGGAGGCTCAACGACGCGATCACCAAGGGAGGCAGCGCTCCTTATCACAGCTATACAAACAGTGGCACGATCCGAGTACGCTCCTTCCACAGCATCTATGCAGGCTCAATTTTCAACATACTTCTCCCTGTGGAAGAATAGAATAACAATCCCTCCAGGCTCGGCTTCCACGGCCTCTACTCGACCTCCCCCTGTGGAAGAATAGAATAACAATCCCTCTAGGCTCGGCTTCCACGGCCTCTACTCGACCTCCTCGACATCCAGTGAATGCAACTGCTGCCAGATTCCCACTGAATCGAGGAAAAGAAAACAAAAATCGATTTGTCTTTGGAAGAGCATTTGCTCCTTCTCTATCTTGCGCTTACAGTAGTTGAAAAACACAAAATAGGTAGGAAACAGAATTTCACAAATAGTGGAAAAATTTCTGAACAGAAGAATCCACAAATTCACATACCAAGCCTTCACGGGGGCTTGACCTTCACACACACAACAGTATTGCTGATATCTGCAACATTGCTAACCAGAAATGGATCGTTGTCTTCTCGCAGTATATCCACACTAAAATATGGAGGAGCCTGGGTCTTCAAGCGATCTCGGCTTCAGCTAACTCAATCTTATTACAGAGATCTCAGAATCTGCATGGAAGAACAAGAACATGACGCAAATTGAAAACCCTTGAACCAGCTTGACACTCTCTTACCAATCTCATGGACTCACAAATTTAATATAATACAGTCATTTGTTTTCCTATGCCCAGGGAGTGCCAAAGGCCCTTACGGGCTCTGAAGCTCTGATACCAAGATAAAATATCAATTTGCAAACTATATTAATTTTGTATATCTTAATCAAAGAGATTATACATATTTATACATGAGATAGTTCCAAGATAGGAAATCTATCTTGGATGCACAATAATGTGGTTGAGAGATTCTCTCAACCACACACTAAACTAAGAATATTTATAGTTCAAGCTACTTCCTCTAATGTAGGAATAGACTCCTTAAATGGAGAATTACAACCAAGGAAAAGTAGGAATTACATATTCCAACAGAAAAATGAGTTTCTAGAGAGTTCGAGGACAAGCCATGTTAAACTGTTGGCATAACCATACATGGGCTATTGTATAGTCACTAGGGATAGCGAGGTTGATTAATTGTTAAGGAATTTGAGAAATCTAGTATAAATAACCACAACACGTATGGTAGACATAATAACTAAATATATATGTACATTTTGCAATGGTACCATAATAAGTTATAAAGTTATTCCTTTTAGAGTAAATAGGTATAAAAAAAATTATGCATGTTGTGAGGTAGAGGTAAGGTGTACTTACATCTGTAAAATAACCTAGGCTTACTTGAATTAATAGTCACTATAAAAATTAATCCTTTATAATACTCAGTATATAAATTAGTGCTTCAAATGTAGCCCTAAAATTGAATGTTATGAAGAAGTGGAAGTGGATTCAAGAATGCTTTGTAATTTGCATCTTGAACTTCTCTAAATCAAAAGAGACTTTATTTATTCTATTTTGTCCATTTAATTTACAAAGACAACTGGTGTTCATTGATGTAATTTCTTTCCTTTGTTTACTTTCCTAAAGTCCCTCTGACATGTCACATTAGCCTCCATGTAATTTCAACTGACAACTTAGTAAACTGGCATTAGCATGGTTTGAAAATACTGTTTAAATGTGCAAAAAATACACTTAAATTAGAGGGAGAGTAATGAGAATACAACAATCACAAAAAAAGATAAACAGTAAAACAATAATTTTTTAAGAGGAATAAGTCAACAGCAGTCACTAATCAATATACATGGAAAAACAAAAAATTTCCTACTATCATGGAAATAAATTTACAAATTTACTTCATTGTGTACGAAACTGAATACCTAGACGCATTTTATGATAAAATACCCCTTTTCAGCTACTGAACAAATTCTTCTTGACACATATGTCACTCCAAATAATTAATTTGACCAACTATGAGTTATAAAAGGGGGAAGTCTTCAGTGCAAGATGGATTAGTTAAGAATCATTCTTAGGGCGTGGGTAGTAACTATGACACAAATTATGAAGAGCACTACTGCTAATAACGACCATAAGATGGGATACAATACAATATAACATTAAATTGTGCACTCCACTGTAATAATATCTCAATATTTCTGTGTCGATGCTGCCCCAACAAGGCTATATTTTCAACACTGTGTGCATGTGTTTGTTTTTCTATCCGTGTTGGCCAAACAATAAACAATTTTATCTAGCAGTGCTCCCTCATCACTCCAAATAAATAAGAATAGTAAATAATTTATATCAGTGAATCAAACATTAAAATAGATACAGAGAACAAGGGATGAGTTATCATCTATCACCTATAATTTGGGAGCTCAAAACCACTTATTTCTCTGTGAAAAATTGATAAAAGTATAGTTATTTCAATAAATTGGTAATTATTAAATGTATTTAATTTTAAGGAAAATGAATTTACTGTAAATAGTGACTAAAACATTATTGCAATATTCACCAAAAGAAGCTCATAAATTTTCAGAAAAAACAATCAAAAAATGAAACAAATATTTTTGCACAAAATCTCTTTAGAAAAATCTTGAAGGAAAACCATTTCTTTAGATATCAGAGTTTTATGAATCTTCAACGATTTTTGCGATTGATAAATATTACAATATTTCTTACCAAATCCCAGCAAGACTGAAACAAAATATTTCTTTATGTCCACAATTTCATGTAACCCTTGAAAGGCTCTCATGACCTCCTTCTATAACCTGACACAACCTCACTTGTAAATATGGCCTATACATCTTAGACATGCAGCTCTTGGACCATTTAATGCTCACTTCCTGGAAGATATCAACCTCTTGTCTCTCTTGAAAAATCATACAACCATCCCCGAAATCTTGTACGCCCTCCTCCTAGCAAATACGACATCCACAATGAATCTCAGTCTCTCTTAGAGAAAACTTGGCCTTCCTGGAATCCTCACAGCCTCAATAAATAATCCTCTCTATCTATAGAAGAAATATTGTGGATATCTTGGAAAATTGAAGAATATCGATGAAAGAAAATGTAACACTCCATACCTTGTAAATATTTTTATCTATTCAACACTTACTACATCAGGTTGAGTAATTGGTGAACTGATGATTTAACTGTGCTTAAAAATGCTAAAAGATATTTTAAGTTATATTGCCTTGTTAAATATTAGAAAAAAATCATATTGGAAAATTTCATGGGAAAGACCCTAGATGCATATTCAAGTACCAGATGGTTATATATAGCTACTTATTTCTCTCTTGCCCTATAGATATAGGATCTAAGTGGGAAGAGAGGGGAGAGAGGAGGAGGCATGACGCTCCCTATGGGGTTTTCTTGAGCTGCACCAAGAGTCAGTTGAAGCCCTACGCCTAGTTAAGATTTGTTAGAATCAGGTGGGACTAGGTAGTCTTAACGTCTGTGGACACTGATTAAGGAAATAAGGAAAATTGTTTGAGTGTTGTTCTCGTAGTGAAAGGAACGAGGGGCGATTGGATGTAATTTTCAATATCAAAGTTCGGGAGGTGTGGCCTCTCCCAGTGGAATTCTCATGCAGGTTAAAAACAGATAAGGAAACCTATAAGAATAAGTATTCTTATTTTTATTTATGTTTACTATCAATGCATAGTTGTATCATGAAATAGTCTGTTATGAAATTATTTAGACCAATGAAAAGTTATCATCCTCTTTTTAATGGATAGGTATTAATTTTTATCAAAGAATTAAGGTAAAGATGAGTTTCACTTATATTCCTTTAAGCGAAATATCAAGTATTCGTGGAAATTTTATTTTGCAGATTTTATTTACTGTGAAGGTTGTGATGTGAAAATAGTTCATCTAACCCCTGTGTAGGGTAGAAAACGAAAAACAATTCAAAACCCTACCCAATAAAATGTATGTAATAATTTTCTAACAAGAGGAAGGAATTACACGGTTACTATTTTAGTACTTGGGTTGAGCTAGACTAACCAACAACCCAGGGTCTAGTCTGGAATTCCCTCCAGTATTTCCTTAAAGAAGTTTCAAACTACAAATAAGTATAAACCCCAATATTCGCAAGTAAATTTATTTCAAGCTCTCATATTCAGCTATGCAACCCAGAAGGAAAATCAATCACCACCAAATACATATATAAGCATGTGGCAAGAAAGTTGAAACATCATAACAATACTATAACCATAAAGACATGATGTTTGTAACAAAACTCAAATAAACAATTTTATTTACATAATAACGGTGAACATACATTTTGGCTGCACTGTAAAACCTTTAGATTGGAAAGTATTTTGCATTAAACATAAAGCACATTTAGCATAGCTGCAAAATTTTCCAAGATGACTATAATTTACTAGTATATTAAAAAGGAGCGACAACTTGACTTTATCTTATTGTTGGAAATATTGTCATTGATGGCAATGGAGGCAGCAAAGACAGAGACAGACAATGGAGGGAGCAAAGAAGCAAACGAAGGAAGCAAAGGAGACAGGCAGAGGCAGAGGTAGCAAATATAGAGGCATAACCGTTATCAGAGGCAGGGGTAGAGCCGTTATCACAACAGTAGAGGCAGAGGTCGAGTGACAGAAGCAACAGAGGCAGAGGCAGAGGCAGAGCCGTTATTCCGAGAATCACTACCCAGCTGGTAGAAACACTAAACATAAATTTGGGGAATCATAACCCAAGCGGCAATGTATGCATATATATAAAACCTTATTCCGAGAATCAAAACCCAAGCCGGAGGATATATATATATATATATATATATATATATAAATTTGTAATGGAGCGCTTTAATGGACAAAGAGCCAAAGGTATCAAAGCCTTATATGGTAGGACCCTTTCCCAATCGCATCGGAAAATTGACAGCGGAACACATACAAACAAAGAATTGCAATTGCGATGAAGCCCGGACCCGATGGGTTTATAGACCATAATTGATATGTGTCGGAACATATATAAACAAAGAATTGCGATTGCGATGAAGCTCGGACCCGATGGGTTTATAAACCGTAATTGATATGTGTAGGAACATATATAAACAAAGAAATTGCGATTGCGATGAAGCCTGGATCATATAAACAAAGGTTCAAAGCATAAATATATATATTTATAAGTGGAGCGCTTTATGATAAAAAAATAACCAAAGTACCATAAGGTGGGACCAAATCGCATCGGAGAAAAACAAAGCAGCGGAACATGCAAACAGGAAGTTGCGATTGCGATTGAAGTTCGGACCCGATCGACTTATAAACTATGATTTATACAGGCTTAGGTTCTGCGTCAAAGAAAATCTTTCATCGCATCGGAAAATCTAAGCACAGTGGAACACGTTAATGAAACTTGCGATTGCGATTGGCAAAGCCGGATGCGATAGTCTTATAAACTCCGTCATATAAAACATGGTCCGGTTCGCACATTAATCGCATCGGAGAAAAACTGTGCAGCGGAACTTGCAACTAAAAGTTGCGATTGCGATCAATCGCAATCGGAAACCTGTGGAGGGTATATCACATCAGAGAAAGGCAACTTGCAATTGCGATCAATCGCAATCGAAAACCTCTGGAGGAGAAATATATCGCATCGGAAAGCGTGGCAAGTGGGCCCGAAAGGGCATTTGTTAAGTATTAACATGATTCTTTATTGAAGTGGCGGTTTGTTTGTTAAAACTTTATATAATAATGCCGAGTATTGAAATGTGCTTTGTGGTCTGTGGACCCACGGGCCTCAGCTTCAGGTGGAGGGCGATTATTAATATAATACGATTGCGATGTGTGGAATCACATTGCGCCATAAAACAAAGGCCATGGTGTATGTATGTTCTGCTTGCAGAACTCACCACATCAACAAGACAGTTGCTGTGTAAAGGGTTGGAATTTGCCCAGATTTAAAGTCAGGAGTTTCTTATATATATATAAAAGGCACTGTTATATATTTAAAATGCAATGTTACAGAGTCGCATGATTTAAAAAGTACAGTTACATAAATATAGGAGTTACGCAGCAGCCATAAATAGAAAGGCATACAGAGGAGAGAAAGGGACAAACACAGTCAACGAAAAGACAAATGCGCAACGATCCAAAAGGCTGTATGAGTGAGCTGGAGCTCTCATTGTAATTAAATGTAATATTTTAATTTATTTGTATTGTTGTGATGCATTGGCAAGTCTCCGGAAGAGAAAAAATATCCCACTGTAATGTTAAATTGTTACAGAGTCGCATGATTTAAAAAGTACAGTTACATAAATATAGGAGTTACGCAGCAGCCATAAATAGAAAGGCATACAGAGGAGAGAAAGGGACAAACACAGTCAACGAAAAGACAAATGCGCAACGATCCAAAAGGCTGTATGAGTGAGCTGGAGCTCTCATTGTAATTAAATGTAATATTTTAATTTATTTGTATTGTTGTGATGCATTGGCAAGTCTCCGGAAGAGAAAGAATATCCCACTGTAATGTTAAATTGATACCTACAGTTATATTTATTGAATGAGCAGATAAAAGGAATGAGAAGATAGAAGCCAAAGAGTCATGACTGTTCACTCCAAATTCTTTGTGAAATACAAATAGTCATGTGAGGAACTCTATATATAATATCAACTAGATATGCATAAAGGAGGTTAGAGAGAGTAAATATAGAGAAGGAAGAGTATAGAAGTGTGAGGTAGATAAGATTAAAAAAAGAAGAGCAGAAAGAGAAGCTATAGAATAGAGCTGATATCGGAGGTAAATCAACAAACATTTAGTTTGATAAATTGAGGAAGTTGGAGCTTCCCTATCAAGTTGTAGCTTGATAGCTGTCAGTTGTAGCTGACTGAGGTTGGAGCCTCCTGTAGGTTGGTGCTTGTAGAAAATTGAAGGGAGTTGGTGCCTCCTTGCAAGTTGTTGCTTGCAGAATTGAGGTTAGAGCCTCCTGTAGGTTGGTGCCTGTAGAAAAATAGTGGTGAGAGGTAGTTGGAGCTTGCCTTTGCATCACAACAATAATAAGATGTGGTTTTCTCCCTTTATGGGTTTTCACTTACATCTACTATCTCTATGTGTGTTTCTTATGTGTTGATGTGATTCTTTCAATCTGCTTAATTTTTTGCTTCTCTCAACGTAAGTATGGTGTCACACTAATTTAATATTGGCTGTAACATTTTAAGACTGTTCACATATTAATCTGTAAATAAGTTTTGTGAGAATTTTAAAAGACTTATGTATGTATTAAACTGATTCACCCCTTCCCTCTCAGTTTAATTAAAGATTCAACAATTGGTATCAGAGTAGGTTCCTTTGTACAAGTCTAACAACTGAAAGGAGATCTTGGGTTCTTAGGATGGCTAGTAAAAAAGGATGTTCAACCAATAAAGCCCCTTTTTTCACTCGTGAAAATTATGCTTTTTGGAAAATCAGAATGAGGACATACATAATGTCTCTAGGAATAGAAGTCTGGGCTGCTGTGGAATATGGATATGCCCCAAAGGCAACTGACTCAGAGAAAGAAACCAAACAAGATTTTGTAGCTAACGCAAAAGCCATGAATGCCATCTTGAATGGATTGTGTGAAGCAGATTTTATCAAAGTAATGCACAAAGACACTACCAAAGAGATGTGGGATACTCTGGAAAACAACCATGAGGGAGACAAGAAGGTAAAGACTGCCAAACTTCAAGTCTATAGAGCCCAGTTTGAGAACTTAAAAATGGATGATGATGAGGAAATTGCTAGCTTATTTCTAAGGGTTGCAGAAATAGTAAATAACATGAAGGCTCTAGGTGAAAACATAAAAGAAGCTGTAATTGTACAAAAAATTCTAAGATCTCTTCCACCCAGGTTTAATCCCAAGGTGTCTGCAATAGAAGAAACAACTAATTGGGAGACCTTGACCATGAACCAGCTACTTGTAAATATAACAGCATATGAGATGAGGCTCCCACAGAAGAAGCCAAGTACAAGGGAGGCAGCCTTTAAAATAGAAAAGAAGAAAGAAGAAGAGGGAGACATATGCTCTTGCTCAGATGAAGAAGAGGCAAAGTTTGTCAAGAAATTGGATAGAGGATCAGGTAAATACAAAGGTAAAATTCGTTTCAAATTCTTTAACTATGGAAGAGTTGGACACTATGTTGCTAAGTGTCCTCACAAGAAAGTAAGGAATCAGGGTCAAGAGTCAGAGAAAAATAAATCAAAGAACTGGTAGAAAGGAAAGAAGTTTAGCAGAAAATCCTTCTATGCTCAACAAGAGAGCAGTACATCTGAAGATTCATATGAACCCTCAAGTGAAGAAGGAACCTATGAATTCTTATTGATGGCCATAGAAGAACTTGAAGGACTCCTACTAGAAGATGAAGAAGAAGAAGGGGAAGTCGACCTTGAGGGGGAGCTAAGAAGTGCTCTGGAGGAGATTGACAGACTCAAACTAAAGTGCAGAAAACAAAAGGACATTCTTCTCAAGTATGTAAGAGAAGAAAAAAACTCAGAAGTCCTCATGCAGCTGAAGGTAGAGCTTGAAGAAGCCAAGAAGATAGAAGACATGTTACTTCAGCAAATCCAGGATAAAACCCAAGAACAAGAGAAGATGGAAGAAGAAGTTGTGTGTCTGAGGAAGAAAATAGAAAATGCTCAGAGGAAAGTGTCTACCAATTCCTCTCAAACAACAAGCTCTAGTAAGTTGAACGAATTCGGGATACTCAAAGATATCCTATGATAAAAACTGGAATAGGCTATGAAGGAGAATCAAGTAAAAGCAAAGAAAAAGAAAACAGAGGGATTATTGTTGTAAAAGCAAAGAAGAATGATGAAGAAACTCAAACAATTCCTACAAAAGAAGAAACCTGTAATGAGGAATACAGAGATCAGAAGAAACGTCTAATAAAAAAGAAGGCAATAAATACTAAGACAATAGAGAAAGGGACATATGCCTCTGAATATGTCAAATTCGGAAGCCATCAAAGGAGATTCTTCCCTCCTATGAAGAATGCCATCTGTTATGTCTGCCACAAGCTAGGACACATTGCTGCATATTGCCATGCACAGAGGAGTAATTCAAACTAGCAAAAGATGTAAACATTGAAGAGACTGCCTCAAACAAACAAATGGAAAAGACAACCTTACACCAGGTATGCAAATAGTTTCTATGGTTACTATTTTTATTGTAAGGAATTTGGCCATAAAATCATTGAGTGTAGAAATTATGAACAAAGATTGATGTTCAACACCTCAAGGAGGTTTCTGAATCAAAGAAATTTTGTTCATACTCACAATTCTGCAAAAACTATGATCAAATGTTGTATATGAAATCAAGTTGGACATATGCCTTCCAAATGTCCTCTGGAGGGATGTGATTCATCATCTCACAAAAGATACCAAACAAAAGGATGCCTCCAGTGGAAAAAGAAGGATAATAAGTGTGACCTGGCTCTAACTGCTCAAGATCTGAAAAGCCAATGGTATTTGGACAGTGGTTGCTCTAAACACATGACTAGAGACAAAAGCAAGTTTATAACTCTTGATGAAAAGAAATCTGGCAATGTTACTTTTGGCAATGATAAATCAGGGAAGATCAAGGGAAAAGGCTCAGTCAGCATAGACAATGGCAGAGGAAAGGCCCAAGATGTACTATTTGTAGATGTGATGAAAGAAAATTTACTAAGTGTCAGTCAGATGTGTTGCAAAGGCTGTGAAGTTCTTTTTAGAGCACAAGATTGTGAAGTCAGATCAAGCACCATAGGTAAGACTCTTCTCAAAGGAGTTCAAACAGAGAGTAATGTTTACATTGTGAAAGAGGAAGATGAAGCATGTCATCTTAGCAAACTAGAAGAGTCATGGTTATGGCATAGAAGGTTGGGACATCTTAGCTTCGATCACATCCTCAGACTAAGCAAGAAGAAAGCTGTCAAAGACATGCCAGAAATAAAGAGGCATTCTAATACGATATGCAAATCATGTCAATTAGGCAAACAGAATCGCACATCCTTCAAGGCCAAAGATGAGTTATCGACAAGAAGACCTCTACAGCTTCTGCACATGGATCTATGTGGACCTGCAAGAACTAAAACTCCAAGTGGAGAATCCTACTTCACACTGATAATAGATGACTTCTCCAGAATGGCATGGGTTGCATTTCTCAAGAATAAATCAGAAGCTCTGGAAAATTTTAAGATCTTCAAAGCATTAGCAGAAAATCAAACACAATGCAAGCTGAAATGCATCAGATCAGATAGAGGAGGTGAATTCATAGATTATGACTTTGCTGACCTATGCAATGAACATGGGATAAAGCAACAATTTACTATTGTAGGAACACCTCAGCAAAATGGAGTAGCAGAGAGACAAAGCAGGTCTGTACAGCAAATAGCTAGAGCCATGATGCATGAAAGTAATACTGCTCAAACCTTCTGGGCAGAAGCAGTACACACAGTGGTGAATATCCTTAATAAAGCTCACTTAAGGCCAAGGAGTGACAAGACTCCCTATGAACTATGGCATGGGAAACCAGCTTCAATCAAACATTTTAAAATCTTTGGAAGCAAGTGTTACATAAAGAATAATGATGAAAATCTTGGGAAATTTGATGCAAGAGCAGATGAAGGGATATTTCTAGGATATGCATCCAAAAGTAAATGGTACAGGTGCTACAACAAGACTCTTCGAAAAATAGTAGAAAGAATTGACGCAAGATTTGATGGAGAACTTCCAAACAATACAAGAGATACTGACTGCTGCAGTCCATCATACAACCATGAAGCAGAAAACCAAGATGATGAGGAAAAAAGCAAGACAACAGAAGATACAGAGCTGAGTTCTAAAGCTCCAACAAGATATACTCAGAAGAACCATCCCGAAGATCAGATCATTGGAGACAAGAGAGTAGGGTTCCAAACAAGAAGGCAGCTAACAGAACAAACTAAAGAGGTATACATAGCCATGTTGTCACAAATAGAGCCAAAGAAATTTGAAGAAGCCAGCAAGTACAAGTCTTGGGTAAATGCTATGAATGAAGAATTGGACCAAATTGAGAAAAATAATACCTGGAAATTAGTTCCTAGACCCACTGCGAAAAATGTCGTAGGCTCAAAATGGGTATTCAAAAACAAAATGAATGAGCAAGGACAAGTAATCAGGAATAAAGCCAAACTGGTCTGCAAAGGATATTCACAAATTTAAGGACTTGATTACGATGAAACATTTTCCCCTGTAGCCAGAATGGAAGCCATCAAAATTTTTCTGGCATTTGCATGCTACGAAAACTTCAAAGTATATCAAATGGATGTAAAATCTGCATTTCTGAATGGAGACTTAGAAGAAGAAGTCTACATGGAACAACCAGAAGGCTTCTCATTGACAGACAAAAAAGACTATGTGTGTAGACTGAAGAAGGCTCTATATGGACTGAAACAGGCTCCTCGTGCTTGGTACTCAAGACTGGATAAATATTTGCAAAAACAAGGCTTTAAGAGGGGTGGATTAGACAACAATCTACACATAAAATCCCATGAAAATGAACTTCTGATTGTTGTAGTATATGTTGATGACATTATGTTTGGAAGCAACAGAGAAGAACTAGCAAAAGGGTTTGCTGATGAGATGAAAACAGAGTTTGAGATGTCTATGATTGGAGAGCTCAGTTTCTACTTAGGACTTCAAATTCAGCAAAACAACACAGGTACGTTCATATCACAGGAAAAATACTTAAAAGAAATGTTAAAAAAGTTCAAAATGGAGGACTGCAAACCTGTGTCAACTCCCATGATCACGGGATGCAAGCTGTGTGCTGATGATGGGTCTACATATATAGATCAAAAACTCTATAGATCCATGATAGGAAGCCTGTTGTATTTGACAACATCAAGACGAGACATCATGCTAGCAGTAGGACTAGTGGCTAGATATCAAGCAACACCTAAACAAAATCACCTTCTTGCAGTCAAAAGAATATTTAGATACCTACAAGGAATAGCACAATATGGACTTTGGTATCCTAAAGGCAAAAGCTTCACTTTGGCAGCATACACAGATGCAGATTGGGCCAGCTATGTGGATGACAGGAAAATCACAAGTGGAAGTGCTTTCTATCTAGGAGAAAGTCTGGTGGCATGGTTAAGCAAGAAACAAACATCTATCTCTCTGTCTACAGCAGAAGCAGAATATATAGCAGCAGCAACATGTTGTACACAAGTCATGTGGATGAAGCAAACTCTTCAAGAAATGAAGGTAAGCATTGATGAACCTATCTCAATCAAATGTGAGAATACAAGTGCTATAAGTATATCTAAAAACCCTATGCTTCACTCTAAAACTAAACATATCCCAATCAAGTATCATTTTCTTTGGGAACAAGTGGCTCAGAAGATAGTAAAACTGGAGTATGTACTAACAAAAAAACAAACAACAGATATATTTACTAAACCGCTTTCTAGAGAACCATTTGAATATTTGAGAGACACACTAGGGGTAGTATCTGTAGATGCTACTCTATAATTTGAAGAGAAAGCACAATTTTAGGGGGAGAACAGAAACGGAAATATCATTCCCAGGGGGAGATCAACCAGAAAGGAAAGCATGAGAACAGGTCCTCAGGATCAAAAGGATTATGGAAAGAATACATTCAGCATAAAAGAATCAATAAAAAGGAAAAAGGGACAGTGGTGCAGCGGAAGAGTGGTGAATCCGACGTGAACCGAACATGGAAAAGTAGTGAACCCGAATGGAATCTAATCCAAAGGTTGAAGTAGCAGCGTACAAAGTTAGAAAATTTCAGAGAGAGGAAATGCATGAAAGGTTGAAAAAGGATAAAAACACAGGATCAAAGAATAAGATCTACACTAAGAATTCAAACCCCTTGCCGTTGATGTCAAAGGGGGGGGAAGAGCAAGCAACAGGAGAAAGGATTCTAACAGGAAAACAGAGGAAGTGTATTGCCATCAATGCCAAAGGGGGAGACTGTTGGAAATATTGTCATTGATGGCAATGGAGGTAGCAAAGACAGAGACAGGTAGTGAAGGCAGCAAAGAAGCAAATGAAGGAAGCAAAGGAGATAGGCACAGGCAGAGGCAGCGAATATAGAGGCAGAACCGTTATCAGAGGAAGAGGTAGAGCCATTATTCCGAGAATCACTACCCAGCTGGTAGAAACACTAAACATAAATTCTGGGAATCATAACCCAAGCAGCAATGTATGCATATATATAAAACCTTATTCCAAGAATCAAAACCCAAGCCAGATGATATATATATATATATATATATATATATATATATATATATATATATATATATTTGTAATGGAGTGCTTTAATGGACAAAGAGCCAAAGGTATCAAAGCCTTATATGGTGGGACCCTTTCCCAATCACATCTAAAAATTGACAGCAGAACATATACAAACAAAGAATTGTGATTGCGATGAAGCCCGGACCCGATGGGTTTATAAACCGTAATTGATATGTGTCGGAACATATATAAACAAATAATTGCGATTACGATGAAGCCCAGGCCTGATGGGTTTATAAACCGTAATTGATATGTGTAGGAACATATATAAACAAAGAAATTGTGATTGCGATGAAGTTCGGATCATATAAACAAAGGTTCAAAGCATAAATATATATATTTATAAGTGGAGTGCTTTATGATAAACAAATAACCAAAGTACCATAAGGTGGGACCAAATCGCATTGGAGAAAAACAAAGCAATGGAACATGCAAACAGGAAGTTGCGATTGCGATTGAAGTTCAGACCCAATGGACTTATAAACTATGATTTATACAGGCTTAAGTTCCGCGTCAAAGAAAATCTTTCATCGCATCGGAAAATATAAGCACAACGGAATAGGTTAATGAAACTTGTGATTGCAATTGGCAAAGCCGGACGCGATAGTCGTATAAACTCTGTCATATAAAACATGGTCGGGTCCGCACATTAATCGCATCGGAGAAAAACTGTGCAGCGGAACTTGCAACTAAAAGTTGCGATTGCGATCAATCGCAATCAGAAACCTGATGAGGGTATATCGCATCGAAGCAAGGCAGCTTGCGATTGCGATCAATCACAATCAGAAACCTCTGGAGGAGAAATATATCGCATCGGAAAGCGTGGCAAGTGGGCCCAAAAGGGCATTTGTTAAGTATTAACATGATTCTTTATTGAAGTGGCAGTTTGTTTGTTAAAACTTTATATAAGAATGCTGAGTATTGAAATGTGTCGCGTGGTCTATGGACCCATGGGCCTCGGCTTAAGGTGGAGGGAGATTATTAATATAATACGATTGTGATGTGTGGAATCGCATCGAGCCATAAAACAAAGGCCGTGGTGTATGTATGTTCCACTTGCGGAACTCACCACATCAGCAAGACACTTGCTATGTAAAGGGTTGGAATTTGCCGAGATTTAAAGTCAACCGTTTCTTATATATATATATAAAAGGCACTGTTATATATTTAAAAGGCGCGTTTACAGAGTCGCATGATTTAAAAAGTGCAGTTACATAAATACAGGAGTTACACAGCAGCCATAAACAGAAAGGCATACATAGGAGAGAAAGGGACAAACACAATCAAAGAAAAGACAAATGCACAACGATCCAAAAGGCTGTATGAGTGAGCTGGATCTCTCATTGTAATTAAAGTAATATTTTAATTGATTTATATTGTTGTGATTCATTGGCAAGTCTCCGGAAGAGAAAAAATATCCCACTGTAATGTTAAATTGATACCTACAGTTATATTTATTGAATGAGCAGATAAAAGGAATGAGAAGACAGAAGCCAAAGAGTCATGACTCTTCACTGCAAATTCTTTGTGAAATAAAAACATTCATGTGAGGAACTCTATATATAATATCAACTGGATATGCATAAAGGAGGTTAGAGAGAGTAAATATAGAGAAGGCAGAGTATAGAAGTGTGAGGTAGAGAAGATTAAGAAAAGAAGAGCAGAAAGAGAAGCTACAGAACAGAGTTGATATCTGAGGTAAATCAGCAAACATTCAGTTTGATAAATTGAGGAAGTTGGAGCTTCCCTATCAAGTTGCATCTTGATAGCTGTCAGTTGTAGCTGACTGAGGTTGGAGCCTCCTGTAGGTTGGTGCCTATAGAAAATTGAAGGGAGTTGGTGCTTCCTTGGAAGTTGTAGCTTGTAGAATTGAGGTTAGAGCCTCTTGTAGGTTGGTGCCTACAGAAAAACAGTGGTGAGAGGTAGTTGGATCTTGCCTTTGCATCACAAAAATAATAAGATGTGGTTTTCTCCCTTTATGGGTTTCCACTTACATCTGCTGTCTCTATGTGTGTTTCTTATGTGTTGTTGTGATTCTTTCAATATTCTTAATTGTTTGCTGCTCTCAACATAAGTATGGTGTCACACTAATTTAATATTTGCTGCAACATTTTAAGACTTCACATATTAAGCTGTAAATAAGTTTGGTGAAAATTTTAAGAGACTTATGTATGTATTAAACTGATTCACCCCCCCTCCCCCCGCCTCTCAGTTTAATTAAAGATTCAACACTTATGACATGTAATCGGCTCAGAAAACCTAATAATGAACCAATAGAGGAGGAACCCTCAAAGTCCATATCAGACCCGCATACGAAATTAACTTAAAATATGTTCATAACTATAAAGAGATAATTCTTAAGAAATTGAGAAAACCTTCTCGGAAATACATACTGGAATGATATAGGAATTTAGGAACCTGGTAAGAGGACATCAGGTGTAGAGGTCAGCGGTAGGTCATTTTTCACTCTATTGAATAAATACTTCAGTAGAAACAAGAATTTGATATAAATCGAAAAACCAACCTTTAAATGGAAAAATAGAAATTCTTTGAATTCTACAGTGGAGCACTAATGCTACCAACCATATAGAAAAGGTAAATAAACTCATAAAGGAGGATACCATGGCATTCGCTGTGGAGCAAAAACCCTACCAAAGGAGTAGAAAACCTTTAATATCAACCCCATAGAAGGAAAAGAATACCACTATAGTAAAACCGGAAAATCGAGATGAGATATTTCCTTCTTTCCGATCCGAGAATAATTATGCGAAAGGCGGTCCCAAAAAAATTATTTATAGGGAGGAATCAACCATCTAAAACCCTAGGTTAGGAAACCCTATCAATGGTTTGGTCTCGAGGTTGCAAATTGAACAAAGGGAGTCTGTGGGTGAGATATACCTATGAAGAAGTGGAAATCAATTTCATTGTTGTAGTAAGGATGTAGAGCTATGTCTTCTAAGTCTGGAAAAAGTGTGAATGACCGATAAATAGGAAGGCTCGGTTGCGTAGTTACCTCAACCACTGCAGGAGAGCAATAGATTACCGGATTACCGTCTTGAAAAATCGATGATGTGGAGGGTATGATCGAGAAGTTTTCATGGTAGAAATTGGCACACACGTGGAAGGGCTAGTTGTTCATTATGTGTTTTAACTCCATGTGTGCCTATGGAGGTGATCAAGCCATAGACATAATACAATGGTTGTTTCATAAATAACAAGATTATAAGTCCTTCGAGCATAAACAATTTCATACCACATGAATTAACAATTAAACCATACCCAATGTACCTTGTTCCCCATCATGGTGTAATAAATATTGATTTAATATTAGATGCTATGATGTGATATTGTTATGATGTAATAAATTCTATAACTTGCATCGCAATTGGTATATATATATATTTTGGCGTGTATACATGTTACAAGTTGTATGATAGAATCAAGTTCAACGTTGTGGCTTGTTTGAGAAATTAAGGAGTAGAAAATGTGTTTATGTGCATAGTGAGAGAAAGAAGAATGAGAGGAGATGGCATTAAACCACCAACTAGAATCACTGTGAAAATTGGACAAGAACCAAGGACAAGAGTCAACCTATAAATGTGGGTGCAGCTAGGGGAAGAGTCTCGCAATGCTAAGGCAATGTTATCATAAATAGTTTAGAAGCTGCGAGCTAAAATGGCTAACTTGAGGGTGGATAATGAAAGACTCACGATGGAACAAGAGAAAATCTTGAAGATCCCCTCTCATCGACAAAAACATGGGAATCAGAGTCTCATCCTAGAAGACAAACATAGGGCTAAAACACATCAAAAAAGGGAGAATCATTTTGAAACAGGAGTAGCTCGATATGATAATGGATAAGAATGAGATAATTTCAATAGTGGGACGGAATCCAAAAGGTATAAGGTTGAACTTGAGATGAAATTTAAAAATATTAAACCCCCTACATTTAATGGAGAAGTAGAGGAAGTTGTTGAGGCCTCGTTAATTAACATGAATAAATACTTCAGAATTTATGAAAATGACCCTAATTTAAAGGCAATATTGGTGATTTACCAATTACAAGGCAAGGCCCCCTTATGGTGAGAAGAAATTAATATTGTTCGGGAACTTAAGGACAAGGATGTGACATGGGAGAATTCCGAGAAACATTTTAAGGAAAAGTATTTAGCACAGAGGTTCTATGATGAAAAATAAAAGGAGTTTCACGATCTGAACTTGGGGAAGTTTTCTATGGATTAATTTGTAACCAAATGTACCTCCTTACTAAGGTATATTCCATACATTCGTGAGGAGAAGGAAAAATTACAATGCTTCATAAGTAGCTTACCTGCATTTATGAAAGAAAGGTTCGAGTTTGATAACCCAAGGTCCATGGAGGAGGAAATTCGGAAGCCTCAAATTTGTTACCAGGAAAATGAAAGAAAAGGGAGAAAAGTTAAATAAGAAAAGGAAAAGAAACTTCCTAAATAATAGGAGTGTGAAAGCTACCAGTGTTAATAGTGGAAATAAGGGGTAGAAAAAGAGACATTTTGGGAAGAATCAACCAAATATTAAATCACAACCTAAAGATAAACAAATAGAAGTTTTGAACATACTAGAGCCTAACTAATCTTACACACCTATTTTATAGTATTGGGACTGTGGGGAGCCCCATTATTACAAATACTCCCCACACCGAGCTCGAGTGGATCAGGCTGCAAATGTCCATGAAGCTTCTACAGTGGGGGAGGTAGCGAGAAGTATAAAAAAAATAATGTTGCTTTAGAATATCACCAAGAATAATATCAACCTACAATCATATAATTGGAAGGTAAGATATTTAACTATGTTGTTATAATTTTAATAGATCCAGTAACTAGTTTAAGCTGTATCAACCGAAAAGTAGTGGAATTGTGTCAGGTACCAGTCAGTAGATTTAGAGACCCCTAGTTAGTACAATTAGCCACTAGGGCTAAGAGAAGAGTAACTGTAAAAGTTGAAAATTGTCTTATTGATATAAATTAACAACATATTAAAGTAAATTTAAACATGTTACCTCTAGCATCGTATCATGTTCTAGTCGGTATGGATTCATTAGAAGGACAATGGTCCTTGGTAAACTGCAAAGACAAGATTATTAGTTTCCTCAATGAAGGGGGAATAAGGCATGAACTTCAAGGGATTAGGAGGCCCATTCAATTATGACCCATTACATCCACCCAACTTGGGAAATGCCTTAGGAAGGGTTTCCAGATCTACGTTGTGCAGGTTGGGTACTTGAACACTAAATAGAAATAACTTACCATAGAAGACATACCAGTTATCCAAAAATGTATTGTCATATTTCCTGAGGAAATTCAAACACTTCCCCCTAAGTGTAGCATTGACATCACTATATAGTTGGTTCCAAGTGCAACTCTTGTGTCAAAATTTCCCTATCAGATGAGTAGTCCTAAACTAAGTGAACTCAAAGTTAAACTACAGGAGTGTTGAAGCCTAGAAAATCTCTGCTTCAAACATTGGGGAAAACCACCCGATCGGGACCTTAGGACAACTCCTTTTCCGTTTGGTATGGTGGCTCCGACTGGATTTAAAGGACCAGTTTCCTTATAACTAATGGGTTGGTGATGGGTTGATTTGGATGAGTGGAAATGGGACTAAATTGACTGAAATAAAACTATCTAATTTAAACTAAACACTAGTAAAGAAATTCTAACTCTAACCTGGGCAATTATATGTGAATACAACTTAAGATTATTTCAATTTAACAATAACCATAAAAATGTGTTATCATTTAAATCGAAATGTGTAGAAACAAATAAAGATAAATCTGTTTAAGAAATTAAACAGAGTTGTATTAACATATTGCATTCATCATAATATATAATCTACATATACTTATAAAAGATAACATTTCAATTATACTCAGAAATGATATATATAAAGAAACGTTATGAAAACAAATATCTGTAAATGATAGCAAATTTTTAAAGCAAATATCATAAGACAAAACAAATCAACAATGAACAGATAGAAATACCGCATTCATCTTGAAGACTTTCAAATGAAATCTGATACTCTAATCCAGTAATTCTAATGCAATATCAAATTCCAAGGTACAGAAATGCAACACTTCAAATATAATTCCGCATAAACTCACCAAATGTGATCCTTTTAAAAAATATATAAGTCAGTGCAGTACAAAAATGTAATCTCCAAGTCAAAAATATATAAGTCAGTGCATAGTTTTGAGAAGATGTGGTTGACCGACTTCAGAATTCAACTGTCTTGAAAAGACAGAGTCGACAAGTGTAGGCGTGATCTTCTCTATAGAATTGATGATACAATTAAACGCACTGTGCTGACTGTGTGGCTTCACTAAGTATGTCCAGTAAGAGTCCCAATTTAATTTTTTCAGCCCTTAGATTGATTTTGGTCTTTCTTCTGCTTTCTGCCTCCATTATGTTTGTAGTTGATGTGCCTGTGGGAGATATCCTGGAACAGTTTCTGAAATCAAATTAGCTTTGTGTAAATTATCATTTACACAATTAGTAAGAGTGTTTGCCGCTGTAGCCACCTCCTCTGCTTCCTTTTTTTCCCTTCTGATTTGTGCATCCCAGTTATTGAAAAGTATTTCTTTATGGTTTTCATTAATAATGGGTGCACCAGCTTTTCTGCATTCTTCTGTTTTTTTCCATACCAGCTAATCATTGATATTTTCATTAATCAAATCATAATCATTTCGTAAATCTACGACATTATTTGTGATTTTATCGCTCTCTTGGCAAAAAGAATTCCATTGCAAGATTTGTTGGCATAAAACTTCCTCTTGTTGCAGTAGTTGATTGTTTAAAGAGATAGTTTCTGAAAAGAATTCTGGAAGCTTAGGATCATCTTTGTGTTGATCTTGGATAATCTGTATTTGTTTTTCTTTATCATCCAAGCTTTTTTGATGTCCTATTTGCATTTCTTGAAGTTGTTGTTGTAACTCTTCAAGTTTCAATTATGCTTCATTATTGGCATGTACCTGTTGCAATTGCTCTTGTAGAACTTTTATCTGTTCTTCTTTTTCATTCAACAAGAGTTGTATCTCAAATGCTTTGTCAATTTTTGCATAAGCATAAGCTCCTGTCATTTGAGATAACTTAGTAAGATTCTCAGTAGGCTCTATGGAAGGATCCTTCCACAAGACATCTAGTTGTTCTGTTTTAGTAGCAATTGCACCTTCTAACTTTCTCTTTTTTCTCTGTTTCTTCAATACTGCTTTGTATTTTTGGCTGTAGAATACATCTAGAGGAGGAATGTCCTCTACATTAAGTACAATTTCAGAGGAGGGTGTGATGGGTATGTGCTCAGTTACTGTGGCTGTGCTACTTATTCATGTGCTTAAAACTTTGGTTGTTTGTACAGGGGTCTGTACATTATGTCCTTCTACATTAATCAATTGGTTAAAACTTTCCCATTCTTTGTCTAACTCAATGGTGATTGGCTGTTGCTATACATTGGTTGGAGGAGGATTTGTCTGTTGAGAAGTCAAAATTTGCTCTTGAGGAAGTTCTTTTGATTGCGCAGAATCTTTCACTGATTCTTCAATTTTATCTTCCTTTTCATTAGACTTATTGGAATGTTCAGAAGTCTCTCTGTCAGATTTTGACTTGGATTTATCAGTACTTGAACTGTCATTAAGACTAACACTAGGAGTTTGTTACCTTGCGGGTTCCAAGCGTAGATTTTCCAAAGGAATATCAGTTAGTCTTCTTTCTCTTTAAAGTTTGAATTCCTGGAATTCCTCTAGAGATAACTGCATTTGAGCTGAACTCAAAACTTCTTTAAATGAAATTCTTGTTTGGAACATATCATCAAAAAGATCTTGTTCCCTGGAAAATTCCCTTACTCTGATTGCATTGGTCAAAATTATTAACAATATTATTTGGGTAAAATAACCTTCTTGAAAATTTGAACAGTTGTAAGCATGTAATGTTGCTTACTTCTTTGAATGCATGTCCAACATCAAACAGTGAAAATGTTCCACAGTTTACGGGAAATTGTGGCCAAATTCCTTTCTTCTTCTCTTTTAATTCCTTTGTTAAACCTCCTTCGCCAGAGGTCTGATAAGCGATCTCCCGCGCTACAAGTCTATCTAGAACATATAGGGGTAAAACATGGGGGGAAGCAGAACTTCCGAAAACCCTAACATAAGTGAACAATTCTTCTCAAAACCATCTTGCGACTGGGAGAATGTCAACCTCAGTTTCTGGGGATAACCTTGGGGCATCCTTATTATGCAATGCTTTTTACAATGGCAGCATTACACCATGGCAAATTTGGTAAAAATGGGGGAAAAACTTAGACTCCCATAGTTCTTTATGGTACACATGAATAGGCAAAGGATCATGGATATTCCATTGCCAACCCATCACAGGGAATTTAGAGACAAAACAGATAGCGTCCATGACATAAGCAGATAGATAAAAAGGCGGATAAATCCGCTAAGAAACATTTCATTTGGACTGATAGTGAAAAATAGCAGTGGTCAAATTATCAGATAGGATTTTGGCCCAGTCTATAATTGTAGAATTAATGGCAGCATTCAACAAAGGGAGCCATTCAGGCAAGATCATATTTATGTCAGGCTTTCCAAAAAGCCTGCATAACATGGTAGCAACAAAACAATAAGGAGAGGTAAGCGAACCAGTACTATACATATTGTGTTTGTTTTTCTTCAACGGTTCATCTCTTTTGGTCCACTCCTGTGTGCATTTTGACAAATTCGCATGTTCTCTGGAAAAATCTTCCATGAATTTCTTATTATAAGTCGCCTGAGGTTCCGGAAACTTATACATCAGCCTTAAATATTCCGTGGTGAATGACCCGATTAGCTCTTGAGATGGAGTTTTAAATTGCCTGTCTGAAATATCGGTGCTGTCCAGCACCCATTTCACCATGTCCGTATACGGGAGAATCCTCGGCCTTGCCGCTATCCTATGCAGAAATGAGCAAGCCAGTTCTTTAAGAGTTGCCTCAGACGTATTACTGGAACCTGCTATAGCCGCAACTTTAATCACCACTGGATTTTCTTCGTCCAGCAAATTATACATTCCTTCCCATGTGGTTATACCGGCATCCTTATTGCAAGCGGTGTCTGCATACAGTGAAGCCATTTCTCTGTTTTCAGAATTCGAGCTCTTCTCTTTCTTACCCATAATGTTCTGTGAAAGCTTTGTATAGACGTTTGCTCCTTCGTGCCTGCGTTTTACAAGTTAAATGAGAGTAATGGCATAAGAAAGGTGATGAGATAGTTTTAAATGCAAAGGCGGATGAAATATATTATTATAACGTGAAACGACTTTCAATCAAAACAAAATCTCATTTACTATTAATTGACAATCCATTCATTTAATCCAATCATTAAAGCACATAACAGATATTGATAGATGGGAAGATTTTCTTTGAAGAACGCGCTTTTATGAATCCGTGTCATTGCGATCTGCGCAATATCGCAATATCGCAATATCGCAAAACGTAACCATCGCAATTTTGCAAATAGCGCAAAAGCGCAAATTGCGAAATAGCGCAAAAGCGCACATCGCAAATATCGTAAAAGCGCACATCGCAAATATCGCAAAAGCGCAAAATTATAAATAGCGCAAACCGTATTCGTTTAACATTTCTGTTTTCTGCGCTATGCAATCTGCGACCAATATGTTATTGTATAGGCTTTTTGGGATTGCATAATCGCAAAATCGCATTTCAGTTTTACAAAAGATATCTACCATTTTGCGATGGATGCGCTATTTTGTTTAAAGAACAATTTTATTGTAATCATTCATAAACTTAAGTGTTTCTTAAGGTTATTTCTAAGGGATTTCTCTAAGTTTATGATAGAAAGTTTTATTTGAAAAGGAAAACAAATCCTAATTGATTTTTTTTTTGGATTTTTTAACTAAGGGTCCCCATTTATTTAGTATTATTACTAATATTAAATAAAAAGAGGGGTTGTTGCTGGTCACAACAATTGGCGATTCACTGAAAGAAACAGTTATCTATGAAAAAATAAAATGAACACTATATTTCTAGTAAATAAAGATTTTTAAAGATAATGAAAACTATCTTAGGATATTTTTAAATAAAATCTAACTATGAAACAGAAATAAAAATCATTCACAATTTATTTCTAATTTCTTAAGAATAAAAACATTTTTGGGTTATCTCAAGTTTTGATTGGTGTTAATAATGAAGTAAGTGGATTTCTCCAAGTTTTGGTTTTATAATATACTCTATTGCCATGGGTATTGCCTCTGCTGCCTGCAAACGTTCATAGTCTCGACAGGGTTACCTTTAAACCATTAACCATTCATTGTCCCATCCAACTAAAATTATGACTTTTTAAAAGATAAATTCATAAGACCTATTATCTCATGTTTTTGTCTTTTACTTATTTTTATTTTTAAGAGCCATTGTTCTGGTTTGGTAGCCAGTTAATAACAATGCCATTCACTAGTTATAATTAAATTGAACAAGATGGCTCGTGATGAGACCCCTTGTCTTATATTTATAAGCCATTACCCTGTTTTGGTATGCAGTATTGGTAATGTCAGTTTTATTACTCCTTATGAACATGATAAGTCGGCTCATAATGAGACCTCTTATCTCTTAAATTTTCATATAATTTCTTAGAATTACATTCTAAAAAATCACAACTTAAATGGATGGGGTGAAATAGTTTTATCCTTAAGAATCAATGGATGACAATTTTCAGAGTTTTTGGAGTACCAAGACTTTGAAAAATCTTTACTTTTATAGATAACCTTTCTTTGCTCAATAAACTTATAATGAATTACATTCTCCTCAAGTTTTCAAAAGATCATGCAAATGATTGGAATAATCTTTCAAAGTTTAACATCTTATTTTAATCTATCTAAAAACTGTGATCATCTCTTTAAAAATTCTTATTTACACAAAATAAATATTTATAATATTTTTCCTAAGAAATTTTCCTAAATAGTAAACAGTCAATTATAGACTTATTAACAACATTTATTTGCAAAAAGAATAAAAAAACTTTGCAGAAAGGAATATGTACAGTTTAAGAAGGGGTTACCTCCTTATGAAAAGAATTTCTTCAAGATAAGCCCATTTACAGGAAGAGATTCTCTCTTACCTGTTAGACCTTGGAGTACGAATGTATTTGAGCCTATCTTTTCAACGATCTGAAATGGTCCAAGCCACATTTTCTGAAACTTTGTATGTTTACCTTTTTCTTCGTGTGCTTTATCCCATTTCAGAACAAGATCACCAATTGAAAAAAATTTTGGGCTAGTAGAACTTGCATGAAAAGAAGATTTTACAAGCTGTTGATGTTTTTCATGAATAATTTTTGCTTTATCTCTATCTTCTTCTAGTTTAAGGATTTTATCATATCTCAATTGAATGGATGAAGAAGGATTTTCTTCAATAAATTGCACTAGGGCTAATGATGGAAGAGTTAAATTTGATGGTATCACAGCTTCTTTTCCATAAAATAAATTGAAAGGTGAGGTTACTATTGAAGATTTTTCAGTGATACGATCAGCCCATAATGCAAATATTAAAGACTTGTGCCAATTCTTTTGATTTTGATCAATGGTCCTTTTAATGATTTTGATAAGATTTTTGTTAGTGGATTCAACCAAACCATTACCTTGTGGATAATAATTTGTTGAATATTTCAATTTAAAACCTCTTTTGACTGCAAATTCTATTAAACTATTTCCAGAGAAGTAAGATGCATTATCAAAGACTAGAGCGTTAGGTACACCAAACCTGGTTATGATGAATTGATCTATGAAATCAATAATTGCATCAGAATTGGCTACCTTCAACAGGATTGCTTCTACCGATTTTGTAAAGTAATCAGTTGCAGTAAGGATGTACTTGTGTTGTTTGGAATAATGAGGTACTATCTCACCAATAATGTCAAGCCCCCATTGTTCGAATGGTTGCTCAATAGTCACTGGTTGCAAAGGAAAAGCTGGTTTCCTTTGTCTTCCACTTGCAGTTTGACAAATTCTGCACTTCCTTACGTAATCATGCATATCTTTAAACAGGGTAGGCCAGTAATAACCAACACGAATTATTTTGTGAGCTGTGGTATCACCTCCAAAATGACCTCCTGTTGGTCCATCATGCAATTCCTGCAAAACCTTTTCAGCTTCAGTCTTTTCAAGACATGTTAATAAGATTGAATCATAATTTTTTCTGAATAACACATTATCAATGATCTCATTTTTAATAGCCTTTAACCTTAAAGCGCGTTTACTCTTATAGCTGAGATTAGAAGGAGCATACCCATTTTTCAAGTAATAGATAAGATCAGCATGCTAAGATTCAGAATCTGTAACACTTATCTGACTTACTTGAATATCTTGATTTGAATCTTGATTTCCTGGTATGTTATGAGCTCCTGCCAATAATCTGCAAAAACTTTGTCCTCTAACAATCTTAGCTGGTTTAATATCAATATCATATTCTTGCAAGGTTGTTACCCAGTTAGCTCTCTTTTCTCCTACTTCTTTTTGAATTAATAATATCCTCACTGCAGAGAATGGGACAATAATTTTTGTATGTGTTTTCAAGAGAAAAGGTCTAAAATGTTTGATTGATTTAAACACAGCAAAGGCTTGTTTTTCAACATCGGAATAATTAATCTCATCTCCTTGCAGATTTGAGCTAAAGAAAGAAATTGGTGCTTCAATTTTCTGATCATTGAGTTGTGTTAAAACATCTGCATAAGATGTTTCGGTGGCCATAGTATACAAAGTAAAATCTTTAGAAAAATCCGGGGTATTCAATGCTAGTGCATTAATGATCGCTTGTTTGATTGCCTCAAAGGCTTCTTTCTCTTTATGACCCCATTTGAATACTGAATTCTTCTTGATCATATTTTGCATAGGTAAAACAATTAAAGAAAAATCAGGAATGAATCTTTTAACAAAATTGATCTGCCCAAGAAATGATTGCATGGAGTTTTTGTTATGAGGTAAAGAAATATCAGAAATTTCTTTGACTCTATCTGGATCAATATATATACCATCTTTTGACACAAAAAATCCTAAGATTTTTCCTTCATCCAAAGCAAAGAAAGATTTCTTTGGATTTAAGGAAATACCAAACCTTCTACATCTTTCAAATATTTTCTTTAGATCATGTAGATGATTGGCTCTCTTTTTTGAAAATACTGTTATGTCATCAAGATAAACAACAACTGATTTATTGATCAGACCTTTAAATGCTATGTCCATGGCTCTTTGGAAAGTTTCTCCTGCATTTATTAGACCAAAAGGCATTTTCTGATAAGCATAAGTTTCCCATTTTGTTCTGAAAGTTGTTTTCAATCTGTCATCTGGATGAACTAAAACTTGATTATAGCCCGAAAATCCATCAAGAAAGGACATAAGTTCAGAACCAGCTACCTTTTGAAGTATCTGTTCCATGGTTGGCAATGGGAAATTGTCTTTTAAACATGCCTTGTTTAAGTTTCTAAAATCAATACAGATTCTTATATCACCATTCTTCTTCCTTACAGGTACCCTATTGGAAACCGAATTGGAGTGCCTTATAGGAAAAATGATTTTGGCTTTTAAAAGTTTATTAAGTTCTGATTTGATTTGTCCTTCGAGATTTGGATGAACCTTCCTTAACTTTTGTTGAACAGGTTTAATATCAGGGAGCATTGGAATTGTGTGTTGAATAACCGAAGTATCATACGTTTTTAAATCATCATAATTCCAAGCAAAAACATTTTTATATTTGTTCAAGAGTTTAATGAAATCATTCCTTTCCTCTGGTGTTAAATTGAGTCCTAAATTAACGTTTTGAGGTTTAGAATCAGAACCAAGATTTACTAATTCAAACTTCAAAGTGGAACTTTGAAGTTTAGTATTAGTGACTTTCTTGAATATGTCTTTAATGTCATATAAATCCTCTATTTTAACAACAGATTTTGGAATGGGGTTTTCATTACCTTTTGAAGCAATTTGTAAATCATGATCATTCTTATCAATAATTTGCTCATCATATGATTTCTCTGAAGTCATGAAATTTAAAATATCTTGATCATGATAGAAAACTCTCCAATTTGTGACATTATCGGGGACAGATGGGCGAAAAATCAATTCTACAGAAAATCTATCAGGACTGCAATCTTCAGCAGGCAGGAGTTTAGATGCAACATTAGCTAACAAGTCAGCTGATGTATTTTGATTCCTAGGAATAGGAGAAATATTGAATGCTAAAAAATGAGTGGTAAGATCTTGTACTAGGGTTTGATAGTGTTTAAGATGTCCTGAAAGGAAATGAATAGTATTTCTAACTTGTTTTATAACAATTTCGGAATCACCAAAGACTTTCAAGTATTTAACATCTAACCCTATAGCTTTATAAAGTCCTTGAACCAAGGCTTTATATTTTGCGGTATTTTTCGTGCACTCAAATTCTAACCTACATGACAGCATGGTTTTCTCTCCATATGGATCAATTAAGATGCATCCTGCTCCAGCTCCATCACTAGACTTTGATCCATCAAAATATAACGACCAAAATAAAGATTTATCTATTCACTTATCTACAATTACATCAGAAATATTTACAATTCTAGAAGAATCAGATTGTGAAAAATTTTCTATTTGAGAAACAAAAGTATTTACAGAAAAAGGTGATTGAGGTGCTTTGAAGTTTCCAAGAAATGATTCTGCAGAATAACCTCCAAGAATATTGTTTTTGAATGCCACAGGCTCATTAGGTTGTTCAAATTCAGTGACAGTGTGCATCATATGTTTTTTTCGTTCAACTTTGATTTGATTTGGTTTCCCTTTGTAGGGAAGCCACATATGTGAATAATCAGTTGAGATATAACCATTAGGTTTCGCAGACTAGTCCCTGCTTAAGATTAATCCATAGAATTCAAGAATATTTGCAATCAAAATATCAATTCTTTGGACAATCCTAGGTTCGGAAGCTAATCTGATAGTAACTGAATTGATTTCTCCTACAACTTGAACTTTAGAGCGGTCCAATTGAACAATATGAACTGCCGATTTCTGTGGTTCAATATTCAATTTGGCACAAACAGAAGTAGGCATTATATTAGAGGAAGCTCTAGAATCAATCAAACAATTATGCAGATTCTTATTGTACATTTCATAAGTCAAAAGAAAAGGAGGAGTTTGAGAATTTGATTTTTCTCCAATGAGCACTGTATCAGTAGCATCTACCTTATCTAGTGGCTTACCAGCTCCCCTAGCTGCTTTTGCAACTACACCACTTGGTAAAGGAGCAATTGGTGTAGCATTTAATTCTTTTAATAGCAACTTATGCTGGTGTTTTAGTTTGCTGAGTTCATGTAAGGAAATGTTGGCTTTAATTTTTTTCATGTCTTCAACAATGTTATACTCCATAGGATCTGACACCACTAAAGTCTTTGTTGTTGATGTAGGAGGATTAGAAGAAGATAGTTGATTTTGAGTAGGTAATGGAGAAGCTTTCTTTGCAGGGGATTTGTCTTTGGTACTTGGAGTTGTTATTTTCTTTTTTGGAACTGTTTGCAGAGGCTCTGATGTAGATTTACTCCTAGTACTTACATGCATAGCTTCTTGTTCTACCTCACTATCAGAATTAGGGAGAATAAAATCCCACATTCCATGCAATTCAGCTATTTCTTCATTCTCATCTTCCTCATCTGATACTAAAGATGTATCTTCTTCTTCTTCCTCTTCTTCTGATTATGCATTAGAGATTGCATTAGGAGGTTTAGATTCCACTTGGTTTCTTCTGAAATTTCGAAATGGTTTCTTCTGAAATTTCGAAATGGTTTTTTGGTAGAAGTTTCAGCTACTTGTTTTTTAATTTCAACCATTTCATTTGAAATGGTTTTAAGAACTATCTGTAAACCTTCCATGTCGTATGGGTCTTTGGCCTTTTTCTTTGAATCATCTTTGAAGCTGAATTTCTTTGATTTCCTTTCCTCAATAGCATTTTTCTTTTCTAGAGAAATAATTCATTTTTCTACTGCAATAGCCTCTTTCATATTTTCGGCTAATGTAGGTTTTGCAGCTCTATCTACAAAAATTGCTATATTTGAGGGTAAGGCAGTTATGTACCATTTACTTCTGACTTTTTCACTAGGCCTTGAATCTATGTGAATTTTGTTCAAGAGTTTGTTGAATCTAGTGTTGAAATATTTAATGGGTCCCTTGGGTTCTGCTTTCAAATTTGAGAGATCATTGATTAAAGTAGTTATTGATCTGTCATCTCCAAATTTGGTTAAAAAATGATCTGCAAAAATGGCCCAACTGGTTATGGATCCTGATGGTAATGAAAAGTACCAGGATCCTGCTGCCCCTTGAAGAGTATAAGGGAATAGTCTGACTACCACATCTTCATGTACGACTCCATTCAAATTTACAGCCAGCATAAAGTTATTGATATGTTCTTCAGCTTGAATGTTAAGATCTGGACTGAACTTTGGAAGCCATTTTCCAGGATTGTCAGGTAAATCATGTAAAGGTGCAGGCATGTTGACAGCCCCTGGAGTAGCCCATGGTCTAGCCATTATTGGAACAACTATTTGAGGAGTAGTAGAAGCTGGTGGTGTTTGAATAGAAGTTGTTGGAATAGATGATGTTGAGATTGATGATGATTGAGCAGATGATGATTGAAGAGATGAAGTGGAAACAACTGTACTTTGTTGAGTTGGGATTTCGAAAAAAAGTAGTTGAATATTAGATGAAGAACCTATATCACTTACTGATTCCGATTGAGTTTTTCTTGTCTTGACTCTACTAGGTAAAGGGAATTCTTTCGGAGAAATACCAAGTTTTTCACTTTGAAGCCTAGTAAGAGGTTTTGAAGAAACAAATTTTGAAGTTACACTACCTTCAGATATTTCAGACTCATCTAGAGATAATGAGAATCCTTTCAATTTATGAATTAAATCTTGAACTTCAGGAGACTCAGGATTTTGATTGTCTGAATGTTTTGAGATTTTAGTAGTGGGTGTATGAATATTCTTCTCAATTCCTTCTATAGGATTTTGTATTTCAGAAGAAATTGAAGAAGTTGATGAGGGTGTTTTGCTCTCAGAATGGCTTGTGGGTAAAGATTTACTTGCCATTCATAGCTCAGGCCCTCCTTCTAGCGCCAAAAATGTTGAAGCCTAGAAAATCTCTGATTCAAACATTGGGGAAAACCACCCGGTCGGGACCTTAGGACAACTCCTTTTCCGTTTGGTATGGTGGCTCCGACTGGATTTAAAGGACCAGTTTCCTTATAACTAATGGGTTGGTGATGGGTTGATTTGGATGAGTGGAAATGGTACTCAATTGACTGAAATAAAACTATCTAATTTAAACTATATACTGGTAAAGAAATTCTAACACTAACCCGGGCAATTATATGTGAATACAACTTAAGATTATTTCAATTTAACAATAACCATAAAAATGTATTATCATTTAAATCGAAATGTACAGAAACAAATAAAGATAACTCTATTTAAGAAATTAAACAGAGTTGTATTAACATATTGCATTCATCATAATATATCATCTACATATACTTATAAAAGATAACATTTCAATTATACTCAGAAATGATATATATAAAGAAATGTTATGAAAACAAATATCTGTAAATGATAGCAAATTTTTAAAGCGAATATCATAAGACAAAATAAATCAACAGTAAATAGATAGAAATACCTCATTCATATTGAAGACTGTCAAATGAAATCTGATACTCTAATCCAGTAATTCTGATGCAAAATCAAATTCCAAGGTACAGAAATGCAACACTTCAAAGATAATTCCGCATAAAATCACCAGATGTGATCCTTTTAAAAAATATATAAGTCAGTGGAGTACAGAAATGTAATCTCCAAGTCAAAAATATTAAGATCCAGGACCCTTCTCTAAATTCATGAGAAGGGTTTAAATACTACTTAGCTAAATCTAAAAATAGTCTATTACAAAAATTAAGGATTCGGTTTAATGACCGTCCTTTTCCTAGGCTAAAATACAGTAAAATTAAAACTAAATCTAAAAATAAAGACTATTAACTAACTATTTATGAACTTGACCTTTAAACTTGCAGGCATCTAGCATAGTCTTGAGAAGATGTGGTTGACCGACTTCAGAATTCAACTGTCCTGAAAAGACAGAGTCGGCAAGTGTAGGCGCGATCTTCTCTGTAGAATTGATGATACAATTAAGCGCACTGTGCTGACTTTGTGGCTTCACTAAGTATGTCCAGTAAGAATCCCAATTTAATTTTGTCAGCCCTTGGATTGATTTTTCTCTTTCTTCTGCTTTCTGCCTACATTCTGTTTGTAGTTGATGTGCCTGTGGGAGATATCCTGGAACAGTTTCTGAAATCAAATTAGCTTTGTGTAAATTATCATTTACGCAATTAGTAAGAGTGTTTGCCACTGTAGCCGCCTCCTCTGCTGCCTTTTCTGCCCTTCTGATTTGTGCATCCCAGTTATTGAAAAGTATTTCTTTATGGTTTTCATTAATAATGGGTGCACCAACTTTTTTGCATTCTTCTGTTTTTTTCCATACCAGATAATCATTTATCTTTTCATTAATCAAATCATAATCATTTCGTAAATCTACGACATGATTTGTGATTTTATCACTCTCTTGGAAAAAAGAATTCCATTGCAAGATTTTTTGGCATAAAACTTCCTCTTGGTGCAGTAGTTGATTGTTTAAAGAGATAGTTTCTGAAATGAATTCTGGAAGCTTAGGATCATCTTTGTGTTGATCTTGGATAATATGTATTTGTTTTTCTTTATCATCCAAGCTTTTTTGATGTCCTATTTGAATTTCTTGAAGTTGTTGTTGTAACTCTTCAAGTTTAAATTGTGCTTCATTATTTCCCTGTACCTGTTGCAATTGCTATTGTAGAACTTTTATCTGTTCTTCTTTTTCATTCAACAAGAGTTGTATCTAAAATGCTTTCTCAATTGTTACAGAAGCATAAGCTCCTGTCATTTGAGATAACTTAGTAAGATTCTCAGTAGGCTCTGTGGAAGGATCCTTCCACAAGACATTTAGTTGTTCTGTTTCAGTAGCAATTGCACCTTCTAACTTTCTCTTTTTTCTCTGTTTCTTCAATACTGCTTTGTATTTTGGGCTGTAGAATACATCTAGAGGAGGAATGTCCTCTACATTAAGTACAATTTCAGAGGAGGGTGTGATGGGTATGTGCTAAGTTACTGTGGCTGTGCTACTTATTCCTGTGCTTAAAACTTTGGTTGTTTGTACAGGGGTCTATACATTCTGTCCATCTACATTAATCAATTGGTTAAAAATTTCCCATTCTTTGTCTAACTCAATGGTGACTAGCTGTTGCTGTACATTGGTTGGAGGAGGATTTGTCTGTTTAGAAGTCAAAATTTGCTGTTGAGGAAGTTCTTTTGATTGCGCAGAATCTTTCGTTGATTCTTCAATTTTATCTTCCTTTTCATTAGACTTATTGGAATGTTCAGAAGTCTCTCTTTCAGATTTTGACTTGGATTTATCAGTACTTTAACTGTCGTTAAGACTAACACTAGGAGTTTGTTCCCTTGCGGGTTCCAAGCGTAGATTTTCCAAAGGAATATCAGTTAGTCTTCTTTCTCTGTAAAGTTTGAATTCCTGGAATTCCTCTGGAGATAACTGCATTTGAGCTGAACTGAAAAATTCTTTAAATGAACTTCTTGTTTGGAACATATCATCAAAAATATCCTATTCCCCGGAAAATTCCCTTACTCTGATTGCATTGGTAAAATTCTTAACAATATATTTGGGTCAAATAACCTTCTTGAAAATTTGAATAGTTGTAAGCATGTAATGTTGCTTACTTCTTTGAATGCATGTCCAACATCAAACAGTGAAAATGTTCCACAGTTTACGAGAAATTGTGGCCAAATTCCTTTCTTCTTCTCTTTTAATTCCTTTGTTAAACCTCCTTGGCCACAGGTCTGATAAGAAATCTCCCACGCTACAAGTCTATCTGGAACATATAGGGGTAAAACATGGGGGGAAGCAGAACTTCTGAAAACCCTAACATAAGTGAACAATTCTTCTCCAAACCATCTTGTGACGGGGAGAATGTCAACCTCAGTTTCTGGGGATAACCTTGGGGCATCCTTATTATGCAATGTTTTGTACAGTGGCAGCATTACACCATGGCAAATTTGGTAAAATAGGGGACAAACTTAGAATCCCATAGTTCTTTATGGTACACATGAATAGGCAAAGGATCATGGATAGTCCATTTCCAACCCATCATAGGGAATTTAGAGACAAAATAGATAGCGTCCATGACATAAGCAGATAGATAAAAAGGCAGATAAATCCGCTGAGAAACATTTCGTTTGGACTGGTAGTGAAAAATAGCAGTGGTCAAATTATCAGATAGGATTTTGGCCCAGTCTACAATTGTAGAATTAATGGCAGCATTCAACAAAGGGAGCCATTCAGGCAAGATCATATTTATGTCAGGCTTTCCAAAAAGCCTGCATAACATGGCAGCAGCAAAACAATAAGGAGAGGTAAGCGAACTAGTACTGTACATACCGTGTTTGTTTTTCTTCAACGGTTCATCTCTTTTGGTCCACTCCTATGTGCATTCTGACAAATTCGCATGTTCTCTGGAAAAATCTTCCATGAATTGCTTATTATAAGTCACCTGAGGTTCCGACAACTTATACATTAGCCTCAAATCTTCCGTGGTGAATGACCCGATTAGCTCTTGAGATAGAGTTCTAAACTGCCTATCTGCAATATCGGTGCTGTCCAGCACCCATTTCACCATGTCCGTATAAGGGAGAATCCTCGTCCTTGCCGCTATCTTATGCAGAAATGAGCAAGCCAGTTCTTTAAGAGTTGCTTTAGACGTATTACTGGAATCTGCTATAGCCACAACTTTAATCACCACTGGATTTTCTTCTTCTAGCAAATTATACATGCCTTCCCATGTGGTTATATCGGCATCCTTATTGCAAGTGGTGTCTGCATACAGTGAAGCCATTTCTCTATTTTCAGAATTCGAGCTCTTCTCTTTCTTACCCATAATGTTCTGTGAAAGCTTTGAATAGACGTTTGCTCCTTCGTGCCTGCGTTTTACGAGTTAAATGAGAGTAATGGCATAAGAAAGGTGATGAGATAGTTTTAAATGCAAAGGCAGATGAAATATATTATTATAACGTGAAACGACTTTCAATCAAAACAAAATCTCATTTACTATTAATTGACAATCCATTCATTTAATCCAATCATTAAAGCGCATAACAAATTTTGATAGATGGGAAGATTTTCTTTGAAGAACGCACTTTTATGAATCCGCGACATTGCGATCTGCGCAATATCGCAATATCGCAATATCACAAAAAGTAACCATCACAATTTTGCAAATAGCGCAAAAGTGCAAATTGCGAAATAGCGCAAAAGAGCACATTGCAAATATCACAAAAGTGCACATCGCAAATATCGCAGAAGCGCACATCGCAAATATCGCAAAAGCGCAAAATTATAAATAGTTCAAACAGTATTCGTTTAACATTTCTATTTTCTGCGCTATGCGATCTGCGACCAATATGTTATTGTATAGGCTTTTTGGAATCGCATTATCGCAAAATCGCAAAATCGCATTTCAGTTTTACAAAAGATATCTACCATTTTGCGATGGATGCACTATTTTGTTTAAAGAACAATTTTATTGTAATCTATCATAAAATTAAGTGTTTCTTAAGGTTCTTTCTAAGGGATTTCTCTAAGTTTATGATAGAAAGTTTTATTTGAAAAGGAAAACAAATCCTAATTGATTTTTTTTTTGGATTTTTTAACTAAGGGTCCCCATTTATTTAGTATTATTAATAATATTAAATAAAAAGGGGGGTTGTTGTTGGTCACAACAAGGAGTTACTTGAAAAAAGGGTACATTCCCCCAAGTGTGTCACCTTAGGGATCCTATGTGCTATTTGTGAGGAAAAATTAAGGAACTTTACAATTATTTATTGATTACAGACAACTAAATAAATTAACCATTTAAAAATAAATATTATTTGCCAAGAATTGGTGATTTTTTTGAACAAGTTAAGAGTGACATTATTTTTTCTAAAATAGATTTATGGTCAGGTTATCATCATATGATATTGAAGGAGGAGGATATTCATAAGACAACCTTTAGAACACGCTATGGTAATAATGATTTTTTAGTCCTGTCATTCGTACTTACTAATGCCCCCGCCACATTCATGAGCTTAATGAATGCAATTTTTCATCCCTATTTGGATAAATTTGTTCTCATCTTCATTGATGATATTCTTATTTATCTCGGAAATTTGGAGGAGCATAGGGAACATTTGCAATTTTTATTGGAAACCTTATGAGACCATCAGTTTCATAGAAAATTAATAAATGTGATTTTTACAAGGACTAGATCCAATATTTGGGGCATGGAATTTCGTCAAAAGGAATAATTCTGGGCCCCGAGAAAATTACCACCATCTTGGATTGGTCTGACCCTATAAGTGTTGAAGATATTCGATCATTCATGGGCTTAGCAAGTTACTACCATCGATTCATGGTAGCATTTTCTAAAATTTCTTATCCTACACCTTCCTTACAAAAGAGGGAAGGGCACTCAAATAGGAAAAAAATTTCCAGCACTGTTTTGAGCAACTGAAGGATCTATCAACTATAGCCCCGATACTGAAAATTGAAAACATTGATCAAGATTTTTTAGTTTGAATTGATCTGTACCAAGAAGGTGTTGGTGGAGTATTGATGCAAGAGGGTAAATTAATAACCTATGAATCACGCAAGTTGAAGGAACATGAAAAATGATACTGTGTATACGATTTGAAGTTGACAACAATGATACATGCTTTGAAGGTTGGAAAACACTATTTCTTAGGTAAGAAGTTTATTTTAATGACTAGCCATAGTATTTTAAGAAAATTATTTGAGCAGCCTAATCTTAATGCGCGACAAGCTGGATGGACTGCATTATTTAGCAAGTTTCAATTCGACATTAAGGATTTAAAAGGAAAAGAGAGGCGGGTAGCGGTTGCATTAAGGAGAAAGTTGCATTATGTATATCAATTTTCTTACATTCAGATTGAAATTATTTTTTCTAATCAGATTAAGTAAGTCATCTAATGGGACCCTGAATATGAATTCCTATGGAAGAAAACTCAACAAATGGGAAAATATAGGAAATTAACTGAGCACAGTATCAATAAATAGGGTTTGATAACTTACAAAGGAATGGTATATGTACCAAATCAATTAGTTTTTAAAAATTTTATTTTGGACGAGTGCCATAGAATCCCTTGTGCAGCCCATCCTGGGTATTAAAAACTATTTTTCTGCAATAAAGAAATGTTATTTCTTTCTTGGTATGATAAATTATATTACATACTATCTTGCTAAATTTATGAAGTGCGAGCAAGTAAATGTTGAGCACCAACATCCTCTAGGACTACTTCATACCTTTCCCATTCTAGAATAAAAATGGGAAGTCAATACATTAGATTTCATAATAGACTTACCTAGATCAAAAAGGAAAAATGACTCAATGATGGTAGTTGTGGATAAACTAAGAATATTAGCCCATTTCATTCCTGTACAATCCACATAAAAAACAATCTAAAATGTTGATATTTTCATGAGGGAAATATTTCGCTTACATGGTATACCCAGGGTGGTCATCTATGACAGAGATGTGAAATTCACATATGCGTTCTTGAAAGCCCTTTTTTAGGGAATTAGGTACCCAAATTCAAGTCAATACCACCTATCATTCGTACATGAATGAGCATACTGAAGTGGTGAATCAGGTACTTGAGGACATGATACGAATGTATGTTATGCAAAAACCAACCATGTGGGAATAATGCCTCCACCTCGTTGAATTTTCGTATAATAACAATTACCACAAGTAATTAAGGATGAGCTATTATAAACTTCTTTATGGGAGAATATGCAGAACACCTACAAACTGGAGTAGCCCCAAGGATAATTTAATTTTAGGATCGAACATGTTAGCTAAAATGGAGTATACTATAACGAAGGTTCGTTAAAACTTAAAGGCTTCCCAAGACTGACTACAAGCTTATGAAGATAAGAACATAACTTATAGAGAATTTCGGGTTGGATACCATGTCTATGTGAGTATTAAACCAAAAAGAAGCATCTTGAGGTGGGGTGGTTGTGCGAAGCTAACTCCCCATTATTGTGGCCCATTCCATATTTTGGAAAGAATAGGACTTGTGGCATACCATATTTCACTACCTCGTCATATTCGAGTACATAATGTGTTTCATGTTTCAATGTTAATTAAGAAATATGTTTATGATCCTAGACACATTATTAATTGGCAAGAGGTATGAGTAAGTATCAATGTTCAAATTCAGCTTTCTATGTATATGTACATATTTATTTACTTTTTCAGTGATAATCAATATGAATTAATGATAGTATTATGACTATGAATTGTAGAAAATTATGACTCTTATATCTTATGCAGAAATTATTACTGTTAACCCGGTTATGCTCCTCCTACTTAGACAAGTTATTAACTGAATAAATTCAAGTTAAAATCGAAGCAAAACACATAACAGATCTGTACCACTTTAGATCTAAAATAATAACATGCACACATTGACAAAGTGACACAGTTATTTCTAGACAAATAGTCCCTGGAAAAACCTAATGTGGGAAAACCGGTCTCTAGATGTGTTGGGTGCAGGAATTACACTTAATAAAACTCCTCAACACTTAATTTTTCAACCCGAGGGATCCGTAAACTTAGAGACGAAGCACAGGAAATGCCAGAGATGGTATGAATCTTCCTAATATAAATCCCTACTTTCTTTAAAGGAAAGATTGCAGAATCAAATTAAAAAGAAAAATAAGGCAACTTGAACCATCAAAATAATCAAAGACTGAACAAGGAAGAATGCATTTGCAAGAGGGAATTAAAGATAAAAGGCAACCACTCTAGCTAATTATTGTTTAACTACTGAGTGTGTGTTTTTATTTAGCAGAGACACTTAGCAGTCTCATCAGATAGACCCTTAAACCTGCTCCTTTAGAGATTTCCTTCTTGCACTAATTACGGTCCTGCATTATCGCAGTCTGCTTGCACTAGTGCAGGAACAGAGATTTATGCAGAAGGTATAAATGGTTTCTTTACTAAAGTATTTTTACTCCATGCAAGGGCTTGAACTTTTCCAGGTTCAAAGCACTCAGATCCCGTGGCAAGAAACTAGTTCTTGCACCGGATCAGAGCTTCCTGCACTTAGCATTTAATTCTTAAAATGAGTGCTTAATTATTTCAAGTGCTATTATACTGTTAAATCAAATTACACACATAAAAAGTGAATGTTTATGATCTTAACAGAGTGCAGGAATAAAGAAACAGTCAATATACATTTATCCTGTCATAAGCATTTAACGAAAGAAAGAAGATTGTGGGAAGTAGACTAAGAAGGCTTGTTGCATCACACCAACGTGCACTGGCTCAGGTTCATTTCTCTTGCTTGGACCAGGCAGGGAAAACCAATCAAACAGAATTGCAGAAAAGGAGATATCACACCAATGTGCACTGGTGCGGGGTTATTTCTCCTGCTTGGACTAGGCGGAGGAAAACCAATCTGAAATCAAGTGCAGGAAAGGAAATTGCAGGAAAAGTAAATTTATCTACTTCACACAATGGATCCACTTTCACTTAGACAGGAATGCATGTGCTTAAAATTAAATCACACTTGACAATGTAAACACAAATTACAGGAAAACGGGAAATGGGGTAAATGTGCTGGGTTGACTGGGCCCTAGCCAACTAGCGCGTTTCCCTTTTAAATAAAAACGCTGCTCAGTACCTTAATCAATTCATTAGCTCAAATACAGAAACGCAATTTGTGAAACATGAGGCGGAGCTCCCTTTTATTAATTCACTGAGGCAAGTACATACATTAATAAATCATCCAGCCCAGATTCGGGCGATAAAAAAATACAGCAACCTGTTACCGCCTCTCTGGCTGTGTCTATGTTCTCTTCTACTATCAAAACTTCTCCTTAGTCCTATTTAGATTCTACATTATATAGATCTCTGGCCAAAGGCCAAAATATATCATTCAACCGATTACATAACCAAACACAGAATTTAGCTTTTCGGCCTTCAAAATTAGACAATTAGCAAAACTAGACGTAGCCAATCTCCAGCTTTCGTCCTTTGCATATTCGGTCTTGGCTGCCTTTAGGTCGATCTTGTTCTCGTCGCTGAAGCTGCTCAAAACAAGGCGGTGATCAAGGAGGTTCAGATCTACCGCAAAGATTTGTTGTGTTGGCAACGGTGCAAGATCCGATCCTACAATAGGATCAGTGGTCATAGTAAGTACTCTAACTACCAAATAAACATTGGAGATATTGATAAGTTAAAAAGAGTGATTAAAAGTAAGAAATCATGTAATAAATAATTAATTAATGCTAAGTTGAATTAAAAATATGAAAAATAAAGTTTATACGAAATATGTCACCGTGCTTGGACTGGCGCAAGATGAGGGTGCATAAAAGAGGTAAAACAACAGTAAATGGTTATGGTTTAGGAAGGGAAAAATGAAAAAAAGAGAGCAAGTTAGGGGGCTAACATCCTCCCATCCCTAAGCTATTGTGTGTCCTCACACAACTCTTTACCTTTGCAAAAAACCTTCAAAACTTTGAGCATTCCAACTCAATCCTGCTCTGACATTCTGACATCGGCCTTCAATGTTTCAGACTTATTCTTTCTGATGTTCTTTAGTATCTTTGTCACCTTTTTAAGTTGCTTGAAACATCGCACAACTCGATACTTCCAAACTCTAACTTCTCATTTCTTTTTCTAGATCTCCACAGTTAATTCTTCTTTACTCTATTCTTTATCCTGCTACACTTTAGCTGTGAGATGTTCTAAGTTCTGCACTTGAAGCTCTAGTTCAAATATCTGAGCAGTAGGAGTTACCAAATATTCTTCTTCTTTTGTCTCGACAGGGGCTATGTCTTCCTCAGGGACCTCAGTATCCCTCATGGTTTCAGCAAACACTTCTTCCTCTTCTTCTTCTTCTTCTTCTTTTGGTTCTTCTTCTTGCACTGGTGCAGAAGGGGATTCAACGTCCTGTGGGGATTGTGGTTCTTTTCCTACACCAAATTATTCATTCCTTTTCCAGGGCCTTTTAATGAAATCGTCCAACAGAGTGTCATCTTCGACCTCTACAAATTTCGTTGCATCCGCAAGGACTGACAGATTGTCTTCTTTGGGGGCTTGTGCCTGTACTGGTGGCGTAGAAGGAGTCTCTTCCATAGGTGCACTAGTTGTCTTCTTATTTGGAGATGGGACCCTTTCTTCTATCAATTTTTCAGGTTGTTTCCTTTTTTCACCAGTGCAAGAAGGACTCCCCTTTACATTCTTACTCGAACCCTTGCTTGTGTTGGCAGGGTCCTCTGTCTCCTTTCCAGCAGTTGTCTTTTTATGTAGCTGTTTTAACAGCGCCTCCCAGGTCATGCCTTTAACTTCTAATTGTTTCTGGACCAAAATATTTATCAGGCCATGGTGATATAACTTTTTTTTGGCCTAGTCTGCCCGTCCGTCCTGCACACACTTGGCCATTTTTTCCAAGCTCTTAAGCAAAAAATGGGGGAAATTAATCCTCCACCAGGCGTGTCGGTCGGCTTCAAAATGCTGCAACATCCTAAAATGGTACACAAAAGTGAGGAAGTACCTTCCCTCACAAGTTACAAATTTCTGTAGGATGAAAAGGAGGTCCTGCCACTATCCCAGCAGGGCTCTGCGCAGAATTCCTTTCTTCCAATCTACCTTCATCTTCTTGTCGACGACGAAACGCTACCATCGCTTCCTTTCTAGTTTCTGATATTTAAACCACTGCTCACCAGTATTTTCCAAGCCTGTCACTACTACTATAAACTCTTCCGTAACCTCAAATTTTAGAGGCCCAATTTTTACTCGGCCATTTTTTTAACTTCTAGAAAACTTTAGGGCCACTTCACTATTGTGCCCGTCAAACTTTTTCAATAATTGAAGAAATCCCGAGTCTCGCAATAGTGCAAGACTATTGCGATACTCAGCAGTCTGTTCTACCCTACTGAGAGACGAAGGTTCGCTTCGAACAGGCAGCATCGCTGCTTAACAATTATGAACAGTCAAGAATTTACATGCAACACCGGGAAAATTTGTTCTTATAGATAGGGATCCAACTGTCCAACATCCCTTCCATCTTATCACCCATTCATTCCACTGAAATAGTCGTGGATGAATGGCATATTTGAGATCGTGTCGGACTGGTACTTGAGACAACATTTTAACGGCTAGGTGAGGTAATCATTACGAGTGAAGGACATCTAGGATTATGGCGGAAAGGGGAAATTATATCCAAGCAACGGTTAAACACTTCCGCACTCCTTCATAATTCAAAAAATAACTTTAGCATTCATTAAAAAATGATCATGATTCTTAACTTAAAAACACCTTGTACTTTAAATAATTTTCTCCTAGTTAATATGATAGCACAAGTACTCATCGACTAAGTGAAAGGACTTCTTGTAAACTTTCATGATGACCACTTTCCTAAGACGTATGCTATGAAAATAACAAATTGTACTATGTTTCTGACAAGGTGCATGCTTGCACCGGTCTGCTCGCACTGCTTAAACTATGTTATTATGTTGGTACCATTCTACTTGCACTTATTATATAGGATGGCATGCTTGCACTAGTGAAAGCATAATATCTGAAAAAAGAACAAGTAATTTAAGTAAAATATAGGTTGGACTTCCACCATGGCTTCCTCAACTTATAATGGAAATTTTCTTCACCCTTTCTTGATGCTTCAGAGTATATCCTTTTGCTCTTTGTGCACGAGATCCTGCAATGAATTCATGAGGAAACAAAGAAGTGAGAAAAGGGAAATTTCAGAATGGGAAGGAATTTTGTTACAAGGATTCCAGGAATAGTACCACAAGAGGGGATAAACAGAAGTGGGATAGGGAAAAAAAATTCAAGGGTAAAGTGGGGTTTTACGAAACGGACAGGGTAAATTCAGAAGAATATGGGAAGGTTAATCATTCTGGGATTGAAGAAGAAAACTGAGGGAATGTTATGAAAGCGGAATATGAAGAAAGGCAGAATTTTTTTTGGAACATCTACCTGCACTGGTCAAGAAAAATAACTGTAGCGAGAATTAAGCATTACTTGAATAAAAAATATCCATGCTAATTACCCCAATTGTATAAAGGTTGGTTCTGTTGAACCTGCTTTTACTTGGTGGTCGCTATTATATCTAAATATCAAGCAAAATTCTCCTTTTATTAGAAATTTTTGATCTTTCTGCCAGCAAGCTGGTTTTTAGGTTGATCCTTCTGCAATCATGTCAGCGAGCTAGTTTTCATAATTACAGGAAAATATTTTTTCTTTACTTTTTATTTAATTTTTTTTTGTGTATTTTAAATTTTTTTTTTAAGAAGAAGAAGAATTCATGTTTTCAAAAGGTTGGTATTACCATTCACCACTACTGTCCTGAATTTCTGTTGGACTTGCCATGTAAAATATTTCTTGGCAAGTGGCTGAAACTACTTCTTTAATCTGTGTCCATTTACCAAGAACACTGAATTTTGTCCATCAATAGTTTTAAATTCTACTGCTCCATTCTCGAATACTCAGATCACATCATAAGGTCCCATCCAACGTGTATGGAATTTCGCTTTAAAAAATTTAAATCTAGAATCATAAAGGAGCACCCAATCAACTGGTTGGAATTGTTTTTTCTGAATAGACTTGTCATGCCACCTTTTTTGTTTCTGCTGAATTAGTATGTTCTACTGAACATCATCCCTATGAAAGTCATCTAAATCATTTAATTGTATAAGACGCTGTTGTTGTGCCTCAGAGAGATCTAGTCCTAACTGAACTGCAATTCTGAAAGTTTTGATCTGAAATTAAATTGGTAATAGAACCTGTTTTCCATATACTAGCTCATATGGTGTATGTCCCGTGGTATTTCTCCAAGTGGTTCTGCATGCCCACAAAGCTTCTGGTAAGATTTCTGCACAGCCTTTCTGATGCATATTTACTATCTTTGTAAGGATGGACTCAATCACTTTGTTTTTGGATTCCACCTGGCCATTTGCTTGCGGGTGATACGGCGTGGATTTCCTGTGCCGGATCTTGTATTGCTCCATCACACCCTGTACCAAATTAGAAATAAACTGCAGAACATTGTCAGAAACAATTTCTCTAGGCACACCAAATCTAGTAAAGATTTCAGTAAAAAGAAAATCAGCAACAACTTTTTCTGTAGCAAAGGAAACAACTTTAGCTTCTACCCATTTTGTAACAAAATCTATACAAACCAAAATATGCTTTTTACTTAATGACGTTGGATTTATTGGCCCTATAAAATCAATAGCCCATTTTTCAAATGGCTCAATCATAACTTGGGGGAATAAAGGCATTTCATTGGTTTGACTAGGCTGGCCCACTCGTTGACAACTATCACATCACCTGACATACTATTTGGCATCCTTAAACAAGGAAGACCAAAAGTAACCAACACAAAATACTTTATATGTAGTCAGCTTATCAGCCAAGTGGCCTCCACAAGGTTCATCATGAGCAGATTTCAATATGTCAAACACTTCCTCCTCTCTTACACATCTACGGATAATCAGGTCTGGACCAGTGTAAAAGAGATCTCCTGGAATTCAGGAGTATGTAGCACTTTTCTGAATAATATTCCTCTTTTCACGAGCGGACAAGTGGGGTGGTGTTTTCCCAGTAACCAATTAATTAGCAATGTCAAAAAACCATGGAGAATCTGTTGACATAGCAAAAATATGTTCATCCGAAAAATCATCATTAATAAGAGTTCCTTCACCAGGATTGTCTAATCTAGAAATAAAATCTGCTACAACATTAGATTTTCCTGGTCTATCAACAATAGTAAAATTATATTCCTGCAACAATAGCAACCACCTAGTCATTCTACCGCTAGTCAATGGTTTGTTCATCAAATATTTAATCGCGGAATAATCAGTATGTACAAATACTTCATATCCTGTAATATAGTGCCTGAACTTATTAATTGAAAAAATTACAGCTAAAAACTCTTTCTCTTTCTCTGTATAATTTAATTTAGTGGAAGAAAAATTCTTACTAATATAATAAATAGCATAGGATTGCTTATTTTCCTCTTTTCCTAAATCTGCGCCAATAGCCAAATCTGAAGCATCAGAGGAAATGTGAAAAGGTAGGGACCAGTTAGAACCTTTCAAAACTGGTGCCTGTACCAACTTTTCCTTCAATGTTTCAAAAGACTGTTGGAAAGCTGTGGAACAAGAAAATTCACTATCCTTAGCTAGAAGTTGGAAAAGAGGGGCAACTATCTTAGAAAAAATTTCAATGAGTCTTCTATAGTAACTAGCATGTCCTAAAAAACCTCTTACTTCCCTTTGAGTTTTGGGTGCAGGAAGATGCAGAATGATTTCAATATTTACTGGATCAACCTGGATGCCTTTACCAGAAATAAAATGGCCAAGTACCACCCCCACTTTGCACATTGATCTACATTTCTTGTCACTCAAGGTGAGTGATGCAAAGATTCTGCTAGAAAGAAGATCCCAGCATATAAAAACACACTGCTTCACTCCATTTCTTAATTCTCAAATTTTCTTTAAAAAAAACCATGAAAACATTCAGCTCAAAATTTACATGAAGGAGAAAGAGCTATTCAAAACAACTATAGATATAAAATATAAAATTTCTCTGGCCAAATATTACATTGGGCGGCCTCTTGGCTCTTGGCCCTTCAAACCACTCCTCACTCTTCCTGTACTCCTAACGCACTCAACTTTTGTTCTTCCTCACAAAAACACTCCTATTTATACATAAATAATGTATTTATTTCACCCCATAAATTTCTCCACCCAATCCTCAACTAAATCTAAATTAGATTAATTCTAGGTGTGGACTCAACAAAGTCTCGTACATAGAATTCCTACTCCCTAAATTTGCTAACTAATACTATTTCACTCATATCCTTTTAATTATTAAAATAATATATACCAAAATCCTCACCTTTTCTCTTAATTTATTAAAATAAACAATTTAATTAATAAAATAATTAAAATGTCTCACCACCCTATTACACAATTAAATAATGAGAAATTGAGCTTGATGCTCCTGCATCAGACTCCCAAGGTTGAAATTAATCATGATCGCCTGATCATGTGTTTCAGATCTTTATTTTCCTGGATCCCATATCTTGTGATGCAATTCTCCATTTGTTGCTGCTTCTGTCTTCTGTTCTTCTCCAGGTCTCCACACTTTATGCTGCATCGTCCCACTGGATAGGCTTTCACAATCTTCTCCTGTCTTCCTCTTGCTTCTTCTCCTTTGTTTTACTGTTGCTGGCTTCTTTCGGGATACTTTCATCATTATCAGCCTTATCAATTCAATTTCTCGGTTCAATAGATTTTCTCCAGCATTAGCAATAAAACCTGTACTCACAAAAAAATTATTAAAATAAAAACATAAGGCCTCAGTGCCTCTTTCTCCTCTAGCAACATTTCAGTATGTTGCTCTGAAATTTCCTCATCCATCAACACATTATTATGCTGATTTAAATGCTCTATGAGACTGTCAGTTAGTCCCTCCTGCACATCATCTGTTTGAAGAATGTCTCCCTGTTTTGGTTCACAATAATGAAGTTCTTAGAATTTTTGAATCATTCCTCCCTCCTTAATTTTTGTTTCCTGATTATTATTCAGAACAATTTATTTTTCTTTCTCTTTCAACAACTCACCCTGAGTATAGATCCTCTGCTTTTCCAACTCTCTTCTCTGAAGATCCAACTTTCTGTATAACTTAACAATCTCAACTGTAGTAGAACTTGGAAAATTTACACAACTTTCCATACCTTCGTTTGCTGTTGACCAATCATCAGATGGTCCTTCTTCCCCTGCTTCAATATTCTGCTGAATATTTCCATGAGACCCCTATGTCTTCATTTATTTCTAAGATATTTCTATCTCACCATCATTCTGAACAGATTTCAGATTCAACGCTTCTTTAACAAACTTCAAATTTTGTTCAGCACCCTGTGATGTGTCTGCAATCACACACAAATCATTAGTTTTAAAAACATTAGGCCTTATGGTCTCACTTGATGCTTCAATCAACATCTCTCCTTGCTGCTCTGAAACCTTCATTTGATTCAGTTCCTCTGTAGATTCCTCTTTTGTCACATTATCATTTTCAGGAAACAATGAACCACATTTTGGATCACATATCAAATCTGCCTTTAAACTGAGTAACTCTTCCCTCAATCGAGAATTCAATTTGTGCTCCCACTTCACTTGAAATCTATGCCATGTGACTTTCCTCTTCATACTCCATCCATATCTCTGGTCTAATTTACCTCTCTATAACATTCCTATCAACAACTCAAGATGGAAGTTTATCTTAGCTCTCTCTCTGTCAATCTGCTTTTGACTCATTCTCATGCCATTTGACTTGGAATCTTCCTTCTCATTTCCTCTGATGTGGTCTTCTTCAGAACCTTTGCAATGACCTTCAGTAGTCATATTTGTCTCGATCTTCATGAGTTCCTCATTCATCATGAGCTGTAATAAAGCCTGTGCAACAATAGTCTTCCCTGCTGCCACTTGCCTCACCAATCCTCTCTCTGGACTTGGTCTTTTGGAAAGCACCGGTTCTTTTATTCTATGTAACCTCTTTGAGCATCCTCTCTACTCCCTCTAGGCTTCAACTCACCTGCACACAACTGTCCTTCTTATCCAATCTCTTTTGGAATTCTTCAAGGTTTTGCTTCACACTTTGCTTTCATTCAAAAACTATTTCTAGTCTCTTTCAATAGTAATGTTAAAACTGTGATCTTTGTTTGCTGAGATTCCCTTCAATTGTCTGCAACCTGTATTTTGCAACTATCGTGTTCAAAAAAAAAAACCAGAGCTAAAATAAAACATATCAGCTCACCTTCAAGATCTATGTGTGATCTTGTTCCATCTCTCATCCGCACTGTATCTCCATGTGCGATCATCTTTAAGACTCAAAGTCCGATCTCCTTTTAATTTCTTCATCAATCATACATTCTCTGTAATTCTCAAAAAAACTGAATCTTCAAAAAGAAATATTTCCATTCACCCAACTCCACACAAATGCCATTCATGCAAATGTCAAAACCCACATATCACACCGCATAATTTTAATGTTGATTCGCACTATTTATAAACACTGAATAGCACAAATCGTAAATCATTCAAATTTCACTTACATTCTTTCCAACCATGCTCGCAATCATCAAACCATACCACCGTTTGACAACCATCTCTAACTCCCTTACGCAAGAATCTTACCACAATTGATGTAGGAAAAATAAAATAATCCTACTTTTACACTGCAAAGGCAATAGCTACACAATCTTTGGTGAAGCTTGGTTTACATCAGTCAATAAGATGTAATCAATAGCAAAATTTCCCCTTTTTAATAAGTCCCAGACTTCCTTTATCAAATGATAGAATCTAATTGTCCCTCGCGCTTTAGTGCGTAGCTCTATATCCACTAAATACCATGATCTTTGTTGTAGCACTATTATATAAACTTCATGCAGAAAAAAATTAAAATTTTAAGAGAGCATTTGTATATATATGAAAATGGCATTTAAGAATCGATGGTTATCAATATAAATTATACGGAAAACTTCATTACCCGTGATCAACCTCTATTTGCAAATCGATTTCAATTGTGTTGAATAACTTGGGTCAAATGCAGATTTAATTGTCATTCCTCATGTCCGACATCAGGGTGTTATATATTAAACTCAACAGTTTCCAATTGAACCTTAACAGCCAGAGACTTTACAGTCAGGTATTACTTACACCTGCGTTGTTTATTTACCACATGGTTGCTCGGTCTATGCTGCAAACCAGTTTTTGTTGAATCCTATCACCACGCCGGTTCTGCTCTATCGTTCCAACATTAACGTGCCAAAGTCCATAGGTTGTGGTCAAATTATGTCACTGCAAAAGATTTCAATTTTTCAATTGTGATCCACTCAACTTGGCGATGGTGCCACACGAGTGTTGAAGACTGATACACATTACCACAACACCAGGGATTATAAAGTCTAAGAAAGTTCATGCTTTCTTGCTGGTGTGATTGCTTACACAGTGATAAGAATTTACCAACATACCACCATGACTTTAACTCCAGTACACAGCTTTACAGGCTCAATTCTACCTCCAACGCGTTTCGACTTTATTCATGGCCCTCTGATTACTGAGTAAGGCTTCTGTACCTTTGTTGCTCACGCAGTTCTGTTGTTTTTCCACGCTATTGACAACCTTCAACGAGCATGAAATCTCAGCGCTCACATTGACTCTTCCTGGAATCCTCTGCAACCAATCCATTCACGTGGGGAGTCACCGATCCATGGCACTCTACCAATGCGTCCTTGTTTATGGGAAATTTCTTCTCTTTGTTATTTGGCTCCTGCATTCACACATGCACACACAGTCTATGCATATATCCAAAATAGGCATCTTATGGCTTTAATACCAAATGATGTAGATATTCTACTAGAAAGCAAATCCTAGCATATAAAAGACACTGCTTCACTCCATTTCTTAATGCTCAAATTTTCTTCAAAAAAAACCATGAAAACATTTACCTCAAAATTTACATGAAGGAGAAAGAGCTATTCAAAACAACTACAGATATAAAATATAAAATCTCTCTGGCAAAATATTACATTAGGTGGCCTTTTGGCTCTTGGCCCTTCAAACCACTCCTCACTCTCCCTGTACTCCCCAAGCACTCAACTCTTGTTCTTCCTCACAAAAACACTCCTATTTATACATAAATAATGTATTTATTTCACCCCATAATTTTTTCCACACAATCCTCAACTAGATCTAAATTAGATTCATTCTAGGTGTGAACTCAACAAAGTCCCGTACATAGAATTCCTACTCCCTAAATTTGATACATAATCCTATTTCACTCATATCCTTTTAATTATTAAAATAATATATACAAAAATCCTCACCTTTTCTCTTAATTTATTAAAATAAACAATTTAATTAATAAAATAATTAGAATGAGTCACCCCACTATTACATAATTAAATAATGAAAAATTGAGCTTGATGCTCTCACATCAGCGAGATGGGCTTCCTAACAACAGAGAAGTACTTTCTCTAGATTTTTGAGAGCTTCCTGAAAAGAATCACCAAACACAGAATATTCATCCATATAAATTTCTACAAATTCTAGATCAGCAAAAATGGTGAGGACTGCCCTTTGAAAGGTAGCCGGGGCATTACATAAACCAAAGGGAAGCACTTTGTAAGGAAATGTACCCCATGGACATCTAAAAGTAGTTTTATCCTGATCTTCGGGTGTAATTTGTATCTAGTTATAGCCACTGAAGCCATCCAAAAAGGAAAAATATTTCTTTCCTGCAAGGGTATCAAGCACCTGGTCAATGAAAGGGAGAGGGAAGTAATATTTGACAGTGGCTTTGTTTAATTCTCAATAATCAATACAAATACGCCATCTTCCATCTTTCTTAGGTACTAGCACTAATGGAGAGACCCACTGACTATGGAAAATAGGATAAATAAAACTGACATCCAAGAGTTTCTATACTTCTTCCTTCACAATATCTCTTAGAGCTGGATTCATTCACCTTTGGGGTTTTCAGACAAGTCGGGTTACTTCCTGAATATAGATATGATGTGTACAAGTTTCAGGAGGAATACTCTTCATATCTTCATAGCCCCAAGCAAAGGCACTAAGATGGTTTTGCAGCAAATTCATAAGCTTCTCTAGCTGAGATGAGTCCAAATCTGAACTAATATGCAAGGATTTACTAGGGCTAATCTCAAAAACAGTAGTATCACGCTCAGGAGTACTCAAGGGAGTGGTCAAATGCAACGGTATAGAAGAATGAGAATCACGATTATCTTGAAAATCTAGGCTGAAAATCTGGCTCAATGGCTCAAAATTACTCATAATGTCTAGATTATTCAAGAAATCTTAAATCTCATCTTCTTGTGAAGACCCATTATAATGATAGATAAGGGAAATGGGCTGAGTCTCCTCATCACTGCTTTGATAAAACCATAAAGTATCTCAAAGGTCCTAAATGGATCTGGCAGGGGGGTATAAGGTAACTTTCTTCCTAGAATCTCCATGCGAAATATACATATCACCGGAATGACATCCAATATATGCATCGGTCGTAGCAAGCCATGGCCATCCCAAGATCAAGGGATGTCCTCTTACGGGGTTCTTTGGCTGAAGCAGAATGAAATTAGCAGGATATTCCCAAGAATCTAATGAGATGATCACATTGTCCAATACTCCTTCTGGTTTAATTTTAGATCTATCGGCTAATTCAAGCATAGTGGGAGTAGGGCGAAGATGAGATAACTGAAGTTGATCCATGGTTTTCTTAGTCATGACATTAATGGCTGCCCCCGGGTCTATAAGATTATTAGAGACAAGGACATTACCAATCTGAACTGAGACAATAGGGTTCCTAGGATCAATATATCTTTCCATAGACACACATCTCATCATCAACTCTGCTGCCCTACCAACAAATTGAATTGTTTGGGGTTCCACTCTCTTCCTCCCGGGTTTCCTGAGACAGAGTTCCTTAATAATCTTGGTACAAATGTGGATCTCTTTAATGGATTGAAGAAAATGTATCTTAATGAAAAGATTACGAAGCTCAGATGCCAAACTAGTCTCAGAAATAGGCTCACTTCTTTCCATTACTAGCCTCTCTGGGAAGGGAGGCTGGTTGGAAGAAGATGGAAAGGATTCAAAGGGTAAGGGTTGCTTAGTGAAAGCTTTCGGAAATGGTTAAGAGTTTTCTCTTCTCCTTTCTCTTCAACAATCACTATAGGTTGCTTCTGATTTTCTGATGTTATAGTTCTTCCTGATCTTAATTGAATATCATGAACCCCAATTGGAATAGATTGGTACTAGAATGTTAAAGGTGGGTTTGTTACATAGATCATTTTCACTACTGTATTATTGTTAGGATTGGGCATATATTGAGCAGGAAACTGAGGAGGTCGAAAGGGTGGAGGTAAAGGCAACGGTGGAGTTGGCTGACTCGGAAGTTGAGGCATTGAATAAGGTGTATCCGTAGATGGATATGACTGCATAGATGGCTGGTAGGAATATGGAGAATGAGTTGGCCCTCTCCAACCTTGTTGCCACAGTTGAGAAGGTTTCCCATGCTGATATATTGATTCCCATACTACGACTGCTGATTAGTGTTAGGATAAGAATATGCATGTGAATTATAACCAAGATAGTGTGGAGAAAATTCAGGAGCCATACCTGTACCTACCTAAGGCCAATTCCTTCTTGTTCCCATAGCATACAAGTATTTAGCTTCAGGTTGTCCCCCTGTAAATATAGCTTTAAGTCCTGGTATATAGAGACATTTTTTTGTGACATGGTCTTCTGCACAAATAGCACACTTATTAGTTTCTTTCAAATTAAGAGGACACTCTTTAGGAGGATGTTTGTCTCTACATTTAGGATAGAAAATACATAATGACTGTTGTTCCTTCATGATTTTTTGCTGAAATTTTAAAGAGTCTAATTGTTTGGTAACAGTATTCATTATATCAATTTTCATGTTTTTCATTTTATTTTCTAGTCCAATAATCATAGCATTAGTAGATTCAATTTTTCTATTTCTATTTCGAGTTCCTCTACTGGATCTATACTGATTTCTTGAAAATTTCCTACATAATTCACAAATTTGTTCAAAATTTTGCTGAGAAATATCACCTTGTCCTAACAGATTCAAATTATTTCTAGAATTATCAGTAAGTCCTCTTAAGAACAAGGTTCTAATAGTAGTGGGATAAAACTTAAGTTTCAACCTTTGTAAAATATACAGAAATATTTCTAGGTATTCTTCAAGAGTTTCATCATCATCCTATATGATTGTAAAAATCTCATGCTGCATGTCCCGAGTTTTGAAATATTCTTGATATTTAGACAAACGCACTCTCTTCATATGATCCCAAGAGGTTATAGTGTTTCCTCCTAACCCCATAAACCAGCGTAGAGCTAAGTCCTTGAGAGTAACATGAAATAATCTTAACTTGAGATCGTCAGTTGAATAATCATAACTTCTACACATAATATCAAACTCGAATAGAAAAGAGTCAGGATCTTCATGAAATTTATCATGAAAATGAGGGAGAGCTAATGGTGGAATATTCTTCATTTGCACCACAGTATCAGGATCCACAATTGGAAACACAAAAGTGGATTGTTCTTCACTTACCTGGTTTTCACCAGTCCCTTCAAAATGATCTTCATGGTCCACCATTGTTTCCCTTTTACTTGTACCGCTCTCAACAGGCTGATCCACACTTGAGCTATTGTCACCAGAATCTAGGTGGATTTTTCCTGCGTGATGGGTTTGAATTGGATTGGGCTTCCTGATTATAGAAGGAGACCCAATATGAGAATTATTTTCAGAATTATTTTGGCCCTTAGTGGGCTTCGAACCCTTACCTTTTCTAGGCATTCATTTCAAGAAAAGAAAGAAAAATAACAAACAACTTCTAATAAAAAATGATGTCAGAAATAAATTAACACCAGTAAAATTCCTTCAAAGAAGATTTTCCAAAAAATACTACAAAAATAAAGGAAAAAATTACCTCTATTGTACAATCAGAAAATTCTTACCAAATCAAATCGCCTCCTCGGCAATTGCGCCAAAATGTTGGGTGCAGGAATTACACTTAAGCAAACTCCTCAACACTTAATTTGTCAACCCAGGGGATCCGTAAACCTAGATATGAAGCACAGACAATGCCAGAGATGGTATGAATCTTCCTAATATAAATCCCTACTTTCTTTAAAGGAAATATTGCAGAATCAAATTAAAAAGAGAAAAAGGAAACTTCAACCATCAAAATAATCTAAGACTGGAACAAGGAAGAATACATTTGCAAGAGGAAATTAAAGATAAAAGGCAACCACTCTGGCCAATTATTGTTTAGCTACTGAGTTTGTGTTTTTATTTAGCAGAGACACTCAACAGTCTCACCAGATTGGCCCTTAAACCTGCTCCTTCACAGATTTCCTTCTTGCACTAATCTATCCTGCACTATCGCAGTCTTCTTGCACTAGTGCAGGAACAGAGATTTATGAAGAAGGTATAAATGGTGTCTTTACTAAAGGATTTTTACTTCATACAAGGGCTTGAACTTTTCCAGGTTCAAAGCACTCAGATCTCGTGGCAAGAAACTATTTCTTGCACCAGATCAGAGCTTCCTCCACTTAGCATTTAATTCTTAAAATGAGTGCTTAATTATTGCAAGTGCTATTACACTGTTAAATCAAATTGCACACATAAAAAGTGAATGTCTCTGATCTTAACAGAGTGCAGTAATAAAGAAACAATCAATATACATTTATCCTATCATAATCATTTAATGAAAGAAAGAAGATTGCGGGAAGTAGACTAAGAAGGCTTGCTGCATCAAACCAACGTGCACTGGTGCAGGTTCATTCTCCTTCTTGGACCAGGCAGGGAAAACCAGTAAAAAGGAATTGCAGAAAAAGAGATATCACACCAACGTGCACTGGTGCATGGTTATTTCTCGTGCTTGGACTAGGCAGAGAAAAACCATTCTGAAATCAAGTACAAGAAAGGAAATTGCAGGAAAAGGAAATTTATCTACTTCACACAACCGATCCACTTTCACTCAGATAGGAATGCATGTGCTTAAAATTAAATCACACTTGACAATGTAAACACAAATTACAGGAAAATAGGAAATGGGGTAAATGTGCTGGGTTGGTTGGACCCTAGCCAACCAGCGCATTTCCCTTTTCAAATAAAAACGCTACTCAATACCTTAATCAATTCATCATCTCAAATACAGAAACGAAATTTGTGAAACATGAGGCGGAGCTCCCTTTTATTAATTCACTGAGGAAAGTACATACATTAATACATCGTCCAGCCCAGATTCGGGCGATAACAAAATACAACAACGTGCTACCACCTCTCTGGATGTGTCTCTAATCTTTCCTCCTATCAAAAATTTCCCTTTAGTCCTATTTACATTCTACATTATATAGATCTTTGGCCAAAGGCCAAAATAGATTATTCAACCGATTACATAACCAAACGCAGAATTTAGCTTTTCGGCCTTCAAAATTAGATAGTTAGCAAAACTGGCCGTAGCCAATCTCCAACTTTCGTCCCTCACAGATTCGGTCTCGGCTCCATTTGGATCGATCTTTGTTGTCGTGGTTGAAGCTGCTCAAAATGCGGCGGTGATGAAGGAGGTTCAGATCTGCTGCAAGGATTTGTTGTGTTGGCAACGATGCAAGATCCGGTCCTGCATTAGGATCAACGATCACGGTAAACATTGGAGATATCGATAAGTTACAAAGAGTGATTAAAAATAAGAAATCATGTAATAAATGATTAATTAATGCTAAGTTGAATTAAAAGTATGAAAAATAAAGTTTATACAAAATATGTCACTGTGCTTGGACTAGTGCAAGATGAGGGTGTATGAAAGAGGTAAAACAGAGGTAAATGGTTATGATTTAGGAAGGGGAAAATGGAAAAAAGAGAGCAAATTAGGGGGCTAACAAGCTGCTGGAGGGTTCTATTACTAAGAATATTTATGAATACACAAATCTGGGTTGTAGATCTAGAAAATCTGATAGAGGAAATGTTAGATCTATAGCTCACCGGTTGATCTAGGGCCAAAATAATGACTGATCCACACTCTCAAACGAGATTTACAGGACTCACCCAAGATTAGGGCCTAGAAACCCCAGCGCTATCCCTGAAAGGCTTTGCATCAGCCTCTGAAGTCCCTGAAAGACTTTGCGTCAGCCTTGGAAGTCCTCCAAACCCTCATCACTGCTCTGGAAGGGACTGCGTTACCCCTGACTAGGTGACACAGTCACTACGCTGCCCCTGAAGGGTCTCTTCATAACCCCAGAGGGTCTCGTGCTTAAAATCATGCTGTCCTTGATGCTGCCACTGCTGCCTTCCTCCGCGATGTCCTTGTGATGATCTCAGCCTCTTCTGTATTCTAGAACCTGAGATCAGATCATCCCCTTGGTCTAAATTCCACTCTTTGCAGTTGAAACACTTCTGAGTATTCTTATCAAACTCTGCCCTAAAATCTCAGCTTATCTTCAGTGCTCTGCCTCTATGTGTCTTTACAAATGACCTGAAGCCTTTCCTTTATAATTTTCTCATTGACAAATCAACATCCATGATCAAATCTTGAATCAATGGCTAAGATTAAAAGAAATCTTGATCCGTGTGACTTAAGAAAATTTCATCACATGTTTAATTAAATTCACTTTGATTATTTAAGTTCGCTAAGTTTTAACTTAGGAAATACACTTAAAATAATTAATTAATTTAGTATCTCCTAAACTAGATGAAATTTCCCAAATCCATTTCTGGGTCTTGTAGATCAGGTGAACTCTAGTTCTTCCTCAAAATTTTGGACTTAGAGCACAACTCATGCTACCCCAAATAAACAAAATCTCAACATGAATTTTCAGGTAGAACAATATGGAGGTTTTTTGGTAGAGGCTCTACTCATCCCCGATCAGAAAGAAACAATGTTATGTAAGCAAGCTATCACCATGGTTAAAGTGAAATGGAATCACTTTAGCCCAGAAGAGGCCACCTGGGAGGATGAAAGCTTTGTGTGGGATGGATATCTTGACTTCTTTCGGAGGTAGTGACAAAAACCAAGGTCAATGTTTCACTCAAGGGGGGGAAGATGTAACACCCTAGCCGTTGTAATTTTTTTATATTTTTACATTTACTGCATTAAGTTGAGTATTTAGTGAAATGACGAGTTAAGGGTGCTTAAAAATTCTAAAATATATTTTAAGTTATATTGCCTTGTTAAATAGTAAAAGAAAAGTCATCTTGGGAAATTTCATGGCAAAGACCCTAGATGTAGTTTCAACTATGAGACAGTTATACATAGTTACTTATTTCTATGTCACCCTAGAGATAGAGGATCTCATTGGGAAGAGAGGGGAGAGAGGAGTGAGAGGAGGACGTAGGATGATGCCTATGGGGTATTCTTGAGCTAGACTAAGAGCCAATGGAATCCCTATGCCTATGAGAATCTGCTTGGACCAAGTGGTCGCAATGTCTTTGGACACTAACTAAAGAAAGAAGGAAAATGGTATGAGTGTTTTTCTTGTAGTGAAAGGCATGGGGAGATATTGGATGCAATTTCCAATCTCAAAGGTCAAGAGGTGTGGTATCTCCTAGTGGAATACCCAGGAAGACGAAAAAGAGATAAGTAAACTTGCAGGATTAATTATTCTTCTTTTTATTTTTGTTGAATATCAATTCATAGTTGTATTATGAAAAAATCAATTTGGAAATGATTTAGATGAATGAGAAGTTATCATCTTGTTTATAATGGCTAACTATTAATTTTTTTTGAAGGAATTAAGGTAAAGATAAGTTTCACTTATATTCGTTTTAGGAAACTATTCAGTATTTGTGAAAATTTTATTTTGCATATTTTTTTTATTATGAAGGTTGAGATGTGATAGTAGTGATCTAACCCTTGTGTAGGGTAGAAAAGGAAAAAAAATTCAAAACCCTACCTATCAAAACGTATGAAATAATTTGGTAAGACCAGGAAGGCGCTGCATGATTACCAGTTTAGTCCCTCGGTCGAGATGGACTAATCAAAAACCTAGTCTAGTTTGGAATTCCTTGCAGTACATTATCAAAGAAATGGAAAAAACCCAGAAGTATAAACCCCAACATACACAATTATATTTATTTCAAGCTCTCATATTCAACCATGCAACCCAAAAGGAAACTCAATCACCAAAAAATACATATATAAGCATGTGGTATGAAAGTTGAAACATCATAACAACACTATAACCATAAAGACATGATTTCTATAAAATAACTCAAATAAAGCAGTTTATATATAATAATAATGGTGTATATACATGTTGGGTACATCGTACAACCTTAATGCTGGTAAGTATTTTTCATGAAACACAAAGTACATTTAGCACAGTTGAAAAATTATCTAAGACGATAATAATTTACAGAAAGATTAAAAAGGCATGATACCTTCAATTTATCTTATGACATGTAATCAACTCATATTACCTGAAAATGAACCGACATAGGAGGAATCCTCAGTGTCTTTATAAGACCCGCATATGGACTTAACTTAAAATATGTTCATAACTATAAAGAGGTAATTCTTAAAGAAATTGCAAATCCATGTTGGAAACCAGTACTGGAATGATATATGAGTTTAGGAACTTGGTAAGAGGAGAGAAGGTGCAAAGGTCAGCGCTATGCCGATGTTTTCTCTATTGAATAAAGACTTCAGTAGAAATAGGAAGCTAGAGTAAACATGAAAACCAACCTATAAACAGAAAACAAGCAACATTGTGAATTCGCTAGTGGAGCACTAATGCTTCCAACCATATAGCAAAGGTGAATAAAATCAACGAGGATATCGTACTTGCGGGAAGACTGGGATTTAGTGTGGAGTGAAAACACTACCAAAGGAGCATAAAACCCATAATATCAATCCCGGAGAAGGAAAATGATACGACTACAGTAAAACCAGAAAATTAAAATGAGATATTACCTGCTTTCGGATATGAGAAGTATGCCAGGGGAAGTCTCGAAGAAACACCTGCAAGGGAGGATTCAGCTATCTGAAACCCCGGGATAAGAAACCCTGTCAATGGTTGGGTCATGTCAGCCATGAAAAATAATTGAATGGAGAGAGTTTGTGGGTGATATTTACCTCTAAAGAAGTGGAAACCCACTTGGACGGTGTAGTATGGTTGCAGAGTTATGTATTACAGGTTCGGACAGAGTGCGAATGAGTGATGAGCAGGACAGTTGGGATAGGAACTTACCTTAAACACTGCAAGAGCACAACATAATTTCATATTACCACCTCAATAGATCGACAATGCCAAGGGTAGGGTCAAGAAGTTTCTAGGATATATCATGGCACCCAGGGAGAAGGGAACGTTTTTTATCATATGGCTTAATTCCATGTGTGCCTAGGGATTAAATTATATTTTGTTCCCCCTCTTAACCAATAGGATAAAATCATGAGTTAAAAATTTCCTTAAAAACATCTTAATCTATCATATGTGATTCACTACCGAATATTTGAGAAATGGAATCACGTTCCCACCATATCGTAACATTACAACCTAAGGTAATGAGAAAAAAATATTTCTTTTTCCCCATTAATCTCATGCATACTAATATACAATTATATTCATTGCAACCATTGATTCCATTTCAAGACATCTATCTCAACTACATAATGTTTGATGTTAATATTTTCCTATACTATAAATGGCGCTTGAGTCTATTACATTCCCTTATCTCCTCTTCTTGTTTCTACATATAAGGTACTTTCCACTTCTGCCTTTTTCATTTGAACTAAATATTAATTTTTGATATTCATCTTGTCTTGTACCAAAGTGGAAATGAATTTGACAATAGTATTTTTCATCTAGGTCACTCCCAATTCCATATGAGACATATCTATCACTACAAGAGAAATGGACATTGGTGAGGGTGATGCCTGTGACGGACCTTTAATGTCCATTAGCAATGTCACATATGGTGACAGACCTTAAAAAAGCGTTGTTCTAAGTGCATATAGTGACGTTCCTTTAAGGTTTGCCACCAAAGCCATTTTTAGTGACACATTTGGTGAGGGTTGTTAAAGGCCCGTTACTAATTCTTTCGTTGGTGACACTTCTAGTGAGGATGTTTTATTGAACCTCACCAATGCTATTTTTGGTTACTTTTGGTGACAGTAGAAAAATGTTCATCATCATTGATCATTCCAATGAATTTTTCATAACGTTATGTGCATGCTACTATATTTTTTCAAAATATAATGATTTAATACCATTGTTGTGGAGTCTTTTTCATTATTTTTCTAATGGCATATAGTGGTTAGAGTCAGTAAATTTGTTAAGAATTAATTAGTGTGTAATTTCCCTCAAGTAATGAGAATATAGTTTTCCTATGATTCAATACAAGATTAATATCTATTAGGTTTATTATCTAACAAATTTCCTTTAGATAAAGTTCCACTATTGTGTGTAGAAACTATATTATTTAATACATAATAAAGCTTTTTCAATTCTATTAATGAGATATATCTATGACTCCTCAACACTCTTGGCACATCTTAACATGCTTTGGCACACACTAACATTCCTTGGAACCTTTCATGTCTTACAAAATCTTTGCAGCTATAACATCTTTCCATGATTAGGACACCCAAGCACAAGCTGGCAGGACCTAGCATAGCATAACACTCTTTTAGCATATGTTGGCATGCCGTCTAGTCCCTACAATTCCCTGGAACACTTTGGCATGCATTAACATACATGAGAACTTGGCACACATTGGAAATTGACATGTATTCGAACCTATTATTAGTGTGTCTAGCATGACCCTTTTGGAAAATATAAAGTTTTAAATTATTAACCCTATTATGTGTTCATTTCCTTGCATTTGAGCTTGGTTCTTCTTTTTGTTGCCCTGATACTCCTTGAAACACATTGGCATATCGTGGAACCCTACACATCCTAGCATGCCTTAGAATATTGCATGTATTGGAACTATTTGGCACATGTCAACACACAGTAGAAGTCCCTAGCACACTTTGGTACTTCTTGCCATGCCATGACATTCCTAGGATGCCTTACTAGTGCTTAACATACCTTGTTACTCCTTCCTTGGCATGCTAGATAGCACTCATTGACACTCCTAGCTAGAACTAATTGACACTCCCTCTCACACCCTCATATTCATTGACTTCCATGCATTTTTACCTAGTGATCCCTTGTGTTTCCTTAGTACTCCATAACACTCCTCAGCATGTGTTAGCACACTCTATCACACCTTAGCACTCTTCGACGTGCCATTCCACTTCATAAAATTTGTATCACTCCCTAACACACATTGGAACTTGGCACGTGTTGGTGCTTAGCATGTATTAGCATGTATAACATTCATTAAAATGCCTTGTTATGCTTTGGCATGGTTTAATATTAAATTTATTTGAGATTAATTATTGGAAAGTAGATGGGAAGTAACAAAGGATGATTTGGCACTTAGAACGCACTAACGCTTGACACTTGGCACCTATTGCCACCTAGTGTTGGTGTGCCTAGCATGCCCCTCCTATAAAAGGTAAATTGATGAATTATTAACCCTCTTACGTGTTTGTCTCCTTGTAGTTTAACTTGTTTCTCCTTTTTGTTTCCTTGATAATCCCTGGCACATATTGTCACACCATTGGAAATCTTGACATGCCTTAGAAATTGGCAAATTTTAGCATATTTGACACACCTTCAAAGTGTCTGGCACATGTTAGCATTACCTAGCATGCCTTAGCACTCATGCCCTCAAAAATAGCCTTACATTTTTTGATGACTTGGGAACCGAATCACGTCCTTAAATACTAGAGATCATGTGACATTGGTTTGCTTCAGCCATGAAAACTTGACCAATTGCACCTACTATAAGTAGATTGTGCCTTATTTACCTAAGCACTACCTATAACTCATCTTAAGCCACTCGTGTCCAAGTTGAAAATATCCCACTTAAGAACTTACCAAGACAAGGATCACATCTAGCCATGGCCATAAAACAACTAAGCAACATATCTTACATACGAAATATTTCACATGTATGTTCAACTCATATAAATAATAGAGCATTAACTAAGAATTTGCAAGAACCATAAGATACACAAGACACACAAGATATAATTTGGCACAAGCCGAGTGCCCCAAAACTTATACACAATAATGCTCAATAAGAAATTGTCTAAAATAGTTTAAAACATTAGAATTCAGCCAAAGTGTGCCACATGTCATATAAAAATAATAGATAGGGAAAAAATAGTGTTGTTCCTAGCAAAAAGTATCCCTTTGTCTAAAAAATCTTTTTCGAGCCCTTTATCACAATCTTAGGCTTTCCCATTATGAGCTTATTCTAACACATTTTGTCCTTGGCACACTCGAATTCACTGAGACTCCCTCACACACTCTCTTATTTTTTCATTTCCATGCATTTCAACCTATTTCTCCCTTGTGATATCTCGACAATCCTTAACACTCCTCAGCATGCATTGAAATTATTCATCATGTGTTAGCATTCCTTTTCATTCATTGGCATGCCCTAACCCTCCATAGATATTATGCCCTCACAACTAACCTTACTTAATTTTAAACTTGGGAGCCAAACCAAGTCCTCATTCCACTACAAGAGCTTGACCAAGTTACGATTGCTACAACAGACTATGTTGTCCAATTGTGTAGCTTGGGAGCTACTCCAAAAGCCTATTGATATGGGTTTGTGTGATTTTTTTCACAAAAGTCTTTGTTAGCAAAGAACTGGAGTGAAGGGGTTTTGGACCCAAGATGGGGTTTAAAATCTAAAATAAAATAAAAAAAGGAAAAATAATATTTCGTAAGGTCTAAGTGGATAAATCCCATAGGTTCTAGAGGTTTCTTAAGAGGCCTAGCTAGGAAAATATATTTAAGGAGGCCTTAGTATGAAGTCAACAAAATCAAGTGAGAATGAGATCATTTGTTCAAGGAGGCCAAGAGAGATGCAGTCCTAAAGTAGGTCGAGTTAGAGTTCTAAGTAAGCGCATTTAAAGGGAGGCCATGATCATCCACCAAGAGCAAGATCATCATGTGAGGCTTCCAAAAATGTCACATACCTTAATGGGTTCGATATAGGAAGTAGGATGGAATATTTATGGTTTTCTTATGGTAGATAGAGCTCAAGAGAGGCGGCTCATGAAAATTTGGGCATGTGATTTCAATGGTGTTTTTTTGTGAATCCCACATCAAATTTTGAAATAATAGAGAGGGTTGATACTCTATCATGTGGTGGTTAGTAGGTTTCAAGTTCAGCGATAAAGAATAACAGAAATGGAGGTATTGCACTAGAATTTAGGGCTAGAAAAGAAGTAGCTAGAGGTTTAATATTGACTGAGGTAATAGTAGTTTTAGGGTCATATATATATCTAAATTTTATGTCAATATTTGGTCAAATAAATGTGAAAAATGTATGGATCCATATGAGATAGGTCGAGTCCCTTATGGAGGCAAGAGTTGTTGTTTTATCTATGGGTAGATAGCGTTTTTTCTAAAGAAATTAGAATAGAAGTATAATGCCCTATTTAGGGAGGTTTCCTAGCATGTTCATTCCATAAGGTATTCCATTAAGACTGTGACAAATCTACGTAGAGGAAGAGGGGTCATGAATCTTAGAGAGAGTTTTATTTCTGAGATATATACCCCTTATTTGGAAGATGGTTTGAAGAAGTATGTGTGGAGATAAAAAATCCAAAGGAAGGTTGAACCTCAGTAGAAGACTAAGCAGAAGAAATGTGCCATATGAGGAATTTATGGACATAAAGAGGAGCTAATTTTGGTGGATTTTCCATAGAGTTTTGGATACAGATATGAAGCAATCTATAAATAGGTAGTCAATGGATTGTTAGTGAATTATTTGTGAGCCTAGGTCAGTCATCTACAAATTTTTAGAACGCTGATAAGAGGAATAGCTAATATTTTTTCATATATTGGACAAAAAATAATTTTTTACACAAGAATAATGATTTTGAGAGGAATCAAATCACTATTAGGTTCCATATTTGAAGATCCCTAGTTGAGGGCAGTTTTGTGGGCACTAGATGAGTAAACAAATTGACTATGGCTGGGAAAATTGATGGCATTACAAGTACAATTGGAGGGTTTTTAGGTGATTGCCAAAGAAAAGCCCTGATTCCTCTATTTGTGAAGGAAAAAAAGACTGCTATAAGGGTAGGTTTATTGTACCTAAGGACATGCATACTTTGAAGGACTAAAGTAGCATTCAAGTGGGATAGACAACTAGCTATAATTCATTGTATTGTAGAGGATTGAATCAGTGAGAAGAAGGGAAAACTACATAGCACTAGACTTGTCATATTCGAGTAGGAGTATGGAAAAAGTGGGTTGATGAAAGAGTTGTTCAGTAATGAAGTTGTGAAAAACTAATAGAAAACCCTAAGTGTTGTAGAACTTAAAGGAAAAAAATGGTAGATATAGGGAAAAATAAATTGAGCCAAGTTTAGTAACCTAAAGGAGTTGAGTTCATTGATAACGTCAAATTGAGGAGTTCTATTCCTTGTATCAGTCTAATTGTAAAGGGCCATGATTCCTGGTATGAGAGCTCTAGCCTATTCTATTATAGTTTTTAATTTAATTAAGAACGTTTTGAAAAATTTAAAAATTTTCATGTGAACTAAAGTAGATGTTTTGTGGCACTTGAGTGTGTTTGAATCAAAGCTTCTAAGGCCAAACTCATATTCTCATGTGTCATGGAAATTAAAAATATTAGATGTTCAAGTAAGAACTACCTGTAACTCATCTGAGGCCACTTGTTGTAGTGTGTTTGGTGCACATATGTACAAAATAACACCAACTTAAGAGGTGTGGTTTACCCTGTTAAGTTATTCGTAACATGCAGAAAAAGAAGTGGAGTCAAGCAAGTTAATGGAACAAGCTAGAATCAATAAGAATACGAGATAGAGAAATAGCATGCATATATAAACTAAAAACTAAAGTAAAAAAAAAAAAAAATACAGAACCTCTGAAAAGAGTCAAACAACAACAAGAATGAAAATAGTCGCTCTAGGCCTCTATTATTGAGCGCTGGTAGTAAGAAGAGTGAAAATTTACCCTCTTGCCAAAGGTCCCCTAGACAATGATTCTAGGTCCCGATGCAAGGATGTTTTTATCCCAAGCTTGCCTCGGTGCAGTCTCCCTCTCTCTCTATTGTGCTGGAATAAACTTGTTGGATGGCCAAAAATTGAGTCCCCTCTATCTTCAGCTTCGGGTCACACACTGTTGGTATTGCTTGGGAAATTCTGGTCAGCATAACAATGTGATCACCAATTCTTCATCTCATAGTGGCCTTATATAGGAGATTTCAAATCCTCCCTTCCCTCTCTTGGTACATGGAGGATGGTGACCCAAGGGAGGGTTATGATTCCTTTGTGTGCTCCAAATATTCCATTTTGTGCTCACATAGTGTCTAAGGAGGCGTTGGTGGCTGTCCTTAGGCGGCTTCATGTAAGGCGTCACTTTTCCTTTGATTTGTGTGGTCTCGGATAGTGACATTTCTCCACTCTGAGGAATGCGTGCATATCGGGAAAAAAGGCACGCAGAAGGCACTCTTCTCGAAGGATTATGCGCGCAAATAGCATTTAGGACTAGTTCAAATTTGATTTTCCTCGGACCTTAGAGATTTTTAAATAATTTCCAGATTCTGTAATGTCTTCTGGCCCTGTAAGTCCTTTGGCCTGACATTAATTAATTTCATATTCTACTGTACAATTTTCCATTGTTAACAGTTGCCCCCTAATGTGTGAGGTCTAGGAAGGACTATATAGCCGAAATACATTATAGTTTCTTTTACGTATCTTGCATAGAGAGAGAGAGAGAGACCTGCGTGAAGACTTGGAATTTAAAACACCATGCACCGGTTCCAAGAATGACCATGTCCTAGGGGATCCCTGTAAGCAAATACAATTTATAATTCATATACAAATTTTCGACGAGGCGGGCATGTCCCATGCTCGTGATGCAGTGGATAGTTAAACAAAATTGATAGATTATATGTTCTGTCTATGTCACTATTATGGTAGTGACATTGGCGATTGTTGACGACGACTGCTGATGCCCTCAGGGGATTTTTTTCTTTGAAAATAGGTGGAATGTGGTACCCATATGCGTAAACTTGGTATCGCATATAACTACACATTGTATGCATAAGTGCTGGCTAGGACCCTCCCGTATAAGCATTGTTGACAGAGATGCTTATGGAGGCACTGGTCTTCGACGGATTTGATTAAAGTGCCATTATTGTAAGGTGTGATACCATCTTGACACGAAAGCTTTTGTTGTAGTCAAATTTCAGGAGGATCGATGACATCTGTGGACAATAATGTCTCCCACAGTTCCATCTAAGGATGCCCCTTGTATGGAGAGGGGTGATCCAAGGTACTTCTTCCTTTTTGGAAAAGAGGTGTCGAGGTCGACAAAAATGAAGCCTCAACCGAATGATGGGTCACCAACATGAGGGGTCGGGGACCTGGATGTGATGGGTTTAGCATAGGAATGTTGGCGAGGGGTGACTGAAAACTGATGATGGGGATTCAGTGGCCTGAGGTCGTAGTATAATAAGCAGCTTGGTGGTAGTCATAGTGGTTTCTGATGGGGAAATCCCTGGAGTCGGTAGGACTTCCAGGGTGGGTATAAACTAGATATGAATGTCATAATGGCTTCTGCATGGGGATGTAATACTCTAACCAAGGGTGTTCAGGGACTGCTGCCATGGGAGAAAATATGAAATGAGAGGGTGAAGGGACGAAGTGCACCATTTGTGGTCTTTGTACACTTACCAAAATAATAAAATAATGGGGTTTGGTTTGTACAAAACACAGATACGTGTACCCCAAAACATGAAAGTGTTCGCTCACTGATGTTGTGAGGAAGGTGTTTTGTTGGGGGTGGGGGTCCCATTGGTTGGTCTCATGTGTGGGGTTGATGAAGGGGATGAAAAGGTATCACGGATGGGATTATGCTGGTGGAGGTATGGTCAGCAAAATGAGAGGCGTGGTGGTGCGCTTTTGATCTGCTTGTACAACTTGGTCGTCCAGGAAGGGGGTTTTAGATTGTATGGTAAACTTGACCTTATGCATGATGAATGGACAAGCATGAGGTGCTTCCTGGAGTAATGTGGTATGGCCATGGCATCAGTTTTGTTGTGATATGGTCTACTATGGGTGACAAGAGCCATGGAGGGAAGGCTCTACTGACCAACGAGGGTGCTTACCATGTGCAGGGTGAGGTGATGATAAACATGGTCTGATATGAAGACCCTATGGTTGATTTCTGATGGAGAAATGATGTTAGGATATGTAGAGTTGACTGGGACTCTATCATGCTGGGGGTAGAATGATACCTGCTCTGGTGCTTTCAGTAGATGATGTTGTGAATGGTTTGCGAGATTTTCCTACAAAAACAACTACCTCAAGTGAAAGCATCTTCTTTATCAAAATATTAGTGAAAGTTAGGAGCTTTAAAAAAGAAGATGAGAGGGGGCATACTTACCGGCACTGGAAAAATAATTTTTTGGGAGTGCGATTGTGTGGCATCGCCTCTGTTCATCATGGAGTGTTGATTTTGGTGCAACTTACGGTTCACAGAATCGACCTTCTGACCTCTCATTATCGTCCTTTGAAATTTTTTGAAAAGGGCGATAAATAGGTGAATATGGCCCTAATTCAATTCATTTGTACTTGCTGAGTTTTTGAGAGGTCAGAGACTTCTGTGTAGGAGTTCTTTCCATTATAGTCACCCATAGCACCAAGGACTAGAGATACTATGCCTAGGTAACCTCCATGATGTCCTGCACTTTAATTTTTAGAGTTTGATGGTGCCGGGGTCCATACAGACTGGGTTTGTACAGATTCCGGGTGACTTTTTCCCTAGATTGTGCAAGCGATCTGGGCAATGGTGTGCCTTCCTTGTGCACAGTTTTGGGGGAAAAGTGCATATAAGCACTTTGTTTCCCATTTTTGGTGCACTCTAAGCTCGCATGTGCAAATACAGGCGCACGCTAATCGTGCCTGTCTCAGGGACAGGTGCACAAAGCCGAGGCTAAATATATATATATATATATATATATATATATATATATATATTTCCTATTTTTTCGTTTTTCTCTGTACTGATGGGTACCTGTTTTTAATGACAAATTATTTTGGAGGTGATGATAAACACGGTCGGATATGAAGACCCTATGGTTGATTTCTGATGGAGAAATGATGTTAGGATATGCAGAGTTGACGAACATGTTGTGCCTCCTGTGCCAGTGTTGGATAATGTACAGTAGTAGGGTTTTGCAGCTCTACATGGTGTGTCACTTATTTTAGTTTATGTATGATGTTATGTTGATGGATATTTATATTTTTGGTTTCTATGTATGATGGTTTATTCGAGATACATTCCAGTTTAGAATGTTGTTAGCTATGTGATGAACTGTTTGGTTTTGACTTCTTGGTACATGTGTAAATGTGATATAGTCAAACTGTCTGCTTAATCTCTTTGCATGAAAATATTTTCTAAACAGATGTGTATGTCTTGTCTCAATTTTTTTGTTTAACTGTGACACTACTAACTGGGAATCGAGGTAGACATGCATATGGTGTATGCCCTGATGGAGGGCATCACACATAAGTCTGATGACAGTATCATATTCCGCCTGATTGTTTGTTGTTGAAGCGATGCACACACCATTTGAACAGAGTGGTGATCGATCAGGGTGGTAGATGACATAGGCATCTGCAGCTAAAATTTGAGACCATCGTGATGCTCCATCAGAAAATCCAAAATAGGGTTCAGGTTGGTGATCCATGGTGGCACTTTGAGCGTGTTTAATAAGTCTCTTGGTCAAAAAAATTCAGTGGTTGGATTTTGTGTACTTTTACTCTAGGAAAGGGCCATTGTGGCCCTTATGGGTGAAACTTCTTGAGGTAAAGGCTGTTGATGGGGTTACTGAGGCATGTCCTATCCAGTTCTGTCAAGATGTATACCCCCTATCGGAGGAAATGTTTGATGATGTAGGTTCCTTTCCACAAGGTTTCGAACTTTCCTGGCCCTAAGGCTTCTTTTGCGACATCATAGTGTAGGACTAATTCTCCCTCAGTGAATGATCGAGGGGTGATGCGGTGGTTGAATGATTCTTTTACACTTTTCTTATGAGCCTCATTGTGTTGCAGTGACTGGCGTCCAATTTCATCCACAAGCTCTAGTTGTACTAGCCGTTGTTCTAGAGGCTGGGTGTCATTAAGGAGTTCGATGGCGAGATGAAAATTGGGGATCTTACAGAAATAAATGCAAAAGCGCAAGGTACCTTAGTCTTTTGCGAAACTAATGAGGTGGAAATCCTGGGATGAGGTGACGGAAGCAATCCTATTGCCAATATGTGCTGATACAAATCGTATATGGTGGATTGTGTCATCGTTGTTCTGTGGGGGAAGAATCTCTGTAATGGGATTCTTTATGAGCGCTAGGTTAGGTTCCCCGCTAGGATGGTCGATTTTCGGTAGGTGGAAATTGTGCCTGCCACAGAGGTGGCTGAATGTTTCCATTAGCGGGAATACCTCTGGTGTGTGGTTTTGGCTAGTGCAGATGGTGCACAGTATCACTGAGCCAACGGGGTAGATAGTGTGAGATTCTACACTATTCAGTTTTCCTGATGTGGATGCCTAGAAAGGGTTAATCGTAGAAGAGGTTGTCTTCTACTTCCATTTCCATATTATTGGTTGTTGGACACCTAATCCTCAATGGGTAGGTGTGGAAGGCGAACAGTCATAGAGGAGTCCAAGTGACCTTAGAATGTGGAATCTAAGGGTCACACCAATGTGATATAAATGTACATCTATGGTGAATAATAAGATAAATCACACTTATCTTTTTTTTTTTATTTGTGTTTACTCTTTCCCTATGTGTATGTACCATGCGTGTGTTTAACATGGTATCAGAGCCATGATGAGTTTCCTTAACATAGGGATGCTCTCTTTGCTGCCTTGAATAGCGTTGGTCCTTCCTGAAAAACCGTCAGATTCTTTGCTCCCCACCAGCCAATCTGCTACATAATTTCGCCCCATACGCTATACCACAAGTCCTAAGTTAGGTCCTCACATTTTTTGATTCTGCTAGCCCCATGTTCACATTTTCTACTTTGTAACGCCTCTCTCCCGTGGGTCTGTATTCGCTCCCTCGCTCATTTATTGGTCAAATCCACCATAACGTATAATGCTTCTCTGCGTTATTTATCTACACCTCTACGATTACCTACCTTTGGTAAAACCGTTTCCACTGTAAAAAAATAAATTTCGTTTCTTGACAGGTTTTGTATCCTCTCTCATATCAATTTTTACCTATCTGCTTGTCAGAACTTGTGCGTTTTATTCCTCACTATGAATTTTTCCATTTCCATCTCGAGTTTTATTTGTAGTTTGTCGGCACACGCAAGTTGTTGAATCTCCACCCGATCAATCTCTTGGAATCCAACACAGTCCTGAGTTCCAACCACTTTCTGTTTTGGTCAACAGTCATATGGTTTGTTGTAGTCTTCTTTGTCGAACAGGCAGTTGGTCCCGCACTCACCCCTTGAACCTCCGAGTGCTCCTCCTCATGGTATTTTTGAAGGCAACGACACTTCAAAGTTGCTAGTATATAATGAGAAAGTCCATTGGCATTTTAAGTACATTGAGGTCGAAACAGTGAGTGAATTGGAATGTGCATTGAAGTCGGAGCGGAGAGCTAGTTCATTGAGCCAGAGCTAGTGTGGTCGGAGTTACCTACGTGGAGATGGAGCGATGACAACCCCCACTCTTCGAACTTCCGCACCTGACTCACAACAAATACCAGTTTCTCAAGAGTTTGACCCTGTCATGGTGCTGGTGATTGTGGAAGTGTGAAGGCTGGAAAAACCTATGGTATACGAGAAGCCTACCACTCCTGTTGCTCTGAAAAGGGCTTCTGCTGGTCCTAAAAAGGTCCTCTGCAAGAACAAATTCCAAGCACGCAACTCCCAAATTCGTGAAGAAATCCAAAGAGGAACTTGAACTTGGCACGATGTAGAGCTTCTTGATTTGAGTGATTGTCTTGGCATCATACTGAAAGGAGGATGTGCACATGTTCCCTGAGGTTTTCCAAATGCTCCTCACATTCCAGTTTGCATCCTATGGGCTCCAACACATCAAAAGTATCCTTTTCGGATAATTTAGCCAGGTATTCATTACATGTAACATTACTTGAATATGTAGCCATTGTTGAAGCCTAGAAAATCTTTAAGCCTAAACATTAACCCTGTCATAACGAGGACGCTCTCCTTATCCGTTTGGTATGGTGGCTCCGACTGGATTTAAAGGACCAGTTTCCTTATAACTAATGGGTTGGTGATGGATTGATTTGGATGAGTGAGATTCAGACTAAATTGACTGAAATAAAACTATCTAATTTAAACTAAATACCGATAAAGAAATTCTAAAAATAACCCGGGAAATCATATGTGAATACAACTTCAGATTATTCCATTTGAACAATAACCATAAAAATGTATTATCATTTAAATCGACATGTGTAGAAACAAATAAAGATAACTCTATTTAACAAATTAAACAGAGTTGTATTAGCATATTGTATTCATCATTGTATATCATCTACATATACTTATAAAAGATAACATTTCAATTATATTAAAAAATGATATATATAAAGAAACGTTATGAAAACAAATATCTATAAATGATAGCAAATTTTAAAGCGAATATCATAAGACAAAATAAATCAATAGTGAACATATATAAATACCTTATTCATCTTGAAAGCTTTCAAATGAAATATGATACTCTAATCCAGTAATTTTGATGCAAAATCAAATCCAAGGTACAGAAATGCAACACTTTAAAGATAATTCCGCATAAAATCACCAGATGTGATCCTTTTAAAAAATATAAAAGCCAGTGGAGTACAGAAATGTAATCTCCAAGTCAAAAATATTAAAATCCAGGACCCTTCTCTAAATGCATGAGAAGGGTTTAAATACTACTTAGCTAAATCTAAAAATAGTCTATTACAAAAATTAAGGATTTGGTTTAATGACCGTCCTTTTCCTAGGCAAAAATACAATAAAACCAAAACTAAATCTAAAAATAAAGACTATTAACTAACTACTTATGAACTTGATCTTTAAACTTGCAGGCATCTAGCATTGTTTTGAGAAGATGTGGTTGACCGACTTCAGATTTCAACTGTCCTGAAAAGACAGAATCGGGAAGTGTAGGCGCAATCTTCTCAGCAGAATTGATGATACAATTAAGCGCAATGTGCTGACTGTGTGGTTTCACTAAGTATGTCCAGTAAGAGTCCCAGTTTAATTTTGTCAACCCTTGGATTGATTTTGCTCTTTCTTCTGCCTTTTGCCTCCATTCTGTTTGCAGTTGATGTGCCTGTGGGAGATATCCTGGAACAGTTTCTAAAATCAAATTAGCTTTGTGAAAATTATCATTTACACAACCGCAAGATCGTTTTGTCGTTGTAGCCGTCACTCCGTCGTTTCATTTCTTCTGATTTGTGCATCCCAGTTATTGAAAATTATTTCTTTATGGTTTTCATTAATAATTGGTGCACCATCTTTTCTTCCTTCTTCTGTTTTCTGCCATACCAAATAATCATTGATATTTTCATTAATTAAATCATAATCATTTCGTAAATCTACGACATGATTTGTGATTTTATCACTCTCTTGGCAAAAAGAATTCCATTGCAAGATTTTTTGGCATAATACTTCTTCTTGTTGCAGTAGTTGATTGTTTAAAGAGATAGTTTCTGAAATAAACTCTAGAAGCTTAGGATAATCTTTGTGCTGATATTGGATAATCTGTATTTTTTTCTCTTTATCAGCCAAACTTTTTTGATGTCCAATTTGCATTTCTTGAAGTTGTTGCTGTAACTTTTCAAGTTTCATCTGTGCTACATTATTGGCCTGTACCTGTTGCAATTGTTGTTGCAGAAATTTTTTATGTTCTTATTTTTCATTTAATAAGAGTTGTATCTCAAATGCTTTGTCAATAGTTTCAGAAGCATAAGCCCCTGTAATTTGAGATAACTTAGCAAGATTATCAGTAGGCTCTGTGGTAGGATCCTTCCACAAGACATCTAGTTGTTCTGCTTCAGTAGCAATTGCACCTTCTAACTTTCTCTTTTTCCTTTGTTTCTTCACTACTGCTTTGTATTTCGGGCTGTAGAATACATCTAGAGGAGGAATATCCTCTACATTAAGTAGAATTTCAGAGGAGGGTGTGATAGGTATGTGCTCAGTTTCTGTGACTGTGCTACTTATTCCTGTGCTCAAAACTTTGGTTGTCTGTACAGGGGTCTGTACATTCTGTCCTTCTACATTAATCAATTGATTAAAGCTTTCCCATTCTTTGTCTAATTCAATGGTAACTGAATGTTGCTATACATTGGTAGAAGGAGGATTTATCTGTTGAGAAGTCAAAATTTGTTGTTGAGGAAGTTCTTTCGATTGAGCAGAATCTTTCACTGATTCTTCAATTTTATCTTCCTTTTCATTAGACTTATTGGAACGTTCAGAAGTCTCTCTTTCAGATTTTGACTTAGATTTATCTGTACTCGAACTGTCGTTAAGACTAACGCTAGGAGTTTGTTCCCTTGCGGGTTCCAAGCGTAGATTTTCCAAAGGAATAATAGTTAGTCTTCTCTCTCTGTAAAGTTTAAATTCCTGGAATTCCTTTGGAGATAACTGCATTTGAGCTGAATTCAAAACTTCTTTAAATGAACCTTTTGTTTGGAACATATCATCAAAAAGATCCTGTTCCCCGGAAAATTCCCTTACTCTGATTGCAGTAGTAAAATTTTTAACAACATTATTTGGGTCAAATAACCTTCTCGAAAACTTGAACAGTTGTAAGCATGTAATGTTGCTTACCTCTTTGAATGCGTGACCAACATCAAATAGTGAAAATGTTCCACAGTTTATGGGAAATTGTGGCCAAATTCCTTTCTTCTTCTCTTTTAATTCCTTTGTCAAACCTCCTTGGCCACAGGTCTGATAAGCAATCTCCCGAGCTACAAGTTTATCCGGAATATATAGGGGTAAAACATGGGGGGAAGCAGAACTTCTGAAAACCCTAACATAAGTGAAAAACTCATCTCCAAACCATCTCGCGACAGGGAGAATGTCGACCTCTGTTTCTGGGGATAACCTTGGGGCATCCTTATTATGCAATGTTCTGTACAATGGCAGCATTATACCATGGAAAATTTTGTAAAAATGGGGGACAAACTTAGATTCCCACAGTTCCTTGTGATACACATGAATAGGCAAAGGATCGTGGATTGTCCATTTCCAACCCATCACAGGGAATTTAGAGACAAAACATATAGCGTCCATGACATAGGCAGATAAATAAAAAGGTGGATAAATCCGCTGAGAAACACTTCGTTTAGACCGATAATGGAAAATAGCAGTGGTCAAATTATCAGACAAGATTTTGGCCCAGTCTACAATTGTAGAATTAACAACAGCATTCAACAAAGGGAGCCATTCAGGCAAGATCATATTTATGTCAGGCTTTCCAAAAAGCCTGCATAACATGGCAGCAGCAAAACAATAAGGAGAGGTAAGTGAACCAGTACTGTACATACCATGTTTGTTTTTCTTCAACGGTTCATCTCTTTTGGTCCACTCCTGTGTGCATTCCGACAAATTTGCATGTTCTCTGGCAAAATCTTCCATAAATTGCTTATTATAAGTCGCCTGAGGTTCCGGTAACTGATACATCAGCCTCAAATCTTCCGTAGTGAACGACCCGATTAGCTCTTGAGTTGGAGTTCTAAATTTCCTGTCTGAAATATCGGTGTTGTCCAGCACCCATTTCACCATGTCTGTATACGGAAGAATTATTGGCCTTGCTGCTATCCTATGCAGAAATGAACAAGCCAGTTCTTTAAAGGTTGCCTCAGATGAATTACTGGAACCTGTTGTAGCCGCAACTTGTATCACCACGGGATTTTCTTCTTCGAGCAAATTATACATTCCTTCCCAGGTGGTTATACTGGCATCCTTATTGCAAGCAGTGTCTATATACAGTGAAGCCATTTCTCTGTTTTCAGGATTTGAAGTCTTCTCTTTCTTACCCATGATGTTTTGTGAACGCTTTGTATACTGTTGTCTTTCACAATATAGCTTTACGTAGGTTATGAGAGTAATGACATGAGAAAGGTGATGAGATAGTTTTAAATGCAAAGGCGATGAAATATATTATTTTAACGTGAAACGACCTTTCAATCAAAACAAATCCCATTTATCATTAATCGACAATCTATTCATTTAATCCAACTATTAAAGCACAAAACTATATTGATTTATGGAAGGATTTTCTTTGAACAACGTGCTTTATGAATCGCGACATTGCGATCTGCGTATTTGTCGCGCAATATCGTAATATCGCAATATCGCACTTTTCTGCAAACGGTAACCATCGTGAAATATCGCAGCTTATCGTATATCGCACAATCGCAAATATCAGATATCGCAAATCTCTCGTGATATCGCAGGCCATCGCAAATCAAAAAGTATTCATTTAACATATTTCGCGATTCAGGATTTGGCGCACTCAAGATAGGCTTGATCAAGTATCGCAATATCGCAAAATCGCAATTTCAGTTTTTCAAAAGATATCTACTATTTGCGATGGATGCGCTATTTCATTTAAAGAAAAATTTTATTGTAATCTATCATAAACTTAAGTGGTTCTTAAGGTTTTTCTAGGGAATTTCCTTAAGTTTATGATATAAAGTTTTATTTTGAAAAGGAAAACAAATCCTAATTGATTTTTTTTTGGATTTTTTAACTAAGGGTCCCCATTTATTTAGTATTATTACTAATATTAAATAAAAGGGGGGTTGTTGCTGGTCACAACAATTGGCGATTCACTGAAAGAAATAGTTATCTCTGAAAAAATAAAATGAACACTATATTTCTAGTAAGTAAAGATTTTTAAAGATAATGAAAACTATCTTAGGATATTTCAAATAAAATCTAACTATGAAAAAGAAATAAAAATCATTCACAATTTCTTTCTAATTCCTTAAGAATGAAAACACTTTTGGGTTATCTCAAGCTTTGATCAGTGTTAATAATGAAGTAAGTGGATTTCTCCAAGTTTGGTTTTATAATATACTCTATTGCCATAGGTATTGCCTCTGCTGCCTGCAAACGTTCATAGTCTCGACAGGGTTACCTTTAAACCATTAACTATTCATTGTCCCATCCAACTAAAATTATGACTTTTTAAAAGATAAATTCATAAGACCTATTATCTCATGTTTTTTTCTTTTACTTATTTTTTATTTTTAAGAGCCATTGTTCTGGTTTGGTAGCCAGTTAATAACAATGCCATTCACTAGTTATAATTAAACTGAACAAGTTGGCTCGTGATGAGACCCCTTGTCTTATATTTATAAGCCATTACCCTGTTTTGGTATGCAGTATTGGTAATGTCAGTTTCATTACTTCTTATGAACATGGTAAGTCGGCTCATAATGAGACATCTTATCTCTTAAATTTTCATATAATTTCTTAGAATTACATTCTAAAAAATCACAACTTACATGGATGGGGTGAAATAGTTTTATCCTTAAGAATCAATGGATGACAATTTTCAGAGTTTCTTGAGTACCAAGACTTTGAAAAATCTTTACTTTTATAGATAACCTTTCTCTGCTCAATAAACTTATAATGATTTACATTCTCCTCAAGTTTTCAAAATATCATGCAAATGATTGGAATAATCTTTCAAAGTTTAACATCTTATTTTAAACTATCCAAAAACTGTGATCATCTCTTTAAAAATTCTCATTTACACAAAATAAATATTTATAATATTTTTCCTAAGAAATTTTCTTATAGTAAACAATCAATTAGAGACTTATTAACAACCTTTATTTACAAAAACAATTAAAAACTTTGCAGAAAGGAATATGTACAATTTAAGAATGGGTTACCTCCTTACGAAAAGAATTTCTTTAAGACAAGCCCATTTACAGGAAGAGATTCTCTCTTTCCTGTTAAATCTTGGAGTATGAATGTATTTGAGCCTATCTTTTCAGCAATCTGAAATGGTCCAAGCCACATTTTCTGAAACTTGGTATGCTTACCTTTTTCTTCATGTGCTTTATCCCATTTTAGAACAAGATCACCAATTGACAAAATCTTTGAGCCGGTAGAACTTGCATCAAAAGAAGATTTTACAAGCTGTTGATGTTTTTCATGAATAATTTTTTCTTTATTTCTATCTTCTTCTAGTTTAAGGATTTGATCATATCTCAATTGAATGGATGAAGAAGGATTTTCTTCAATAAATTGCACTAGGGCTAATGATGGAAGAGCTAAATTTGATGGTATCATAGCTTCTTTTCCATAAACTAAATTGAAAGGTGAAGTTCCTATTGAAGCTTTTTCAGTGATACGATCAGCCCATAATGCAAAGATTAAAGACTTGTGCCAATTCTTTTGATTTTGATCAATAGTTCTTTTAATGATTTTGATAAGATTTTTGTTAGTGGATTCAACCAAACCATTACCTTGTGGATAATAATTTGCTGAATATTTTAATTTAAAACCTCTTTTGACTACAAATTATATTAAACTATTTCCAAAAAAATAAGATGCATTATCAAAGACAAGAGCGTTAGGTACACCAAACCTGGTTATGATGAATTGATCTATGAAATCAATAATTGTATCAGAATTGGCTACCTTCAAAGGGATTGCTTCTACCCATTTTGTAAAGTAATCAGTTGCTGTAAGGATGTATTTGTGCTATTTGGAAGAATGAGGTACTATCTCACCAATAATGTCAAGCCCCCATTGCTCAAATGGTTGCTCAATACTCACTGGTTGCAAAGGAAAAGCTGGTTTCCTTTGTCTTCCACTTGCAGTTTGACAAATTCTGCACTTCCTTACGTAATCATGCGTATCTTTAAAAAGGGTAGGCCAGTAATAACCAGCACGAATTATTTTGTGAGCTATGGTATCACCTCCAAAATGACCTCCTGCTGGTCCATCATGCAACTCCTGCAAAACCTTTTCAGCTTCAGTCTTTTCAAGACATCTTAATAAAATTGAATCATAATTTTTCCTAAATAACACATTATCAATGATCTCATATTTAATAGCATTTAACCTTAAAGCGCATTTACTCTTATAACTGAGATTAGAAGGAGCATACCCATTTTTCAAGTAATAGATAAGATCAGCATACTGAGATTCAGAATCTGTAACACTTATCTGACTTACTTGAATATCTTGATTTGAATCTTGATTTTCTGGTATGTTATGAGCTCCTACCAATAATCTGCAAAAACCTTGTCCTCTAACAATCTTAGCTAGTTTAATATCAATATCATATTCTTGCAAGGCTGTTACCCAGTTAGCTCTCTTTTCTCCTACTTATTTTTGAATTAATAATTGTCTCACTGCAGAGAATGGGACAATGATTTTTGTATGTGTTTTCAAGAGAAAAGGTCTGAAATGTTTGATTGATTTAAACACGGCAAAGGCTTGTTTTTCAACATCGGAATAATTAAGCTCAGCTCCTTGCAGATTTGAGCTAAAGAAAGAAATTGGTGCTTCAATTTTCTGATCATTGAGATGTGTTAAAACAACTGCATAGGATGTTTCGATGGCTAAAGTATACAAAGTAAAATCTTTAGAAAAATCCGGGGTATTCAATGCTGGTGCATTAATAATCGCTTGTTTGATTGCCTCAAAGGCTTCTTTCTCTTTATGCCCCCATTTGAATACTGAATTCTTCTTGATCATATTTTGCATAGGTAAAACAATTAAAGAAAAATCAGGAATGAATCTTTTTACAAAATTGATTTGCCCAAGAAATGATTGCATGGATTTTTTGTTATGAGGTAAAGAAATATCAGAAATTTCTTTCACTCTATTTGGATCAATATATATACCATCTTTTGACACAATAAATCCTAAGAGTTTTCCTTCATCTAAAGCAAAGAAAGATTTCTTTGGATTTAAGGAAATACCAAACCTTCTACATCTTTCAAATATTTGTTTTAAATCATGTAGATGATTGGCTCTCTTTTTTGAAAATACTGTTATGTCATCAAGATAAACAACAAATGATTTATTGATCAGACCTTTAAATGCTATGTCCATGGCTCTTTAAAAAGTTTCTCCTGCATTTATTAGACCAAAAGGCATTTTCTGATAAGCATAAGTTCCCCATTTTGTTCTGAAAGTTGTTTTCAATCTGTCATCTGGATGAACTAAAACTTGATTATAGCATGAAAATCCATCAAGAAAGGACATGAGTTCAAAACCAGCTACCTTTTGAAGTATCTGTTCCATGGTTGGCAATGGGAAATTGTCTTTTAAACATGCCTTGTTTAAATTTCTAAAATCAATACAGATTCTTATATCACCATTTTTCTTCCTTACAGGTACCATATTGGAAACCCAATTGGAGTGCCTTACAGGAAAAATGATTTTGGCTTTTAAAATTTTATTAAGTTCTGATTTGATTTGTCCTTCAAGATTTGGATGAACCTTCCTTAACTTTTGTTGAACAGGTTTAATATCAGGAAGCATTGGAATTGTGTGTTGAATAACCGAAGTATCATACGTTTTTAAATCATCATAATTCCAAGCAAAAACGTTTTTATATTTGTTCAAGAGTTTAATGAAAGCATTCCTTTCCTCTGGTGTTAAATTGAGTCCTAAATTAACATTTTGAGGTTTAGAATCAGAACCAAGATTTACTAATTCAAACTTCAAAGTGGAACTTTGAAGTTTAGCATTAGTGACTTTCTTGAATCTGTCTTTAATATCATATAAATCCTCTAATTTAACAACAGATTTTGGAATGGGATTTTCATTACCTTTTGAGGCAATTTGTAAATCATGATCATTCTCATCAATAATTTGCTCATCATATGATTTCTCTGAAGTCATGAAATTTAAAAATATCTTGATCATGATAGAAAACTCTCCAATTTGTGACATTATCTGGGATAGATGGGCGAAAAATCAATTCTACTGAATATCTATCAGGACTGCAATCTTCTGCTGGAAGGAGTTTGGATGCAACATTTGCTAACAAATCAGCTGATGCATTTTGATTCCTAGGAATAGGAGAAATATTGAATGCTAAAAAGTGAGTAGTAAGATCTTGCACTAGGGTTTGATAGTGTTTAAGATGTCCTGAAAGGCAATGAATAGTATTCCTAACTTGTTTTATGACAATTTCAGAATCACCAAAGACTTTCAAGTATTTAACATCTAACCCTATAGCTTTATAAAGTCCTTGTATCAAGGCTTCATATTCTGCGGTATTGTTCGTACACTCAAATTCTAACCTACATGATAGCATGGTTTTCTCTCCATCTGGATCAATTAAGATGCATCCTGCTCCAGCTCCATCACTAGACTTTGATCCATCAAAATATAACGACCAAAATAAAGATTTATCTATTGGCTTATCTACAATTACATCATAAATATTTACAATTCTGGAAGAATCAGATTGTGAAAAATTTTCTATTTGAGAAACAAAAGTATTTACAGAAAAAGGTGATTGAGGTGCTTTGAAGTTTCCAAGAAATGACTCAGCAGAATAACCTCCAAGAATATTGTTTTTGAATGCCACAGGCTCATTAGGTTGTTCAAATTCAGTGACAGTGTGCGTCATATGTTTTTCTCGTTCAACTTTGATTTGATTTGGTTTCCCTTTGTAGGGAAGCCACATATGTGAATAATCAGTTGCGATATAACCATTAAGTTTCGCAGACCAGTCCCTGCTTAAAACTAATCCATAGAATTCAGGAATATCTGCAATCAAAATATCAATTCTTTGGACAATCCTAGGATCGGAAGCTAATCTGATAGTAACTGAATTGATTTCTCCTACAACTTGAACTTTAGAGCGATCCAATTGAACAATATGAACTGCCGATTTCTGTGGTTCGATATTCAATTTGGCACAAACAGAAGTAGGCATTATATTAGAGGATGCTCCATAATCAATTAAACAATTATGCAGATTCTTATTGTACATTTCATAAGTCAAAAGAAAAGGAGGAGTCTGAGAATTTGATTTTTCTCCAATGAGAACTGTATCAGTAGCATCTACCTTGTCTGGTGGCTTACCAGCTCCCCTAGCTGCTTTTGCAACCACGCCACTTGGTAAAGGAGCAATTGGTGTAGCGTTTAATTCTTTCAATAACAACTTCTGCTGGTGTTTTAGTTTGCTGAGTTCATGTAAGGAAATGTTGGCTTTAATCTTTTTCATGTCTTCAACAATGTTATACTCCATAGGATCTGACACTACTAAAGTCTTTGTTGTTGATGAAGGAGGATTAGAAGAAGATGGTTGATTCTGAGTAGGTAATGGAGAAGCTTTATTTGCAGGGGATTTGTCTTTGATACTCAGAGTTGTAATTTTCTTTTTAGGAGCTATTTGTACAGGCTCCGATGTAGATTTACTCCTAGTACTTACAGGCATAGCTTCTTGTTCTACCTCACTATCAGAATTAGGGAGAATAAAATCCCACATTCCATGCAATTCAGTTATTTCTTCATTCTCATCTTCCTCATCTGATACTAAAGATGTATCTTCTTCTTCTTCCTCTTCTTCTAATTCTGCATTAGAGATTGCATTAGGAGGTTTAGATTCAACTTGGTTTCTTCTGAAATTTCGGAATGGTTTCTTGGTAGAAGTTTCAGCTACTTGTTTTTTAATTTCAACTATTTCATTTGACATGGTTTTAAGAACTTTCTGTAAACCTTCCATGTCGTATGGGTCTTTGGCCTTTTTCTTTGAATCATCTTTGAAGCTGACTTTCTTGGATTTCCTTTCCTCAATAGCATTTTTCTTTTCTAGAGAAATAATTCGTTTCTCTACTGCAATAGCCTCTTTCATATTTTCGGCTAACGTAGGTTTTGCAGCTCTATCTACAAAAATTGCTATGTTTGAGGGCAAAGCAGTTATGTACCATTCACTTCTGACTTGTTCACTAGGCCTTGAATCTGTGTGGATTTTGTTCAAGAGTTTGTTGAATCTAGCATTGAAATCTTTAATGGGCTCCTTGGGTTCTGTCTTCAAATTTGAGAGATCGTTGATTAAAGTAGCTATTGATCTGTCATCTCCAAATTTGGTTAAAAAATGATCTGCAAAAATGGCCCAACTTGTTATGGATCCTGAAGGTAATGAAAAGTACCAGGATCCTGATGCCCCTTGAAGAGTATAAGGGAATAGTCTGACTACAACATCTTCTTCTACGAATCCATTCAAATTTACAGCCAGCATAAAATTATTGATGTGTTCTTCAGCTTGAATGTTAAGATCTGGACTGAACTTTGGAAGCCATTTTCCAGGATTGTCAGGTAAATCATGTAAAGGTGCAGGCATGTTGACAGCCCCTGGAGTAGCCCATGGTCTAGCCATTATTGTAACAACTATTGGAGGAGTAGTAGAGGCTGGTGGTGTCTGAATAGAAGTTGTTGGAATAGATGATGTTGAGATTGATGATGATTGAGCAGATGATGTGGAAACAACTATACTTTGTTGAGTTGGGGTTTCGGAAACAGGTAATTGAATATGAGATGAAGAACTTATATCACTTACTGATTCCGATTGAGTTTTTCTTGTCTTGACTCTACTAGGTAAAGGGAATTCTTTCGGAGAAATACCAAGTTTTTCACTTTGAAGCGTAGTAAGAGGTTTTGAAGGAACAAATTTTGAAGTTACACTACCTTCAGATATTTCAGACTCATCTAGAGATAATGAGAATCCTTTTAATTTATGTATTAAATCTTGTACTTCAGGAGACTCAGGATTTTGATTGTCTGATTGTTTTGAGATTTTGGTAGTGGGTGTCTGAATATTCTTCTCAATTCCTTCTATAGGATTTTGTATTTCAGAAGAAATTGAAGAAGTTGATGAGGGTGTTTTGCTCTCAGAATGGCTTGTGGGTAAAGATTTACTTGCCATTCATAGCTCATGCCCTCCTTCTAGCGCCAAAAATGTTGAAGCCTAGAAAATCTCTACTTCAAACATTGGGGAAAACCACCCGGTCGGGACCTTAGGACAGCTCCTTATCCGTTTGGTATGGTGGCTCCGACTGGATTGAAAGGACCAGTTTCCTTATAACTAATGGGTTGGTGATGGGTTGATTTGGATGAGTGAGAGTGAGACTAAATTGAATGAAATAAAGCTATCTAATTAAAACTAAATACTGATAAAGAAATTTTAACACTAACCCGGGCAATCATATGTGAATACAATTTCAGATTATTCCTTTTAAATAATAACCATAAAAATGTATTATCATTTAAATTGAAATGTGCAGAAACAAATAAAGATAACTCTGTTTAAGAAATTAAACAGAGTTGTATTAGCATATTGTATTCATCATTGTATATCATCTACATATACTTATGAAAGATAACATTTCATTTATACTCAAAAATGATATATAAAGAAACGTTATGAAAACAAATATCTGTAAATGATAGCAAATTTTAAAGCGAATATCATAAGACAAAAGAAATCAATAGTGAACAGATAGAAATACCTTATCCATCTTGAAAGCTTTCAAATGAAATCTGATACTCTAATCCAGTAATTCTGATGCAAAATCAAATCCAAGGTACAGAAATGCAACACTTTAAAGATAATTCCGCATAAAATCACCAGATGTGATCCTTTTAAAAAATATATAAGCTAGTGGAGTACAGAAATGTAATCTCCAAGTCAAAATATTAAAATCCAGGACCCCTCTCTAAATGCATGAGAAGGGTTTAAATACTACTTAGCTAAATGTAAAAATAGTCTATTACAAAAATTAAGGATTCGGTTTAATGACCGTCCTTTTCCTAGGAAAAAATACAGTGAAATTAAAACTAAATCTAAAAATAAAGACTATTAACTAACTACTTATGAACTTGATCTTTAAACTTGCAGGCATCTAGCATAGTTTTGAGAAGATGTGGTTGACCGACTTCAGAATTCAACTGTCCTGAAAAGACAGAATCGGCAAGTGTAGGCGCAATCTTCTCAGTAGAATTGATGATACAATTAAGCGCACTGTGCTGACTGTGTGGTTTCACTAAGTATGTCCAGTAAGAGTCCCGGTTTAATCTTGTCAGCCCTTGGATTGATTTTGCTCTTTATTCTGCCTTTTGCCTCCATTCTGTTTGCAGTTGATGTGCCTGTGGGAGATATCTCAGAACAGTTTCTGAAATCAAATTAGCTTTGTGCAAATTATCATTTATACAATCAGTAAGAGTGTTTGTTTATTGCAATGCCCTCTCGCTTTCTTTTCTCTACCCTTCTTTGGGAGGCAATCCCTGGGGCTATTGAAAAGTATTTCTTTATGGTTTTCATTAATAATTGGTGCACCAGCTTTTATTCCTTCCTCTGTTTTTTGCCATACCAAATAATCAGTAATCTTTTCATTAATTAAATCATAATCATTTCGTAAATCTACGACATGATTAGTGATCTTATCACTCTCTTGGCAAAAAGAATTCCATTGCAAGATTTTTTGGCATAATACTTCTTCTTGTTGCAGTAGTTGATTGTTTAAAGAAATAGTTTCTGAAACAAACTCTGGAAGCTTAGGATCATCTTTGTGCTGATCTTGGATAATCTGTATTTGTTTTTCTTTATCAGCCAAACTTTTTTGATGTCCAATTTGCATTTCTTGAAGTTGTTGCTGTAACTCTTCAAGTTTTAACTGTGCTTCATTATTGGCCTGTACCTGTTGCAATTGCTGTTGTAGAACTTTTATCTATTCTTCTTTTTCATTTAATAAGAGTTGTATCTCAAATGCTTTGTCAATAGTTGCAGAAGCATAAGCCCCTGTCATTTGAGATAACTTAGCAAGATTATCAGTAGGCTCTGTGGTAGGATCCTTCCACAAGACATCTAGTTGTTCTGCTTCAGTAGCAATTGCACCTTCTAACTTTCTCTTTTTTCTTTGTTTCTTCACTACTGCTTTGTATTTTGGGCTGTAGAATACATCTAGAGGAGGAATTTCCTCTACATTAAGTACAATTTCAGAGGAGGGTGTGATAGGTATGTGCTCAGTCACTGTGACTGTGCTACTTATTCTTGTGCTCAAAACTTTGGTTGTCTGTACAGGGGTATGTACATTCTATCCTTCTACATTAATCAATTGATTAAAGCTTTCCCATTCTTTGTCTAATTCAATGGTGACTGACTGTTGCTGTACATTGGTAGGAGGAGGATTTATCTGTTGAGAAGTCAAAATTTGCTGTTGAGGAAGTTATTTCGATTGAGCAGAATCTTTCACTGATTCTTCAATTTTATCTTCCTTTTCATTAGACTTATTGGAACGTTCAGAAGTCTCTCTTTCAGATTTTGACTTAGATTTATCTGTAATCGAACTGTCGTTAAGACTAACACTAGGAGTTTGTTCCCTTGCGGGTTCCAAGCGTAGATTTTCCAAAGGAATAGTAGTTAGTCTTCTCTCTCTGTAAAGTTTAAATTCCTGGAATTCCTCTGGAGATAACTGCATTTGAGCTGAATTCAAAACTTCTTTAAATGAACCTTTTTTTTGGAACATATCATCAAAAAGATCCTGTTCCCCGGAAAATTCCCTTACTCTGATTGCATTGGTAAAAATTTTAACAACATTATTTGGGTCAAATAACCTTCTCGAAAACTTGAACAGTTGTAAGCATGTAATGTTGCTTACCTCTTTGAATGCGTGACCAACATCAAACAGTGAAAATGTTCCACAGGTTATGGGAAATTGTGGCCAAATGTCTTTCTTCTTCTCTTTCAATTCCTTTGTCAAACCTCCTTGACCACAGGTTTGATAAGCAATCTCCCGAGCTACAAGTTTATCCAGAACATATAGGGGTAAAACATGGGGGGAAGCAGAACTTCCAAAAACCCTAACATAAGTGAACAATTCTTCTCCAAACCATCTCGCGACAGGGAGAATGTCGACCTCTGTTTCTGGGGATAACCTTGGGGCATCCTTATTATGCAATGTTCTGTACAATGGCAGCATTATACCATGGCAAATTTTGTAAAAATGGGGGACAAACTTAGATTCCCACAGTTCCTTGTGATACACATGAATAGGCAAAGGATCGTGGATTATCCATTGCCAACCCATCAAAGGGAATTTAGAAACAAAACAGATAGCGTCCATGACATAGGCAGATAAATAAAAAGGCGGATAAATCCGCTGACAAACAGTTCGTTTAGACCGGTAATGAAAAATAGCAGTGGCCAAATTATCAGATAAGATTTTGGCCCAGTCTACAATTGCAAAATTAACAGCAGGATTCAACAAAGGGAGCCATTCAGGCAAGATCATATTTATGTCAGGCTTTCCAAAAAGCCTGCATAACATGGCAGCAGCAAAACAATATGGAGAGGTAAGTGAACCAGTACTGTACATACCGTGTTTGTTTTTCTTCAATGGTTCATCTCTTTTGGTCCATTCCTGCGTGCATTCTGCCAAATTTGCATGTTCTTTGGAAAAATTCTCCATAAATTGCTTATTATAAGTCGCCTGAGGTTCTGGAAAATGATACATCAGCCTCAAATCTTCCGTAGTGAACGACCCGATTAGCTCTTGAGTTGGAGTTCTAAATTGCCTGTCTGAAATATCGGTGCTGTCCAGCACCATTTCACCATGTCTGTATACGGAAGAATTCTTGGTCTTGCCGCTATCCTATGCAGAAATGAACAAGCCAATTCTTTAAGGGTTGCCTCAGATGAATTACTTGAGCCTGCTGTAGCCGCAACTTGCATCACCACAGGATTTTCTTCTTCAAGCAAATTATACATTCCTTCCCAGGTGGTTATACCGGCATCCTTATTGCAAGCAGTGTCTGTATACAGTGAAGCCATTTCTCTGTTTTCAGGATTTGAAGTCTTCTCTTTCTTACCCATAATGTTCTGTGAACGCTTTGTATAGTCGTTTGCTCCTTCGCGCCTGCGGTTTTACGAGTTAAATGAGAGTAATGGCATGAGAAAGGTGATGAGATAGTTTTAAATGCAAAGGCAGATGAAATATATTATTTTAACGTGAAACGACCTTTCAATCAAAACAAAATCCCATTTACCATTAATTGACAATCCATTCATTTAATCCAATCATTAAAGCGCAAAACGGATATTGATTTATGGAAGGATTTTCTTTGAACAACGCGCTTTTATGAATTTGCGACATTGCGATCTGCGATTTGCTGTGCAATATCGCAATATCGCAATATCGCAAATCGCAATTTTCTCAAAACGTAACCATCGCAAATATCGCATATCGCAAATATCGCAAATCGCAAATATTGCGCATTTTAAATCTCGATATCGCAAATATTGCAAATCAAAAGTATTCATTTAATATATTTCGATCTCATATCATGCATCAAAGATAGGCTTTGGGATCACGTTAGTTTAAATATCGCAAAATCACAATTTCAATTTTAAAAATATCTACCATTTGGCGTATATAAATACTTACGAAGAAAAAATTTTATTATAATCTATCATAAACTTAAGTGTTTCTTAAGGTTTTTCTAAGGAATTTCCTAAGTTTATGATATAAAGTTTTATTTGAAAAGGAAAACAATTCCTAATTGATTTTTTTTTTGGATTTTTTAACTAAGGGTCCCCATTTATTTAGTATTATTACTAATATTAAATAAAAAGGGGGGTTGTTGCTGGTCACAACACCTTCCTATTCGAAACTCTGAAAAGTACGTGGTTCACATCCCATTGGACTCTTTTTCAATTTACGTGACTCTAACTCAATGATTGCTAAATTCAATCCCTACCCATGTGAAAAAAAAAATTGTTACGTGAAAATATCATATAAAAGTTGATGTGGAGATGCACCGTGGCAGATAGATCGATTTAAAAAAAAAAAACAAGAAATTAGCGAAAAGGAGTATTGTTGGTTCGAGTAATTGGTGGCAGAGTTGGACATATGGACCGTAGGATATATCTAATGCATTTGCGAGGACGAGTACCTAATTTATGGGTTAAGTATTAGTGGTTGGGTTTCAGGACTGATATTCTTGCTGGGATATAATAACTATGCCTTCCATATTTTTGGGCATTACATACCAGCTTTTAAATATGGTTTTTTATTAGTTTTCAAATATCTTGTTGTGTACTTCTTTGCCAATTTTCAATGAAGATAAAGTGTTCATGTTATTATTGATACTAAAAAATGGTGAAAGAAGGATGGGTGCAAAATATAGCCTGCAACATACTTCAAAGAAAGTGTTGGAATCGTATACTAAAGACTCTTCTTCATACATGGAATTGTTCCTATTGACTCTCATCACTAGCAGTGTGACGTTCATTACAATTGCTTTTGTTGCTCGAGTGTGAATGCATTACTGTCATTTTTTCTTGTTAGTTGAGGCATGAGCCCATGTGTGAAGTGTTGAAAATAGACAAAGTTTATGAAGCAATAGAGCTATTGAAAATCTTGATGCAATCTAATGTTGATGACATAGTAAAAGTAAGCAAAGCCTCTTTTTTAGATATTCAAACCTCTCTACAGGATGCACAAGAAAATATATAATTTTTGTAGCTTGAATCTCAATTATAGCAATAAGAAGTATAGCAGTGGAGTTATCATTCTGAACTTGCCTCTGTTCAGAAAAATTGAAAGATACTCCCATAAGAAGCAAGTCAATAATGCTGCAGTTGATTGACGTTCAATGCCAAGTATAAGAGAAGATTTTCACGCAGAAGCAAACATCCAGCCTGCACTTCCCAAGCCCATGATCAGACCTTGGGAAGAGATTTTCCATAACAAGCCCAAAACAGGTCTTGGATATGAAAAGGGTGTGTCCTTTCATATTTCAGATTACTCCAAGCCCATCAAATTTCATAGTGCCAGATTTATTCATGACAGTTCACCTTCAGCTGTTCTAGATCCTGCTCCTCTTCCAAATTAGAAACAATAGATTGAAAAATGCCAACACTGTGATCAAGTTTTCCATATTAAAGACCACTATTTCGATATTCACCCTTGAAAGCACTATGGTTGGAACACCCATTCTTCACATAGATGCTTCAGAAACAAGCCTCTTGCGAGAACAAAGATTCATCTTGGATGGATCGCTTCTTGGAAATGGGCATAAACAGTCAAGAAGATGTTTAGGTCACATGTCAGAACTTGTTCTAGAATATTGAACAATATTGTAGTTGAGTTCTCACCATCATCTCACCTTGTACCTAAGAAGGGGGGAAATGGTGGTCATCTACAATCTTCGAAGCCACATCAAGCGAGCCTCAACCACAATCTCGCATTCTAGATTCAGAGTTGTAGCCAGAGACACAACAGTTTAAGCGAGCCTAAGCCACAACTTGTCATTCCTGATTCAGAGTTTTAGCTAGAGACACAGATGCCCATGAGCATTCTATTTTTTGGTGGAAAACCTTAAACCATCTATGCGAGGTTGATATTCTTCCTCTTCAAAGAATTCAGAGCACTTCCTCTAGCAGAAGACTTCAGCTTCTTGCCAGCTTTGGTAGAGTTTCGGGAAATGCATTAAGCATTCTAGTGTTGGTGGTCATCCTTAAACCATCACAGCTTGTAGACCTCCCTTCTTATAGGTTGAATATCTCCCTCTTCAAATATGAGGGACACTTCCTCTAGCAGAAGCCCTCGGCTTCTTGTCAAATTTGGAAGAGTTCTGGGAACTGCACTAAGCATTCTAGTGTTGGTGGTCATCCTTAAACCACCTATTTATGACAACATTTTAGAGAGTTGATTCAGCCTAAGTGCTTCCATGCATACTTTGCAAAATTGTATTACAACTCTCTTCTTGGACTCACACATACCCCTTCGGATTAAGGGGGCGAATTTTGAACACCTAATGCTCAATGAGAAGGTGTGGAAGGTGAAGAGTCACAGAGGAGTCCAAGTGACCATGGAATGTGGAATCGAAAGGTCACACCAATGTGATATAAATGTACATCTATGGTGAATAATAAGACAAATCATGCTTATATTTTTGTTTATGTGTGTTTACTCTTTCCCTATGTGTATGTACCATGTGTGTGTTTAACAATTGCTTAGGTGTGTCTACCTCTTTGGTGGAGTGTAGACTCAACGTGACACTTGCCACTCTCAACTTGGCGAGATGCACACATTTAATCATATGGTGAAAGTGTGAACAAATCCGACAATGGGTGCGCGTGATCTTCTCTTGGTTTGAGAGAAGTTTTTGAGGGAGAGAAGAGACTATGCGAAGATTGTTTGCAAGGGGCTTTAGTTCTCGGCATTGGTTGACTCGGTGGTCGTTCATATCACATAGTCCGCATGTTATCCTAGGCTTGTCTGGGGTCATGCTTCGTTGGTGTGTGGTCTTAATTTATCTGTTGCACCATTGTGCGGGTGGGGACGTTGATCCAATGATGTAATTTTTATGCCATTCTCAGAGGTTTTCCTGTCTATTCTCTATGGTATGAATCATGTCGATTTTGGGACGAATTTGGGAGGCATAAGTACAGCGCCGCTCGTAATTATTTCCCTGATATATAAGGCAGAATATCCTTGATATGAATGTTCTGTTGAGCTTGGTTTGAGTTCTGGTGGGGAACCAATGCCGTAATGCAACTATATCATGATAATGGACAACCGCATGATTTGGTGTTTTACATAACGTGCATACTGGTCTTCTCTGTGGAGGGCAATTAGGGGTAACTAGGGGTTCCCTAATTGGTCGCTCTTTGATAGACAAGAACATGATGGATTTGCTTGTCACATCTTCTTGGGTTGTGTAGTTCTCCATGGAATCCGCATCCATGTCGTCTTCTTCGGAGAGGCAAACTATGGCAGAGCGTAGGCTAGCGAGGGCCAGTCAGAATCAGGGGATATACTGACAATTATCTAAAACATGATTGTCGGCGCATAATGGACATCTGAATTGCATTTCCCACAATCCAACGTAGTACACCCTTTCTATTGGATACCATCTATGGATGAGTTCCATGGCTACCCACTCTTTGAGGAAGTGACCACGTTCATCGCATAGTGTGCAATGTATAATGGGCATGACTGGGGGTATTTCTAGAGCCCCTCATTCTTCTTGCAGGTATAGGATGGTACGAGGTTCATTTCCGGATCCCTAGGTGGAGGGATCCTCTTGATAGGATCGCTCGATGGCATGTAAGGTGTTCCTATATCACGAGATTTTTTGGCAATGGTGGGTATAATGCCCATAGTTGCTGCAGAGAGCTCATGTGCGATTGGTATGCAGTGCTTTTCCTTTACCTTTGACGGTAGGTTGCTTTTAATGGGAACATGGCGTCGTGATGTCTGTTTCGGAGCGAAGGAGTGGTTTTAACTCATCCAGCTCCAGACAGATATGGGTAAGGTGACCTATTACATCACATATGGTGCATACTGGTGATTCCTGTTGTACGACGGGGGTGACCATATTATTTCCTCTCTTCTCGGTTTTCTTAGTTGTAACTATCATTTTTGCAATGGGAATTTCCTTTGCAGGGGTGGTCTCAGTTGTTTATTGGATGGGTGGGGGCTCCTTGGGACTAAGGGGCTTCAACCTTGTGGCAGTAATGTGGGTGGCTCCTGTTCCTGCAGGGGGAACGAGGTACCAAACTGGGATTGCCAATTATATGTTGGGTAACACTAGTGTTTCCAAAACTCACTGGGAGATGAAGCCAGTTGGGGCGGTAGAGGAAAGGGGTTTGGGAGGTGACGTAGGCTAGAGAGGCTGTCGTGGTTGATGCCTCAGTGTCATTACTGCTTGTGTCTGTGTCCTGAATAGCTTCGGTGCTTGATGTGGACAACATGCACACCGAAGCCCCTGTGAAATTAGGTGATGACTCTGGGATAATGGGAGGATCTCCTAGGAATGACCCTAGAACGAATGATAGTTTGAATTGGCCAAGGCCATATTCTTGGTACCATGAAATTCCATCTGAGGATTTACCTATATAGGGTAGGATTACATCAGTGTTTGTTAGGGGACACTTTTCACTGTGCGTTAGTTGGTCTATAGTAATGATGCGGTCCTTGTGGGGGAACATCATAACGAGGAAGACGAAGGAGGCTATGGCAGACATGGAATACATATAACTCCATCCAAGGAGTATATTGTAGTCCAGGTGAGCATCCAAGACTTCAATGTCTATGTGGACCATCTTTTCAGCTAAACGGACTGGGACATTTTGGTAGAGGCTGATAGGGGTCGAAGGACGTCCGTCGTATGATGTAAGCGTGATGACTGAGGGTTTTAGTTCGGGAGACCCTAACTTCTGCCAAATTTTTTTTGACATGATGCATGTGGATGCACCCTTGTCTATGACACATCGGTGAATAGTAATATTCTGGATCGACACTGGTATCTAGAAGGCAACCGTGGAAGGAAGCCTAGGGGTGGCTTTGTCTATGTCAAAAACCATTAACCGTGTATCGGCAGGGTCAATAGTGCCTAACGTGGAAAGAACGACCTTCCGTTGTTTCGTGCATGACTGCAGTACTTCCAGAGCTAACATAGAAGTGGGAGATTATGCTAAATCGTCCATAATGTTATAATTATGGGCCTCTTTGGAGTGTTTTCCTGCTCGCCTATTAGGTCCCTTTGCCATTTTTGGCAATTGTTTTATAGGCATCTTTGAAATGGTTAAAGGTGCAGTTAGTGCACTGGTACTTTCCCTTGACGTATTGGTGTCTGGAGGGTTGTCGTAATTGTGATTCCTTATTTGTAAAGACATCTCTTCGCTATCCATGTAGATTTTATGGTTACTTTTCCCAGAGTCATCTCGGTTTTGTTGCTGAGTGTTGACCCTCCCTTGGTGGGGAAAAGGTTCTTGCATCACAGTTGTTTGCTGGGAAGATCCTCATTGTCCTCAGTTACTCTGTAGCTTCTTTAGCTCAAGGATATCGTGAAAATGGTCAGCATAGTGGTTGTACTCACCGCATATCGAACAAGAATGGTTTGTTCTAAGAGGTGGCCTTTTGCTATGTTATTGGGCATTTCTCGGCTCTTGGTTCTGATTCCAGTTGGAGTTGCCTCCAGCCTGGGATCACAGTGGGCATTGCTGGTTGTTGCCCTCCTGTCTAGGATTCCCTTTTGGCTTGTCCTTTGATTTTTTCTTCACCGCATTAGGAGGGTAGCTCTTCTGGCTATATTGGTGTGGTTGGTTTTGGGACGACTGCACAAATTTCACCTACACATTTTTTTTCGTAAGTGGGTTGTGTGCTGCAGACTAAGCATCACACGGTCCCTGGTTTGCACCTAGCTATTGGAGGGGAGCTCTTCCGTTAGTTTTTCTGTATGGGTACTGGGTCACCTGAGCCAGAGGATAAGGTCCTCCTTGGTGATATGCTTGCGCCCTATTGGTCAATTTTTTTTGAGCCATATGATGACTTTGAAACCCGGGTTGAGGTATGTTCTGGGTAGAACTATACGTGTAACCTTGGGTCATTGACCCAATTAGCTCATCTGCAGAGTTCAACGTGCCGGAAAATTCTTGATAAGTTTGCAGGCACGAGGCGTTAGGTGGGATGTTGTAAATGTATCCTGACTGCGTATAAATCAGCTCAATATTCTGGGCTTTGCTAATTGCGTCCTCTTCTGATGTGGGGCTTTGCTACGCCACATCCTTTGAAATCTCTGCTGTAAGAGTTTTCAGGAATAAATTTAAGAGAACCTGGTCGTCAAATTTAGCTTTACATAAACTACGACACCGCCTCCATTCATGGAGATGGTCCGAGATATGGACAGCAGGGGTTTGTCTAAAATGCATTAGTAATTCCATTATGGAATCATGGTGAATGGTTAACTGAAAATATGTTAGGAACACAGTAGTGAGGGCACTAAAAGTTCCATGTGAAGCATTGGGTTGCTCCACATACCACTTCGCGACTACTCCTGTAAGAGTGCGTTGAAATAATCTCAATCAAATAGTGTAAAATCAATACAATCTTTGTCCAGATGAGCACCATAGGTGAAAGGTCATGACATGATTACCTAGGTCTTCCGCTTGCTTGCCTTCAAATTTTGGAATATTGAAAGGGAGCTTCATGGGCATGTGAGGCCACATAGGACTATGTGCGATGGGGTCACTCATTAGCTTGGTTAAATCGGGTAGATTCAAAGAAGTTAAGAAAGGTGACTGAGAGGTTGACGCCATTTCAATGTGCGAAAACACAAAGTTATGGTTAGGAAGAGGGTTTATATATGACGTACCCTGTTGTGTATTCGACTGGTTTCCCGAATGGGATGCACTCCTCTTCCCTCTAGGGGTCGTGGGAGGAGTGGTGTGTGGTGTGGTGTTGGGGGACTGACCAGGGTTCCCAACTACGGTTTCCCCAATGAAGGATGAACCAATAATGGTGGAAGTGTTCTATCTTTGATGCCTAAATGGTGAAAGACCTGGAACCCCTCTCGGTAATGGGGGGAGGTCCAAAATATGCCTAGATCAACGAGGTTCCGTTGGGACCATTTAGGTGTCGACCATTTTTGGTTTTGGAAATGTTTGAGAGGATAGAGTCTATGATCAAATCAAAATTATGGTCACATACATAAAAAAAAGCGAAAATAAAATAAATTCTCCCTTTAAATTAACCTATGTAATGAAGCAAGCGAAAAAGTGGTTTTTGTTTGTTTGCATATGATACTCCAAATCCTAGAAGACCTATTCATCCTCACACACTCAAATGTAACTGGGCCTTGATAATATTTCTTGCGAGTGTTGGCACAACATCCCGTAAGAGATGGCGATGACCCCAGTCAGCCGAAGAGAATCCACCAATGTAAGGGTAGAGGGTTTGGCGCTTGCCTGCACCGTCACCTATAGGGAAAATGATGGCCTTTTTTTTGGCCACTAAGAACCACCATTCCTCATGAGCTGTTGATTCTTGGGCTTCTAGATATTCAGGTAATAGTACCAAGTATTAGCCGGGTCAGGTAGCCCCAACTGATACTGCATGCACTGCACCTAAGCCTAACCTCCTTTCAAACGTGTCTCTGCCGCACTTGGGTTTTCTTTGCCGTGGGATGATAGGTGGATTTGAAGCTCCCTAAATACACAACTTCTATGTTTCGATATGAATTATGATCAAGGCGGCTTATTGGATGCCTACCCCCTTGATCCTAACTTAAGCTATAAATTCTTTTGTGGCCACTGTAGGGAGAATTTAGTGAGTTTGGTTAAGTTAGTTGTAGGTGTCTTTGCTTCGCTTAGTGGGTGAGTGTGTGTGAGCACAAAGTGGAAAAGCACATAGTTTGAACGTGTGGATATCGATGATCCTTTACAAAATCCCCTATTTAAACTATGTTGTATTGTTCCTGCCTCAACTGAAAAACATGTGCGGGTAATGGGCCGCTTTCAATTTTTCCTAGTTAATCTATGTGACTAAATATAGGGAGATGTTGAATTGTGAATAGGGAGTGTTCATATGCTTACCTAGGATCACCGGAGGGTGCAAAGGTAGAAGATATTACTTGCTCTTCTATAAACAATTCAATCCTTGTCCCAGAATTCCTAGTGCAAAAATTGAACTAAACTAAAAACTTCTACACTAGAAAAAATAAAACTAGCTATGCATGCGTGGTGTTGGGCCACTTAATTGGGCTAGTTATATAGCTGTGTAAGTAACAAAATTTTCAAACCATAAATTTTTTTTGGAATGAAAGTTATTTTTCCCCCCTACTTAAACTATGTGTGAACTTTCCAAAAATAAACTTGAAGTAAAATTGACACTAAGCCTACAGAAAGTAGCTAAGAGTGAGCTTTAACAAGCTGCGGGGTACCAAAAATAGTGATGGAAAGTGTATTAGGGGATACCAAGCAGCTTACAAGCAGGAAGAGATAGAAATTAGGGAGAAATTTCTCATTCTATAATTTGAGTGCAAAAGGCTGAAACAGGTGCGCTCTCTACACACGGGTCAGCTCTGAACGCATGTCCTGCATGTCTGTGAGGAAAAAATGCACGCAAATTACCGCAAGAAAAAACTTTGGAGTTATTATTCTTTAGTCTGTCACTTGAGATGAACAAGGGACTGCAAGAGAAATCAGGGGAAATTCAGCTCCACTCCACAACATAGACAAAGGTCTCTGCAAAAAGAAAGCACAACCACATAAACTTGGTAATAAAACGTTAGTGGAGTCACCAATCCTGTTGTAGTGTGTTTGGTGCACGTATGTACGAAATCACACCAAATTGGGGAGTGTGGTTTACCCCATTAAGTTATTGGTAACAGGCAGAAAACGAAGTGGAGTCAAACAAGTTAGTGGAACAAGCTAGAATCAATAAGCATACTAGATAGAGAAATATCATGCATATATAAACTAAAAACTAAACTAAAAAGTAAAAAAAAATAAACATAAGCTCTCAAAAGAGTCAAACGACAAGAATAATGAAAACGGTGGCTCTAGGCCCCTCTTATTGAGCGCTGGTAGTAAGAAGAGTGAAAATTTACCCTCTTGAAAAAGGGCCCCTAGACAATGGTTCTAGGTCCCGATGCAAGGATTTTTTTATCCCAAGCTTACCTCTGTGCAGTATCCCTCTCTCTCTATTGTGTTGGAATGAACTTGTTGGGTGGTCAACAATTGAGTCCTCTCTATCTTCAGCTCTGGGTCACACACTACTGGTATTTCTTGGGAAATTCTAGCCAGCATAGCAATGTGATCACCAAGTATTCATCTCATGGTGGCCTTATATAGAAGATTTCAAATCCTCCCTTCCCTCTCTTGGTACATGGAGGATGGTGACCCAAGAGAGGGGTATGATTCCTTTGTGTGCTCCAAATATTCCATTTTGTGCTCACATAGTGTCTAAGGAGGCATTGGTGGTTGTCCTTAGGCAGCTTCATGTAAGGCATCACTTGTCCTTTGCTTTGTGTGGTCCCAGATAGTGACATTTCGCCACTCTAAGGAGTGCACGCATATCAGGAAAAAAGGCATGAAAAAGGCGCTCTTCTCGAAGGATTATGCGTGAAAATAGCATTTAGGACTAGTTCAAATTTGATTTTCCTCAGACCTTAGAGATTTTTAAATACTTTCTAGATTCTATAATGTCTTCTAGCCTTGTAAATCCTTTGGCCTGACATTAATTAATGTCATCTTCTATTGTATGATTTTCCAGTGTTAACACTACTCATGTACAACCTCATCTCATACCACTTAACAAGTTACCAAAACAAGGCTCATCACATCCAAATATGGTTGTAAAACAATTACACAACACAATTTACATATTGACATGCCATAGCGCCTCGCATGTGTTAGCATCCCCTACATTCCTTGGCATGCTTTAAAATCCCTAACACATCCCATCACTTCCTGACATGCCTTGGTAGTTTAGCATACCTTGGTGATGCCTAGCATATAATGTTGTCTCTCCCTCCTCAACACATATAGAACTCATTGACACTCCCTGTCAAACACTCTTATTCATTCATTTCCATGAATTTTGATCTAGTGCTTCCTTGTATTTCCTGGACACTCCGTAACACTCCCTAGCATGCATTGGCACAACCTAATACCTCACAAACCTTGGCATGACACCGTAGCACTCTACAATTCCTTGGAACTACCTAGCATACCTTTTTACTCTCTCCTTAGCACACCTATATCTCATCCAAACTCCCAGTTAGAAACTCCTATTAATTCATTTGCATGCATTTTTACACAGTGCTCCCTTATGTTTCCATAGCATTCCTTTACACTCCTTTGCACATGTTGGTACACCATAGCACCTAGGACTTATTGGAATGTCACCTTCGCCTATATCATGCCGTATTGTTTCCTAGCATGCCTTGTCACACTCTCCTTAGCACACCTAGAACTCAATCACTCTTCCAATCACAAAATCTTATTTGTTCATTTCCATGGATTTGGACGTAGTTCTCCCTTCTATTTCCCTGGCACTCTTAGTTAAAAATTTATTGTATGTGTTTGCACACCTTGGTTACATGATGCCCTAGCACTCTATAATTCCTTAGCACTACCAAGCATGCCTTGTCACTCCTCCTTATCACACTTGGAACTCGTTGACACTCCCTATCACACAATCTTAATCATTCATTTACATGCATTATGACATAATGCTCCCTTGTGTTTCTCTAGCACTCCCTAACACTCCTTGGCACACATTGGCATACCCTAGAACATCGCACACCTTGTAATTCTTTCCTAAAACTCTATTATTTCTTGTAATTGCCTATCATACCTTTTCACTCCCTCCTTAGAAAATCTATAACTTGCTAACACTCCCTATCACACACTCTTATTCATTCCTTTCCATGAAATTGAGACTAGTCCTCCTTTCTATTTCCATGGAACTCTCTAGCATGTGTTGGCACCACACCCTAGCACCTATCGCATCCTAGAATGCCTAACATTCCTTGGATCTTTCTAGAATTTTTTAGCACTTCCTACGATTTTGGGGACACCTTGGCACTCCCTAGTTTTCATGCCCTCATAAACAACCTCACTTTTTTTGTGACCTGGGAAATAAACCAAGTCATTGAAAGAATAGTGTTGTGTCTAGCCCAAGGTCTCAATTTGTCTAAAACTACTTTTTCCATCCCCTTATCGCAATTGTAGGTTTTCCTCCTCCAAGTCGTATTGTTAAATTCTCCTAACACAGTTCATATATGGGACAAATGAAATTCATTGACACTCCTTGGTGGACATGCTCAGTTGTTCGTTTCCATGCACTTTGAAGTAGTTCTCCCTTGTGATGCCCTGGCACTCCCCAACACTCCTCACCATGCATTGACACTATTTGGCATGTGTTAGCATACCTTTTCATTAATTTTCACACCTTGGCACTCCTTAACTATCATTTCCTCATAACTACCCTTATTTTCTTTTAGACTTGCAAACCCAACCAAGTCTTGCCTTGACTACAACAACTTGACCAAGTTTCATTTACTACAACTAGAATATGCCTTTTTCACCTAAGAATGGATTATAACTCATCTTAGGCTAGTCATTTCCAATCTTAACTCATCCAACTTAACAAGTTACCAAGTCAAGGCTCACGCCCAACCATGGTCATAAAAATACTAAGCAACATAGTTTACATCTTGACATGCCATAACACCTAGAATTTCTAAAAATACCTTGGCACTATATGGAACATGTTAGCATTCCCTTCATTCCATGGAATGCTTTTCAACTCCCTAGCACACCCTACCATTCCTTGACATGCCTTGCAGTCTAGCATGCCTTGGAATGACCTAGCATATAGCCTTGTCACTCCCTCCTTAGCACACTTGTAACTCACTAACACTCCCTAGCAAAAACTCTTATCCATTCATTTCCATTCATTTTTAACTAGTTCTCCCTTGTGTTTCTCTAGCGCTTCCTAACACTCCCTCACACCCATTGGCACACCCTGGAACTTGGCACATATTGGCATGTCACCTTGGCACTCTAGCATTCCTTGGCACTGCCTAACATACCTTTTCACTCACTCCTTAGCACACATAGAACTCACTAAAAATCCCAGTCACACACTCTTATTCATTCATTTCCATTCATTTGGAACTAGTTCTCCCTTTTTTTTCCTTGGAACTCCACAGCACTCCCTAACATGTATTGGTAGACCCTAGCACCTAGATCATCTTGGCATGTTTTCCTGGCCTCTAGCATGCCTTAAAACTACCTAGCATGCCTTGTCACTCCCTCTTTAGCACACCTAGAACCCACTGATGCTTCATGTCATAATCTCTTAATCATTCATTTTCATGCATTATTTTCACCTAGTGCTCCCTTTTGTGTCCCTAGAACTCCATCACCCTTCCTAGCATGTGTTTGCACACCCTACCACTAGGCACATCTTGGTTGCATGCCACTCTGGCACACTAGAATAATTTAACAATGCCTAGAATACAATGTCACTCCCTCCTTAGCACACCTGGAACTCGTTGACACTCCCTGATACACAGTCTTATTCATTCTTTTCCATGCATTTTACATAGTCCCCCCTTTTGTTTCCCTAGCACTCGCTAACACTCAACACACATTTCCACTTGGAACATCTTGGTATTCATGCCTAACCCTCTATCATTCCTTGGAACTATCTACCATATCTTTTCACTCCCTCCTTAGTAAACCATGAAATTTATAGCACGCTCTATAGCTCCCTGACATATATTGGCTCTTACCACTTGACAATTTTTGGCATGTGGTTGGATGCCCTAGAATTCATTGGAATGGTTTAAGATAAAATTTATTTGAGATCAATTATTCACAATTAAGAGATATGCAATAGAGGATAATTTTGTACTTGTTGTGCAACCAGCTCCAAAAATAGAAGGAAAGAGATATCAACGCCTTAGAAATAAGCCACTTCGAGGGGGCAACCTCCATTACATTACATGAATGAACAATTCTTGGATGATACAAATGAAAAAACCTCCTTTCTACATATATGAGTCCATGGGGCCACAATGTAATCCTAGCCGACCTAACAATAATAATGTAAGGGCACAATAATAACAATATGGGGGTTACATGGGTACAACAATAACAATGAGGGGGTTACACTAACAACAATCAGGGACTATACTAGTAATATTGGGACCTGACATGCTTCTCTCCTTCAAAAAAGTTTTTTCCTCAATGGCAGAGTAACCCAGTTGCTTTTGAATAAAAATTCTCATCCTCCCATGTAGAATCTTTAGTGGGTAAGTTCTTCCATTTGATGAGAATGCTACGAAAATGATTGATTTCATAGTTGTCGAGTTCTTGTTTCCATGTTTGCTTCGGGTTCCAATATTTTCCTTCCTCATCCAAGTTACGAAATATTGTTTGAACTTGAATTTTGTCCCCTATAACCTTTTTTAAGCATGAAACATGGAAAACTGGATGCACTCGTGAAGAATTAGGAAGCTCCAATTTGTATGCCATAGTACCAATCTTTTGCAACACCTTGTAAGGACCATAGTACTTTGGTGATAATTTATTATCCTTCTTAGCTTGCTTGAGGGAAATTTTTTTGTATGGTTGTAGCCGTAAAAATACCCAATCTACCAGATCAATACTTCTCTCACTCTGATGTTGATCTGTCTGTTGTTTCATTCGATTTTGTGCCAAAATTAGGTTATCCTTTAAGAGTTGGAGAACTTCTTGTTGATTCTCGATGTGATCCTCCACTGCTTAAACCCTGGAATTTTCCCTTAAAGAATATGTGATGGACGGTGGATGATATCCATAAAGTGCCATAAATGGGGTCATTTTTGCTGTAGTATGGAAGCAAGTGTTATACCACCATTCAGTGAGAGGTAACCACTTGACCCATTGTGCTTCCTTATCAAATACAAAACAACGAAGATATCCTTCCAAACATTTATTCACTATCTCTGTTTGACCATCGGATTGGGGATGATAAGATGAAATATGAGCTAGTTGAGTACGTAAACAAGAAAATAATTCCGTCCAAAAATTTCATGTAAAAATGGGATCTCTGTAACTTACAATAATCTTTGGGTTTCCATGTAGCTTTTGAATTGTTTCCATAAATGCCATAGCAACTGTACTTTATTTAAATGGATGAGATCACGCACAAAAGCGTGCATACTTTGTAAGTCTATCAACTACCACCATGATGAAACTCCTTCCTTCGGACTTAGGTAAACCTATGATAAAATCCATTGAAATCTCCTCCCAACGTTGAATTGGAATGAATAAAGGTTGTAGAAGACCCGGGGTCTTAATTATCTCAACTTTATTTTGTTGGAAAACCACACATTCCGCCAAAAAATTTTGAATATCAGATTTAAGGCCATTCCAAAAACATGTTTCTTCACACTGTGGTAAGTTTTTAAAAATCCTGAGTGTCCTCCTAAAGGAGAAGTGAGTAATTCCAAAAGAATCTTTTGTTTTATTTGGGTATTATTGAAAATATATAAGCGATATTTGTACCAGAAGGAATCATATTTCCAACTAAATGTATCATATGTACAAGGATCTTGCTGCAAATTTTGAATGAGTGTCCATAATTCTTTGTCAATCTTCAATCCAGCGCTTGCTTCGGTTATCCAATCTAGTTGGATAATAGAAATGGAACAAAGAAATGCTTCCACCTCTTCATCGTTTCTTGAGAGTGCATCTACAAAAAAATTTATCTTCTTTTTTTGTAGATGATTTCAAAGTCATAACCGAACATCTTTGTGACCCATTTTTGCTGCTCTTCTGAAGATAGTCTTTGTTCCAAAAAGTGTTTAAGACTATCATGATCATTTTTTACCTTGAAGTGTGTTCCCATTAGGTAAGGTATCGATTTCTTTAGTGCATGTAGTATTGCCAACATTTCCTTCTCATAAATAGCCTTTTGTAAATAATTTCCTTTGATTGAACGACTTTAAAAAACAATGGTTCTTTCTTATTGCATTAAAACAACCCCAATTCCATTTCCTGAGGCATCACATTGCACAATAAAGGTTTTTGTGAAGTCTGGTATAGCTAAGACTGGTGCTAGGCACATTGCCTCTTTAAGATGCTCAAAGGTCTTAGTTGCTTCAGGAGTCGATGAAAATGCATCTTTCTTCAATAATTTTGTTAGAGGTGCTGCTATTCTCCCATAATTCTTAAGAAACTTGTGATAATACCCTGTTAACCCGAGAAATCCGTGAAACTGCTTTATGGTTGTGGGGAATTTCCATTCCTTAATGGCTTCAATTTTGTTAGGGTCTACCTTAACACCCTCGTGAGACACAATATGACCGATATATTCCACCTCTTGTACTCCAAAGAAAAATTTGGATGTTTTTTCATATAAATGTTACTCCTCCAATAGTTTGAGCCCCCTGTCAACATGTTGAACATGATCCTTCCAGGACCTATTGTAGATTAGTATATCATCAAAAAATACTAGAAAAAATTTTCTAAGGAAGGGTATGAAAATGGAATTCATCAACCCTTGAAATGTCGAAGGTGCATTGGTAAGGCCAAAAGGCATGACCAAAAATTCATAATGACCCTCATGATTTTGAAATGTTGTTTTCGGAATATCTTCAATCTTCATTGTAATTTGATGATATCCTGAATGAAGATTCAACTTGGTAAAATAAATTGCTCCATGTAATTCATCTAATAATTCATCAATCACAGGAATGGGAAATTTATCTTTAAAAGTGAGTTTATTGAGCTCCCTATAGTCCAAACACATGTGCCATGGTCCATATTTCTTGTGCACCAATACTACTGGGGTGGAGAAAGAACCTTGACTAGATTGAATTATACCAGCCTCTAACATTTCTGCAATCATACATTCAATTTTTCTCTTTTGGACATAATGAAAACTATAAGGCCTGATGTTTGGAGGAAAAATTCATGGAATTAAATGAATAGCATGATCATGATCACGAATAGGTGGGAGTCCTTTGGGAGTATCAAACACCTTGGAATGATTGTCCAAGAATTTTTGGAGATCTGGAGAAATAGATGATTTTGATGTTGGAACTTCTAATGGGCATAATTGCAATTACGCCTCGTTTTTATTTCTTTAGAAGCTTTGTCATGACATTAGAGCTTATTATTTTTCCTGCCTTCCCTGTGATACCCTGTAATTTGATTTCCTTTCCTTCCAAAACATAATTCAAGAAAAGTTCTTGAAAATTAAAAGCTACCGTCCCCAAAGATGGTAACCATTGTACTCCTAGTAAAACATCAACACCTCCCATTGGGATGTAAAGAATTGGAATATTCAATACATATTCCCCCATCGCTAGCTTGATATTATGGCATTTTCCTGAGAAATTTATAGTTCCTCCATTTGCAGCCATCACTTGACATTCTGGTGCTGGGTATAGGAAACAATTCAATTCCTTGGCTACCTTACAATGAATAAAATTATGGGTACTACCTGAATCAATCAACACTATTACCTTTTTCTTCTTGATATGTCCTTCTATCTTGAGAGTTTGAGGAGTGGTAATTCCTGCCAATGCATTACATGATATGGTTGGACTCATCTCTTCTTCTTTGATGGTTTCTTCCTGGTCTATATCCTCTTCTTTTGAAGTTTATTGTTCATTTCCTTCCTCCTCTTCACAATCTATGTAAAATAATTTATTCTCAAAACACTTATGAGCTTTAGTGTATTTTATATCACAACTGTAGCAAAGCCCTTTTGCTCTTTTTTCTTCCAATTGTTGTGGTGCCAACCTTGTAGGTTGTGGAAGTCTAGGAGTAGCAACACTTACCTCTTTATAGATGTGAGTGGTAGGCTCCCTTATCGCCATAATTTTACATTCATTTTTTCTTTCAAACCTGAATGCCTTCTCCAATGAATTAGGTTCCCAAATGCGAACTTCATGTTGGATGCTATCCTTTAAAGTCCCTATGAAGACATCAAGCCTATGTTCCTATGGAATATCAGTTACCCTTATATTCAATTTTTATAAGTCCTCAATATGCTCCACCACTGAACCCTTTTGTTTGAGATTGATCAATCGGCTAAAGAAGGTGTTGCTCTTTGTATCCTCATAATGTGATATCATTTCCTCCGTAAAAATTCACCAAGTGACAATTTGTTTACGAGAGCAATGCCATCGATACCATACAAATGAATTTTATTATAAATTTAAAGTTGCAATGCATACCTTTTGTGTGTTTTTAACATTATTGAGATCAAAATATTTCTCCATCTGTAGTATCCATGTTATGGGATGCTTGCCATCAAATTTCCTCATATCCATCTTGGAATATGGTGGTTCTTCAATCCGAAATTAGAGTTTATTAAATCATGATTAACATTTGTTTTTCTCTCATCATGAGTTTCTTCTACTATCTTTTCGCCATTGGGAATCATTTATTATATCAACTTTGACAAACTTTCCTTCAAACATTCCATGTCTTCCTTCAAACCTTCCATTTTTTCTTCCATACCATCCTTCAAACCTTCCATTTTTTCTTCCATACCATCCTTCAAACCGTCCATCGTAGCTTCCATAAATTTCTTCAAACCATCCATCTTAGCTCCCATACTTTTCTTCAAAACATCCACTTCGGTTTTTGTTGATCTTTGTGAGAGAAAAATTTGGTGCATTTGCTCTTGTAATTTTGAGATGTCATGTTTCATTTATTCATCTTCATGAGCCATAGTAGAGCCTTCAGAAGGCTTAATGGGTGTTGAATTATTTTTAGGGAGAATTTTAGAACCCAATACTGATATCTATTCTACAATATGCCCTTAGAATCAATTAAAATTGATTCTTCAAACAAGACTTATGCAATTCGGAAAAAAAATACACACGTTTTTCTTGCTTTTGAGGAGCTCGATATTGAAGTTTCATTATCTCTGTGATTTCGGATCCTCAATATCTTAAAGTTGGCCCTGAAGTAGCCCTTTAAGTCCTCTTTCGAATTCCACAGGCCTAACCTGCTTTCGATTTTTCAAGGTAAAGTTACGTCCAATCTCCCACACTGACCTAATCATGGGCTGGTTCAGTAGAGCGAACTTGTGTGACTTGTCACATGTCACTATTTCTTGATTCGGCTCTAAAATTGATAGAAAGGAATCTAAAGTTTGTCTAACTCCGTCCACTCTTTACAAAATTCTGATCTGATGCTCAGAGAGAGAGAGAGAGTTATGAAGAAAATCCCACGATCACCTCTTTGAGATGAAATTCGAGAGCCTGAAAAAGCCCTAACTTCCACAGATCCTACCTCCCAAAATAATGTGAATCAATCTCTGAAATTTTTCCACGACGTTCCTCGAGATTTCCATTTTTCTCTGTGAAAATTTCAACTTCTCAACTCTCGTATAAAAATAGCTATAGCGAAAATTCCACGATGACCTATTTAGGTTAAATTCAGGAGCTTTCAAAAAGCCCTAACTTCCATAGATCATATCTCAGAAGCTATTGTGCACCAAGCTTTGAAATTTTGCGACATCATTCCTCAGGATTTCAGCTTGGTGTTCTAAAAATTTCAGCCTGTAAACCTTCTTATAAAAACAGTTATGGCGAAAATTCCATGATGACCTATTTTGGAGTAGCGAAACCCTATAATCCAAAGCTCTGATACCAAATGTTCTGAAACTAGCTCCAAAAATAGAAGGAAACAAATATCAACACCTTATAAATAAGCCACTTATAGGGGGCAACCTCCAATACATTACATGAATGAACAATTCTTGGATGATACAAATGACAAAACCTCTTCTCTATATAGAGGAGTCTATGGGGCCACAATGTAATCCTAGAAGACCTAACAATAATAATGTAAGGGCACAATAATAACAATATGGGGGTTACTGGGGTACAACAATAACAATAAGGGGGTTACACTAACAACAATAAGGGACTATACTAGTAATATAGGGACTTAATAGTACTTAAGAAACACTAGAACTTGGCCCCTGGCATGTACTGACACTAGTATTGGTATGACTAGCATGCCCCTCTTGAAATGGTAAGGTCTTGAATTATTAACCCTCACATGTGTTCATTTAGTTTTATTTTAATGTGGTGTTCCCTTTTGTCACCTGAAACTCCTTTACACGCACTTTCATACCCTCACATCTAGCACATCTTTTCATGCTTTAACACATGGCATTTTTTTGCATGCCTTGGCACTATCTGGAAGATTTTGTCACACCCTAACACTTCTTCACATGCCCTAGAATTCCATAGAATTCATTATCACTCCCCCCTTGGCATGCCTGACACTCCCTGACATAGCCTATTGTTCATTAATTTCCATTCATTTTGACTCACTGATTTATGTTTGATGGGGTGAATTTCTAGAAATATTTCCTTTAAGAAAATAAAAAAAATTATCACACCATTACTGGCATAAGTAATTGCGAGATTCTACTTGAATGAAATTAGGAAACTACCCAAGAGATTTTAAGAATGACATATTTAGGGTTTTTATTTATGGTGTGGGAATGGTAAGAGTTAGTGGTCAATATTGTGATTTTATTTCTCATTAAAGTTCTTATCCTTATGAGAGACTCGTCTTTAGAAAATGACACCCTCATCATGCTTACCATCCAACTCCTAATATTTTCAAAATAAAGGCCAACTTGCATAGTGACAGAAGGCATGTTGGTGTATGGTGTGCTAAGTGACTGAGTGAGAGTGTTAATATACTATGTGAGAGACTAAACCGTTTAATTTTTTTCCTCTATGGATGACATGTTGTAGGTGTGTGTCGTGGAACCATAGAGCTACTATAAATATTGTATAAGATATAGCCCAACATAATCAATGCCTTGAGAGAAATCTGTGGAGAGGGATCAAAATAAATTATATTGGTGAATCCACAAAAAATATTTACTGGAGAGTGACACAATTGTGTTCAATGGCACACATGGAGTCTTTTGAGATATTCATTTTTTTCTAAAAAAAATTTCGAGTGTCATTGAATTGGTGGAATTCTAAAATTCATGAAATTGTAAATTGTGTAGTAACTTTGATGCTTTTATTATAGAGGCTAAGATTTGCAAGAAGAATATAGGGTTTGTAGGGTATTAGGGGAAGCAAATCATCAATTCATAGCTCTTTGATATACTAAAGAGTATGCATTATATGAGTATTTTATATGGATTATATGACATTGAATCCACCTTGAAATGGAGGTTGTTATGTGTTATATAAACTAAGGATATTGTAGTTAAACAATTTATCTTAGCATGAAATTATATTGTATGTTTTGTTATTATAATTTGTTCTTTCAATTTGTCTTTTCTTATCGTCAAGTTTAATGCCACTAAAAAAATAGAAGAAGACACAATATGTAGCCACATGTAAGGGAAAAACCTCACTCTTTGGGGAAAACCCAGTCAAAATTATTTGTTCATTAGATTTACGATGAGACGACTAAGAAATTTAGACCATATACTTCCTCGATCAAGTCATCCATTCATTGTGTTAGCATCGAGATCTCCATGACACCGAGATATCCTTTTCTTGCACCTAAAATCCATCCTAATTACCTTGAACAAGTTTGAGATAACAACATAGCATCGAGCATCATTATTGAGATCACTGAGCATCATAACTGAGAGCATCAAACATCTTCATAGAATTGAGTATCATAACATAGCATTGATTATGTGGTAGATTTTTGTTGACACCGAGGAACTGTTTTGCTGCAACATCATAGCGTGAAAGTTACTCGAATCATAGCATAGATGGTTACCCAAATTTTGTAATAGGTTCGAGACCTTATCCTCCAACACCGAACATTTGATCATGATGCGAACTGTATCTGGGGTATGAAAATTTAAATATTTCCAAAATTCTGTTGTGGAAATGAAAAACTACACCTATGTATATATAGTTGTTTTCCATAGTTATTGAGTTGAAATGACAGTGTGAAGTGTTGTGTCTTGATTTGAGCTGACTTGAAGATTGGGGCCGACTTAAGGAGGAAACTTTGATGACTTGAATCACCTGAATTGAGGGCTTTATTTGAATTATATTTCAAGGATGATGACCTTGAAGAATATGACTTGATGGAGGAGCCTTTTGACAACCGTACGTTACATGATTTAAAATCCGAAAAATTGGATCAATTTAAATATGTAACAACTAACCTAGAAGTCCATAATTGGGACTGTAATATAAATATGGCCCAAGAACGAAACCCATGCTTTAATAAGTCTTTCAATAACCATAATAATTTATTTTTACAAATACATTAATAATGAAGATCGAAACTAGCTACATTCTTCAACATTATGGCTCCTAGAGAATCATCCTTCTTTGTGTTAATGATTTTTTTTTTTAGCTATCCCTTGGATAAGAACCACCATTTTAATAAAGTCCTATAAATCTTCACTCTTCAACAATTTTACCATATATTGTCACAAAAATTCCATAATCGTGTCCATTAAAATTTATAAGATCTAGCTTAAAACTCATAATGTTGACCCACTGACTTGATCCTATATTTAGTTTGCAATTAGAAACCCCGAACCAATCCACTAAAGCAATTTTAATTTTTAAGAACATATAGAAATTGCATAAGACTTGTAGGAAACATGCTACATGTCAAAAAATTAGCTTTAATACCATGCTGGAGAATCAAAGGATTTTGTATATTATAAAACTCGTATTCTAAAATATAGGTTGTGTTTGAATACATTGTTAAAACACCTAAAAACAACCAAACATAGTTCAACATACTAAGAAGTGTAAGAACCAAAATTATTTCCATACACAAAAGATATAATATATTTTTCACTACATAATAAATACACTCGTAAGACCATCTTTTGTAGCACCAAGATGTAACCAACACAATCCATACATTTCTTAACATAAAATTAATAATAACATAAAAATGATTTGAATGCAAAAATAAATGGAAACGAGTCATGGTAGAATGGAGGAATTAAAAAGGTTGAGTTGGAAATCCAAAAGATAATGGAAATTATACATAGGGAATAAACACATCACAATTAATATTTACCTTAGACAATGTGGATAACAACTCCTCTTAACCACCCAAGCTAAACCTAATGGACATCATAATTATTTTTTATCCATTTATAATGCTTCATAGATATGAAATTTAAATGGATATTTTTTAATATTTATAAAAACTATACCTCAAGGTCCATTTAAATTTGTATAGTGTGGGTTGTATTTAAAATATATAAATTGAATTGAAATTAAGTACAACCATTTTGAAACCTCATCAAGAACATGTTTTGGCAATAAATAATTGAATTTGGTGATAGTGTGGATTTTCTTTAAAATAGATAAATTGAATTGATATTAATTATAACCATATAGAAAATTCATCGAGAACATGTTTTGGAAAAAAATATTTGAATTTGGTCATAGAATAAGTTTTAAAATTGTTTTTGATTAACTAAAAGCTTGTTTTCGTTATACACAAGGAAATAAGATAACTAAGCAATAAAAAAAATTATCTTGCAATAGTGAAAGTCTACCCCTTAAGGCCTACAAATGAATCATTGAAAATTATATAATTTTCCTTAAATAACATTAATATCATAAAAAATAAATTACTTAACAATGAACATTTTCAAATAACTTTCCATAAAATATGGTGACATAATATTAAAAATTATACACTTGAAATAGCCCAGTACCTTGTAAGCACACTCTTTTCCAAACAATTCAGTTGGATTGACTCCAAAGCCAACCCCATGTACATGACCCCTCCTCTCGAGCCCAAAAACTATAGCAATGCCATCCTCCTTTGTTTCATATGCAGGAGACACTGAATCATTTTGTATCGATTCAATTTGTTTATATCAATGTCAAAATTTCAACAAATTCATGTAAGAAACATCATTTACATTAAAAAAAAAACAATACATACAAGAATAGGTCAAGAATTGTAGTTGGTTCCACATCTCTATAATAATATTTTTATTTCTAACCGGAATTATGAAGTGACCAAAATCAAAAAAGGTGTATGCAGCTAAAAAATAGGATAATTGGGGCATTATATATTTTCCCTAACCTTCATGGTAATTTGAGGCCACATAGAGTAGTTTGGTAGGTTATTTGTTTTAGAAAAGCCTATCCAAAGCATGATTTGGAAAGGAATAGTGAGGCTTTGTAGCTCCACGTGCATGTATATAGCTTCCATTCTTAGTTATATATCTATTACCAATCAACTCCAAGTAAACCAAAATTGTGGGGGAGAACTAGGGGCAATCCTTCTCAAATATAAGTTATAGAGTGGGGAAATAAAGTCATTAAAAATCCTAGGATAGTATTGAATATTCTTCGAATTATAAATATTTTGGAAATATATATTTATTTCAAGATACAATCTATATCCAACCCAAAGGACATTTTAGGGAATATTTTAAAAAACATACTTAACAATATGATAGGCAGAAGGACATATAAGATTTGAAACATTAACCAAGGAAATGAGTCTTGAACTTAACTATGCATGGACCAAGTTGTTAGAGATAATATCCACCTTATTGAAGATGGTTTTGTATTCATATAGACCTGTAATGCAAGGATCCAATTCTTGTAGAAATGGGTTATGTCTTCCTCTCTATTTGATATGATCATTAGGACCTTGTAATCTTAAAATACCAACTTGAAAGTTTAAGTGGAGTACAACCCTTAGCTAAATTCCTTGAATGAATTTGGTGTTATCCCGTCACTTAACTAGTGTTTGATGGGTCATTGGTTTCTCCACAATATTATGCTTGCATTGGTAGGTTGTGATGTCAATCCATTTAGAGAGATCAAATTGACTTACTCAATGCGACCTGTTTTTATTTTTAACAATAACACTCCTCCATGGATGTAAATAAATATGGAGCATATAATATTGGCAATCATTGTTCTATTTATTTGTTTAGAATATCTTGAAAGGCCTTGTTCATGTTCAAGTTAGTAAAAGATAAACATTGTAAACTTTTAAAATATTGAACTATTGCTACAAACCCTTGAAGAAGAGGTTAATTATCACATGATCTATTTTTTTAGGATCAATAGTACAGAAGAAAAAAATGTGAGAAGAGTGTAATTTATTTTGTTGTAATAGTAACCAAAGTTACATTTGTCATTTGAAAAAATAATTTAGTACATAGGTGAGCCTAGAACAACCCCTTAAAATAGCCATAAGGCCTTCCAGTTTTGAAACTCCTTAACCATAAGGGTCTAATTGAAAAACACATAGTTACTTTAAATATTTGTAGGTTGAGGCAACCACTTCAAGCCCTTGAACTTGAAGATAATACAATATTTTCAATTTTGTACAATAATAAGTCCATTATGCACTCTCCTCATCTTAGAGTTGGGAAGAGAGGGAGAATATGTGATTGATGCCAGCCTTGTAAATGAATAACCTTTACTACTCATTCTTTTGAATCTCCATCACTAGTTGAAGGAGTATATGTGCCCTGAATCAAAGATGATATCTTAACATGACTTATCGAGACTTGAACATTCTTGCCATGGATCTCATGGAAAAATGATGGATAGAATATTTGAATATTATGAAACAATTTCTCATACTCTACTTAGTCTGTAGGTGGTAGGACTTCAAATTTTTCCACTTATTGGGAAATCTCACCCAAAAAGTCAACCGTTGAAGAATCAATCCTATTCTAAATCACTCCTAACCTCTCATTTGTAAGGTATTTGTGAGCTTTCACCTATGACCCTTAAATTTTGTGTCTTTTAGCAGCTTGAATGGTGGAATAAACAATGTTGCAATAGGAGGTAAACTCCATTCCCCTTTAACTTTGTCAAGGCCTCTAGATACAACTAAAAACCAATGACACTCCTTTGACTCAACATGAATTTTTGTTTTTTTTTCATTTCCTTTACATAATCCTCATAGTAATAGCTTGTGGTTGAAATATTATGACAATAAAATGGGGCGCAGCATCCCTTTATAGGGTTTCAAAGAAGCGATATTTGAAAATAACCATCTTATCCCCTATATCCCTTAAGACGTTATAAACACATAAATGAAACAACATATTGATAACTATACCCAAAGATAAATCTCAAAGTTCAAGGCCAAACCCAAATAGAAAGAATCACACCATTGATTAAGAATTGATATTGAGTTTTGGTAAAATAAAGGACCTCCTTTCAAAGTCTTGACCTTGGTTTTAGCATTCTCAAATGGAAGGTTGAAAACCCACATTAAAAAGGGGAAATTTTGATCGTAGCCTTTGAAACCCTTTTCCAAGACGAATATATCTATTAGACTTGCTTGGATATCTCAGGTCTTGGATTTCTAGAGTACCCAATCAATGTTTTTGAGGCCGACTCCCTAGGTCCAACTAAAATTTATTCCTATTCAAGAGGAAGCTTGAAAAATAATGCTATTAGAATATAATTTTCCTTCATTTTGATTGATTTACAACAAACCTAAGTTCCTCTCCTTTGTTATCTTTCTCTTCCAATTTCCCAGAAAAACCCATTAATCATACATCATAAAAAAATTATATAGGTAAACATTGCAATCATTTTGTTCAACTTATCAGGTATCTTTACCCTACTACACTCTAAAATGGGTCTACTTTTCTTCATCTATATTGAATTAATGTATTTTTTGGGAGGGCGAGTCGGTTAAATATTATTGTTATTTTTATTTCAGGATGGGGCGAAAGGTACGAGGTTGAATTCCGGTGCCTTCATTTTAAATCAATCATTACCTTTTGATTCTCCATGTGCACAATGTTTGACAATAAGGTAGTGCTTTTCTTCATTTATTTGATTTTCTTCATATTTTTTGTTTGGGGGCTCGTTGATTTCATGGGACCTCCTCTATCTCATCCTTTCAAAAACAAAAGCAGCAAACCCCTCCACCTCAACAACGATCTAGGACTCCTAGCCAACATACCTCTCTTTCCCTTGCATCATCTAAAGTTCTTTGGCTTCATTTGTTTCATTTTATTCAGGTTTTTTGTTGGGTGAGGTTATTGATTTTATGGGACCTCGGCTTAAGCATACTTTCGACAACAAAAAAAAAAAACCCCTTTTCCTCATAAACAATCTTAGACTCCTAGCCTACAAAAATCTCTTTCCCTTGCATCATCTGAAGCTTGTCGATCAGCAGACCTACAAGGGCCTATTTCCCATCCTGATCATGTGTGATAGGTTCTCTCAGAGATTTAAATATCATGGGAAACATGGCCTACTGAGCAGGCATGTGTGGACGTGGTAGAAGAGAATTCCTATCCCATGAAGGAAATGGATACAATAGAATGTTTGGTGCGCACTAAAGAAGCCCCAAAATCCCACGGTGACACTAAACAAATGAAAACTCTTTCCACGTTATGTAATCATTCTTTTCTCACTTTGTTTTTCACAACAGTCTAGCAATGCCCCCAAGCCACCATAAAATTAAGGGAAAGACATGTCCAATTTTTTCTTTCTTTATGGCTTTCCACTTTTATCCCATTAGAGGATAGATCAACATGCATGTGAGACTGATATCAACACACTATTTTTTTGTTATTTTTCACTCATGTTTCTGCCTTATAATAAAAAATGTTTGTTTCAGGAACATGGATTTAAATTTTACATAGATTCGCTACTTCAAAGCAAGTTTCCAAGCAATTTTATTTAGAGGAACACTTCTCCAAGCACTTAGCTTACTAGCTCTTAGATTATTTTTAGTTTTTTTAAGAAATGTATTCTAAAGAAACTCAATCTGAAAATACTATTGTTGCTCTATATTTGCATCATTTTTTGTGTCTATTAAAACCCCCTTTAGGCCATAGAAGTCAAGACAGAGACCTCCAACTTGACATCACGCAAGGTCTCTCTCTCTACAGACCTTATTCCTCATACTCGACCATCACCAAAAGTTCTCTAGTAGTTTTAATGGTAGTATATTAAATACATGTTTTCTCTACTTGTGTAGTCATGAATTCAAATGAGGTGATGGGCGAGATCGATGTCGGTCATGAATGGGAGTTCTAAACCGAGCAAAAAAAATCAGGTGCATTTTAATATGTTTGACAAAAAAAGACGTATTGCAACAAAATGAATTTTTCTAAGTTTGTATGTAAAAATTACTCTCCAAGATTTTAATCACATGTAGCTTAAATAATCATAGTCAATTTAGAGTCCAATTCATATAACAGGAAAGAAACATAGGAATAAATTGAATGACCATAGCATACAATGGGACATAGAGTAGCCAATTCAGATCGGGACTTGCTTCGAGATGTAGTATGGGGAGAGCTTGATGTAATTTCACATAGAATGCGTGAAAAACCAGAGGAATTTCTAGAAGATCTGGAAGCGGAGCTTTGGGTGATCCTTGAAGGCACATGAGGTCTTAAACACATGGAAGAATTTTCCCTTTTGGAAAAGGTTGTATAAGGCAGTAGTGATCTTACACCTATGTCAATGTCTAGGGAACAAAGTTCAGCGAGAGGTATTTGTTGCTATTAAATAATGGATTCAAGCCTTTTTGCATCCAAATATCAGTGTCACTCAAATGGTCATTGAGATATTTTCTCGAAAATGATGTAGAAATATAACATGCCAACGTCAATTTCCTGCGAATGATTGTAGCTGGGAAATTTGTACCACCCGGAGTGGATTAAGTATCCTTTGCATATGCACTATTCACAACAAGTTTGAATTTGAAATGAATATTTTTTGACGGGTGGGTTGTGATACTTTTTCCCACTGGACAGTGGAAACAAGCAGATTATGTAATCTATTCTAGAAAAATAAGCATAGGTACCAGTCTTAAGCATGGTATAGGGTCATATAAAATTATTTTCAGGTCTACGGCTTGTATGAGGACATCAAAACTACTAGGGTGTGTTTCCACTCTATGCCCCTGATTATTTTTAGGTAAGTCCTCATCAAGGAATTTTATTGTGATCGGGGGACATTTAATGTAAGTGGGGAATACAGGGGTAGAAAACTATTTTGGAAGTCTAAAGAATTATTGGAAAATTTGAAGACTATAGTTTTTGATGAGGCAACGGTTTTGCAAAGTGTGATGCAACATTTCTTTCAAGGTTTGGTTTATCCAAGATATGAAATTTTTTATTTTTATATAAATTCTTTTGATGCACAATATTCAATTGGTAAGCCTACTTTTCCATATAGATTATCTATTTTCTTTCCTTACATTTTGGCTTTGTCATGCTTATAAACCCATGTATAAATTCTTATGCATCTTGGCCCAACCCAAAGAGTTATAAAAATATTATTTGCAAATGTCAATTGAATCTACTACTTGCATGCGTGGTTATAAGAAAAGGTGGGCTGAACCTCATAGTAAAACACCACATTTTGAACTGAAATGATAAATAAAACCTTTATTTTGAAATAAATTTCACTTCACCGTGATATTTATATTTTTTGAAGATTATTATATTTTACATGGATGGGGGTATTTTATTTTGTGTGACATCCTTCCCTCCAAATATTCATGCATGTCATTTGTGCGTTTGTTATAAATGTTAAGGATTTTATGCAGCAAGATCTTGGATACAATGTGTGGAGATTACAGCATGATGATCCCTAATTACAGCTTTGTTGCCTTGAAATTCTCCCCTTTCCAATGTGAAATATTTAACACTATTTTGAACTCTTGGGATTTCATTGATGCAAAGAAAGAAAATTCAACTGTGATTTTTTTCCATTTCATTTTAAATAATATTATCATATTTCCCATTACACTATTTTGGTTTTCCAAATAGTGGCAAAGAGTATATTACAAATACACTGACAAACACAAAATTCAAATATTAGAAAACAAATGTTTGGTGCCAAACCTTTCCAACATAAAAATTAAATTAGTATAAATCTTGCTTCTTAAATAGTTCAATTGAAAACATACCAGGCAAGGAACATTGGAATTGATAAGAAGGCAGATGCACAATATAAAAAAAGCCATCAATTTGATCGGGATTCCCATGACCGTTCGTAGTAGATAGTTTGTTCGTCTTCCCACCATTCCCTGAGAATTCTAAATTTAAGAGCAAGCATTTTCTCCTTCAAGTTTAAAAAATGCTTCCATTCGGCAGTATTTTCTTCTATTTGGTTTCTATTCATTTCATGCACCAGAAAATTTTGTTTCCTTAGTGACATATGTGAAACTTCAGAAGGCAATAACCAAGTGCTACTAGAAAAATTTGTAACCAAAGGAATTGAGTTAAACAATACTGAAATGCCCAATTTAGGACTCAATTGATAAGTTTCCCCAGAGTTATTTTTGATAGAATAATGTGAACTTGAATCTTCAGATATTACTGATTTCCTTTCCACAACCTCATCCTACAATTAGCAACCATGTTTTTAACACCACAATCCTCAATTTCAGTAAATTGTCTTCAAATAGTCCACTTGACACGTTTGTTGTCTTTTGTTACTTTTCTATGGCATTGAAAGAAAAGCACTACGAAACATTGATTTCTAACCCTCGCTTCAGCTGAATTTGATGCCAATTAAGGTAACATATTTCTATCCTTATTTATGTACCCTAAGGAAGACACTTTAACACTTCTAGTTAAATCCTTCAAAATTATGTTTTCAGATATTTCTCTGAATTCTTCCTGTGAGCAATATACAAAAACATCAACACAACCAAAATGGCAATTCTCTGTTTGAATTTATGAATTCAAACATCCGAGCACCTTCTCCACCCTATCAAACTCACACTCAAGTCTCTCCAATTTGTGTAATATTTTATTTATTTCTAAATTCCTACTACCATTTAGATGGATATTGTATTTGAAGAGTCCCACCACTCGTTGAATTTACTAGTAAAAAAGGATTAATATCCAAATACTGAGCATTCAATGGAGTTTCTATATCAAGAATCTGAGAAATTCTCACTGGAAAAGTACCCCTATTCCAGTTAATTGATTTCTTCATGTTTAGAAGTTCTTGGAATTTTATTTCACAACATTTAACATTCCCCCAACTTAGAAGATCCACATCTAAAGGAATATGCATTTCCATTTGCACATTGTACAAAATTTATAAAATCGTATAGGTGAAGACGAAATTAGAATTTCTTGGTTTTGGTTTTCTAGATAAGAAGCACGCCCAATCCTTAATCATCATATTAAATGTAATGTGTTGATAAACAAGAATTAGAAAAAATTCCATATATTAATTGGAATAAGTAGCCAAGGAGAATCACATTTTATGGACTTGAAATAGAATTCGAAATATGAGTAGGGAAGGTCAACTCAAATTGGAAAGGAATGAAAAGTATGAAAACTACACTGCTCTAAAATAATTGGTGATATTGGCATAGCCCCAAGGGTAGGTTCAAGTGATCTTGCAGCTAGACATGGGTCCTTTCAGAGTTGAGAGTTTATGGGTTCAACTCTCAATATCCAAGGGTTAAGTACCATAATAAGTGAAAATGGTGTGAATAGGGCTCTAGTGCCATATGAAGTATAATCAATAATTTATAGTTTTATAAATATGACTCTTTCTATCTATTATGAGACAAAACAACCAAGTGATAGAAAAATTAACGCAACAAAACCCAAAGTACAAGTAGGAAGACCATGGAAATAATTTCACAACTAAGAATCCCCTCCAAAATAATTGTTCATAAATAATTTGACAAGAATGGATCCACCTCACTTGGATGAGTGTGGATGTTGGCAAGTGATTTTAATAAATAACAACAAATCATTTACTATTGGACTGTAACACATGAAGTAAATCCAAGTAGTTTGAAATATAATGTTTGTATTCTAGCATTATACAAAAGTTACATGCTACCATATATTTTAATGAAAAATGAGAAGGCAGTGGAGTCCAGGAAGAATGAATGTAGGATAAGAAGGAAGCACTAAATTAGTGACACATTCTCCTTCTTAATATAGCCAGAACCTAAGCATTTTAAGAAATTTTAACAAGACATTCCACTTGTCTGAATTTTTGGATTGATCAACATATTTTAGAATGTGTGAGATGCCATATTTGATCTCCATATCAGTGGGAGTGCATATGGAAAGGTCCATCCTTCATTTCCTAGCATACATCACTAGTTTGACTTCCGCATATGTCAAAGTAGTCAAATGATATGTTCGGTCACTTCTAGTCTCTTCAAACTTCAACTGACTGAGTAAATAATGTCTTTTACAGTTCTATATGAAGGGGGATATCAATGTTCAGGATGCCTTTAAGTAAATCTCTATCGGTAAGATAGTTTTCCATTTGCTAAAGTATTTATTTTCAATGATTCCATAATTTACAACAAAATACAGTTGTATAATATTTAAAAATAAAGTCGAGGTAAATCACCTACTCTCACTAGCGGTGAACGCTGCCGAGAGGTGGTTGCTTTATCAGAAGGTCAAACACCATTAGAAAGTTTGTACCTAAATGACTTTCCTTCAAAGGCCTAATTATTAAGGATTGGAAGGGCTAATTATTAAGGATTGGAAGGGCTAGAATCATTGAAATGGAATGATTAGAAGATATGAACTTTTCAAATAAATTTCAATTTCTTGAAATTCTCTCAGAAGAGGAACATCTGAAGAAAATTTAGCCAACTATTATGTATCGACAAATGGAAAGAAGAGTTAGGAGAGAAAATTCAGCATAGAAGGTTGCAATTGTAGCTTCTACCATTTTACCTATCCATTCAACTCGGAAGGGAAAAAAAGTTATTGCATCTAAGGGTGGTATTTGTGATTCAATCCACCTGTTGGGAGAGTGGGGCAGTTCAAAAATTTTAATTGCTACTGAAAAAATACAACTCTCAAAGGGAATACAAGTATTTTCTTAAGTTTTATTTTTAATTTATTTCTTAATTGATTAATGCTATCATGGGGTGTTTTTCACCTGTGTATTCAAGCACTTAGTTATGAAAACATTTATGAGTATCTCTCTCTATTTATAGTGTGATATGAACAATTCCAATATCATGTAATGTGAAACAGATATTATAGGATTTGAAACTATTATTCAAGCAGTTGTTTCCCTTTTGTTTTCAATTTTAAATTGTAACAATTCCACCCACTTAAAAAAAAAAAAAAAAATTATACCATAAATGCTACTTTTTCGTCAATGACATTAATACCTTTCGTCATATTACGATGTATCTCTTTAAGTGTGCTTTCGGTTGTTAATGTTTCTCTAACAACTTATGGTTTCATGAACATAATATTTTTTGTGATTAATGATCCTTTGACCCTGTTAAAGATTTCCCATTTTACTTTGAGTAGTATCTATCCTTGAGGACAGTTCCTCACTATCTTACTCCTGTTATAATAAAATTATTATTTTTCTATTACTTTCTTCATTTATCATTTTATGTTTATTATAGCATTGTTTGTTAACATAATTTTTTTTTTTATATCTTAGAATATTTAATTTTATTCTAATATTATCCTAACCACTTTTACCATCCTATATATTTTCTTCAACCCTTATTCCACTTATACCCTATAGTTCACCCTTAATAATCCACAAGAGTTAACCTTGAAGTTACTTGTCCATAATTGAACCTATAGCATGAGATTAAATCTTTGAATTATATCACATTAATCCATATAAAAGGATAGAAATAATGTTGTTATTGAATATCGTATGTTCTTCCACTATATTTCTAATACTTATACATTAGAGTATTATTCAAGGTCTTAATCACCTTTCAAATATATGACATGTTGTCTTATGTTCAAAATAACTTCGAATTTCTTATTGGGAATTCATCTTATCCCTACGTTGATGAAGTGCTCATATTCATCATTATCATATCCATACTAAGGATAGGAAACACATTCCTATAATAATTTGTGACATTATATATATTTCATGGAAGGATGTTATGTTGGTTGACACATTAAAATGTCAGTCTTTAATAGTTTTTTCTTAACCCATAATTAATGTATTATATCTATCAATCATTTTTGGTATTTGATTATGGATTATCCATATCTTAGGGACATCTTATTTATATCATTTCTTTGTTCGAGAAATTCATGCATTAATGAAAGTACTTGTTAATAAATTGGATCACATGGCCCTGAGGATATTTAGATCCTGTTGTCACATATATTCGTGACACGTTTACGGTGAGGATGAATTCTATAACTTCCCTCTGCCCATTCATTTGATTTTGAAAGGAAAGTTAGGGTTTCGTTTTTCATTTGCATTCAATATGCTGCTCAGTTTTAGGATTTGTCTCTTCCCCCAAAGCTTTACGCAGGTTTCCATTCCTCGTTCATGGTGTTCACTGTTCGAAGCACTCTGGCAATGTTTTGGTTACATGTTTATCGTTATCATGACCATTGTTATACATTTTCTATTTCCTTAATATAATTATTCACGGTTTTCTAATTTATTTTGTATTTCATGATTGCAAGTGAAATTTTGTTCTTCACCCTCCTAATGTATTGTCATCGTTTTACCAATACCATGTAATAATCCTATGAGATTTTGTTTTATGGGAATCGATTTCACTCAAGTGGATCTCATCAATATGGTATGCAAATTGTATTTCCTTCTGTGTTATTCTTCTGTGAGAAATATTCCATTTTCGTTGTTCTTCAAAACAGAGTCCCCATGCCTCTATTCTAGAAACGTCTCACTCTGCTCTTAGCCCAATGACTTCATAATACAAATTGAGTTTCAATTCTATTTTTGACTCACAGATTTTTTTAATATAGGTTTCTGGGTTTATTTTAAAATTAGTTATCATTGAAATATATGAATTCGATTTTCCCCAATTAGTTTCCAATGAAAACATTGAGCTTGGATGTCTTACATGCATGTGTTATATTTATTGAGTTTTTATTAGATTCAAAATATCTTCACATTGTAGTGTCCTTCCATTCTCGACTTTCTGAAAATTTTAAAAGAGAATGAATATTATGATTACCAGTGTTTATAAAATTTCTTTTTCTTCCACTGTGAATATGATTCCTAATTGAACTATTCATTTTACATTTTAGCCATCTCTGAAATCATTTTTCCCAATGACTTGGGCATGGTTAATTTCCTCTATAACCATACTATAATTACGAATTTGTAATAGAGTTTACAGTCACTGTATATCGCCACATATATATTCATATTTTAATTAGTATCGTGGCTTTTCTCTAGATTATATTTCTATCATATTCATATGAGGTCATGATTGTAATTACTCCATAGCGTAACCCTCGTTCACGGAGAATAATTTTTGTTTTTATTAATTTTCTCCCTTTATGCTATGTCGTTTTAATCTCAGTAAATTCTATTGACGTTCTTCATATTGAAATGCCTTCCTAGTTGTTTATATACAGACATATCATTTCAATGTTGCATAGTCCCCTTCTGTGTTGAACTTATTGAAATTTGGTTTGTAAATTTAATTACAAAAATAATTTGACATTTTTCTTACTATAAGCTCTTATTTTATTTATTTCTCCAAATTAATAAAATAAGAGTTTGTATAGGGACCTCCCGTTCATCTGCCTAGAGCCATTTAGATGCATAGTAATGACTCTATTGACAAGAAAAAAGGTAATTTCCTTTTTTTCTTTTTAAAGTGTTTCTATTTTAAAATTTTATACAATTAAATAAATGAACTTATATATATGTACAGGGCTGGTTACACTTTTTAAAAATGATAGTCAAGGTAATTTTCTTATTTCAATTTCCCTTGTCAACTGTTTATATGTTATTAAATTCTTTCAGTGAACAGATATATATATATATATATACTATGTCTTGTATATATTTATCTGTGTAGTTATTCTACCACTCTCAACTTACTATTCTTCAGTTTGAATGATCATTATGTCAATTTGAACAAAACACTTTACCATTTCTTGACAATACAATTGTATTTATATATATAAATTTTGGTCAATATCGTCTAAAGAATTCACTCTCCTGAATTCAAATCTATGTTCAGATTCATAATTTTGTTGTAATTATTTATTTAGGACTATGGACTTTGTCTAGAATTTATGACAAATGTTATTGTACTTTCTATCATGGATAATATCATGGTTATCTTATCACTGTAATGATACACATTCATCTGTTATCATAATTTTAAAATGAAATTAATTGCTTCATTCCACTATATTGTTCTTGTACTATCCTTTATTACTTTATGATGTATATCAATTTTGAATTTCTGTGACAATGAAAGAATGAATGACTATATGTAACCCTCTGTGTACTACACAACATAATGTTTAATTTAATTTTGTGTAATCATGTTCCTAATAGAAGGATAATTTTATCTTTATGAACATATTTTTCTGTTCAATGTTTTAACTACACAACTTTTAAATACACTATTTTTCCTTCTTTTCACATGTATTTATATATATATTATGTGTATAAAGTTTGAATGTTTACCACCTAACCTCAGATTTAAACCCTATTACTGGGATTTAGACATTCTAAGTCTTTTTTATTAATTTCAATTGTCTATGTAACTATACATATCGACTATATCTAATATAGTTTTTTTCTGTTAAACACATCAAACTTTCTAAATCAAATTTCTACAGAAATTAATAATTTAGAAAACTAACTCTCTTACATAATTCAATCTCTTCTAATTGAATCATAATTCAATATATAAATATAAATTCTAATTCTCTTACATAAATAATCATTAATCTAAATTTCATTACCACTACAATTCATAATAGATAATTAAATTACTTGTGCATACCAATTTTGGTAAGACTACTTGCAACCCAACCTTGAGATTTATCTCCACAAGTCCCCCCGAGGAGAGACGAATTCCTCCAAGGTGTATACAACATCTTGTCTACCTAGGAGTGGCTTATTTAATCTTCCTTTCCCTTTAACATGTTTCCATAACTACGTCCAATTAAATTACGATTTTTTTTTTCTTTTTTCCTAGGCTTTTCTTTTGTTTTTTCCACAAAAGTAGTTTAGAACTAATTTTTTCCTCTTTCTAGTTCTATTTCACCTCTTCTTAATAACTTTCCACTTTACATATGTATCTTTTATATTTTTATCTCCAATCTAATATTTTTAATTTATTTTATTTTCTCCAAAGATTTTTGGAGAATCTGGGAAAGTCTTTGGATTTAATTCCATCCTCATGGACTTAAAATCCTGGTCTCCAACATACTATAGTCTTTGCAGAATAATTCAAATTTCACATTTATTAAAATTATAATTATAATATGTCCACAATAATTCTTTTCCTGTTACGTTTACTCAACCTTTAGGGTTGTTCAACTCTCTAATAAAAGCAGTAAAAATAAAGATATTACATATTCCCCCTCTAAAACAAAACATCGTCCTCGGTGTTTCAAAATACCATTTCACTTTTCAAACAGTGATGGATATATTTCTTTTATTTCCTCTTCTCGCTCCCAAGTACCTTATTCAGGTGTAAAGCACCTCCACTGCACTTTGACCCTAACTACCTTCCTATTCTAGAGATCAATTCCTTCCCGTGCTAATATATCAAGGGGCTTTGGAAGAAATTCTCCTTCTATTTCCACGTGTATCACAATCCAATGAATTACATGCGTAGGATCATGTACATAATTTTTTAGTTTTTCCATCCTGTAGGTTTATCCATAACATGCACGCGTAAAATTTCTTCTAAAATCTAGTTTGTCCTTTCAGTTTTTCCAAACAGTCTTTCAAAAGGCTAAAATAAACTTACATCTTTGTCTGATATAATCATTTTAGGAATGCAATGTAACTTCACAATTTTTTTCATGAATACATTATCTACTTAAGTTGTGCCAAAATTAGATTGCACTGGTATAAAGTGTGCAGCATTAGTCAATGTGTCTGCAACGACCATTATAGAATCATGTTTAAATTTAGTTCTAGGCAATCCAGTGATACAGTCTATTAAAACCATTTTCCATTTCCATTCTGGAATAAGTAAAGGATTCAAAAATCCTGCTGGATGTAGTTGCTCCACTTTTACCTGTTGACATTCTAGACATCTAGCTAGATAATTAGCCACACATTTCTTCATACCTAGACAAAACATGTTCTTTCTCAATGCTGAAATTATTTTTTGGTAATTAGGATGTCCTGCATAAGGTCGTTTATAATACTCATCTAAAATTTCTTGTTTTCATGAGGTCACATTTGGACTTTACAATCCATTTTTATGGGAAATCAACCCCTTATGTTTTTGAGTATATCCCAATATTTTAGTGTTCTATAAATTTTCTTGTAGTTTCTCATAGTTTAGATCTTCAATCCTTCTATGTAAAATTTCACACTACTTCCAGCACTATTCAAAATTTGATGAGCATTCCTACTCAAATCATATGCAATCTTATTTTCATTTCCCTTAATATGTTTGATTTCTATATCAAACTCATTAACGAAAGCCAACCATCTATCTTTTCTAGCATTTAAATGAGGTTGTGTGAAAAAGTATTTCAAGCTTATATGATCTGTCATTAGTATGAAATTTTTTCCTAACAGATAATGTCTCCACATCTTCAAAGCATGTATCACAACAGCTAATTCTAAGTCATTAACATTGTAATTATGTTCATGTTTCTTTAATTCTTTTGACTCATATGCTATGACTCAGTTTTCTTGCAATAATACCCCACCTAACACTTCTACACATGCATCTGTACATACTACAAATCCTTTGTTTGGATCAACAATCATCAAAATAGGAGAAGTTTTTAGTTTATATTTTAACTGTTCAAAACTATGTTGACACTTTACTGTCCATTCAAACTTTACTCCCTTTTTCTATAAAGAAGTAATAGGATATGCTAAGGCTGAAAATCCTTCTAGAAATCTCTGGTAGTATCCAGTGATACCCATGAATGATCTTATGCTTGGGACATCACTAGGTATAGGAAAATCCATGATTGCTTGTATTTTGTCTGGGTCTATTGCCAATCCATCCTCCGAAATTACATGACCCAGATACTAAAATTTGTCCTTGAAAAATTCACGCTTACTCAGTTTGAAATATAGCTTATGTTCTGTAAGTGTTTGTAAGACAATTCAAAGATGTTCTTTGTGCTTTGCTTCATTTTTGGAATATGCCAGAATGTCATCAATGAACAATAAAACAAATTTGTCTAGATACTTGTGTAACACACTATTCATTAAACACATGAATGTAGCACGTGCATTGGTCAACCCAAAAGATAGAACTACAAATTCATAGTGTCCATATCTAGTCCTGAATGTTGTTTTTTTATGTCCTCATCTTTGATTCTTAGTTGATGATATCATATTATTAAATCAATCCTTTAGAAGATAGTAACTCATCTCACTTGATGAAATAAGCCATCTATTCTGGGTAGGTGATATCTGTTCTTTATGGTCAATTTATTCAGTTTTTATAGTCTGTACACATCCTGAATGTCCCATCTTTATTTTTAACAAATAATACAGGTGCTCCCGAAGGATACACACTTGGACTAGTGTAACATTTGTCTAATAACACTTGTAGTTGTAGTTTTAGTTATAACAACTAAGGAGTACTCATTCTATATGGTGCTCTAAAAATAGGTGTAGCTTCTAGTACCAGTTCAATTGAGAAGTCAATTTCTCTTTTAGGGGGTAGATGGGGGATTTCCTCTTGGAATGCATCTTTGAACTCTTTAATTACTCGTAAATTTTCTACAACTTCTTTTTCAAATTTTTCTCCCAATTCGTCCACTTGTACAACATACACTTGACAACCTTTTCTTATTATCATTTTTAACTATAGTGTTGAAATATGTCTAATTAATATGGGTCTTGGTTTTCCTTTCACTATCATTGGTTTTCTCTCACCATCAATACAATGAACTGTTTTATCTAAGAAATTAACTATTACTTTACGTTTCTTTAACCAGTCCATTCCCACTAACACATCATAGGGGCCTAGAGGAAAAATATTTAAATTCAGTTCAGTTTCATACCCATTTAAATTTATAGCAATCTTTGGAAGTTTATGGGTCACTTTTTTTTTCCAGTAGCTAACTGAACTAACCATGCTTGCAAAAAAATTTCTGATTTTGATTTGCACTTTTCCGCCATCTGAGGACTTATATAGCTTAAATTTCCTCATGGATATATCAAAACAAAAATAGGTTGTTCAACAATCATACCTTCAATTTCTATCATGGTTGATCGGTGTTCAACTTGGCGATCCTCAAGTGCGACATTGATCCTTGGAATGTTTCTAGAAACGTCATTTATAGTATTCACCTCTCTTAACACTAGAATGATTTGAACTATTCTATGAGGACAATGACATAACATGTGACGTTCTCCACAACCCTAGCACTTTAATGGTTCCTTGATTTTTATGTCCCCTTCCTTTCTTTTGTTTGCATCCATCTACTTAGATCTAGTCTGTGATTGTGCTTGTTGGTTTTCTCCAATTTTGTTAAACTTCTTCCTTTGATGTTTTTTCCCAAATTTTTTAAAGTATGTTGGTTTTACTCTTTTTCCACTAGAGTCACCTTTCCCTTTTTCTTTTTTTTTCCAATTTTTCAGCTGATCGTTTCTTCCTTTGAACTATTGATAACACAGTCTTGCTTTGCGAAAAAATTCATCCATTGTCCTGGGATTGTAAAATTCTATTCTCTCCTTATAGATAGTAGGTAGGAAATTTAAAAATCGTTGTACTTTGGCCTTTTCCTCTCTGATATAAGGCACAAAGTGAAGCAAGTTAGTTAATTTGGTAACCAACTCATTAGTAGTGATTTTTCACAATCTCATCTCATGAAATTATTTGGATTTTTCATCATAATTTCTCTTATTCAGATATCTAGATTTGAATTTGGTTTGAAATTATTCCCAAGTAACAGTTTTCTCATCCAACACATGTACCATTTTGGTTTCTTCCCACCACAAGGTAGCTTTATCCTGTAGTTTGTAAATAGCCAATATTGCTTTTAGGTTACTTCCATATTCATAAAATTGAAATTATTTTACCATTTTCAGAACCCAAGCTTCTGCAACTTCTTCCATTTCACCATCATAAGTTGGAGGTTTAATTTTTCCGAATTCTCCTTGCAATTCCTTTTTCTTTCTGGACCGTTGTCCAACTGCTTCACCATCCTCAGATCCTTCTAAGTTTGTTTTAGCTTCTTTCTCTTTCTTCCACTGTCTTCACTTTCGTGACTAGAGCTTGAGGTTAATTCCTTAATCAACCTCTCTTTCTCTTCGTTGGCTTGCAACAATCATTCATTGTTGGTTCTCAATTGAATCAATTTTTGTTACATCTCACTGACCATATCCAACGACTGAGAAATTTGATCTAGTGGATTTCCCTCACCACCCAGATCCACGTACAACCCTCCTCCATCACTCATAATAAAAGTTATACTTTTCTACACTAAATCACTGTACACAGAAAATAATTTCATGCAACTGATTTATTTTTTTCAAAATTGTAATTAACTTGCAGCAACATAATTTTGGGTTTTATTTTTTTATTTTTTTTGTGTGAGGACACATATAGGCCCATTGTTTTCAACATGGGATTTGAATCCATTTGTAACAACCCGACTTACTCAATTTTTTTCTTCTATTTATATCATAAATGCTACCTTGTCGTCAATGACATTAATAACTTTAATCATATTATGATGTATCTCTTTAAGTGTACTTTCTATTACTAATGTTTCTCTAACAACTTAAGGTTTCATGAACAAAATAATTTTCTGTGATTAATGATCCTTTGACCCTGTTAAAGATTTCTCATTTTACTTTCAGTAGTGACTATCCTTGAGGACAGTTCCTCACCATCTTACTGTTGTTATAATAGAATTATTATTTTTCTATTACTTTCTTCCTTTATCATTTTATGCTTATTCCTGCATTCTTTGTTAACATAACACTTTCTTTTATATCTTATAATATTTAATTTTATTCCAAGATTATCCTAACTAATTTTATCATCCTATATATTTTCTTCATCCCTTATTCCATTTATACCCTATAGTTCACCCTTAATAATCCACAAGAGTTAACCTTGAAGTTACTTATTCATAATTGAACCTATAGCATTAGATTCAATATTTGAATTATATCACTTTAATCCATAGAAAATGATAGACATAATGTTATTATCGAATATGGTATGTTCTTCCACTATATTTATAATATTTATACATTAAAGTATTATTCGAAGTCTTAATCACCTTTTGAATATATGACATAATCTCTTATGTTTAAACTAACTTTGAATTTGGTACTGGGAATTCATATTATCCCTATGTTGATGAAGTGCTCATATTCATCGTTATCCTATCCATACTTACGATAGGAAACATATTCCTATATTAACTTGTCACATTATATATATTTCATGGAAGGGTGTTATGTTGGTCAACACACTAAAATGTCAATCTCTAATAGTTTTTTCTTAACCCATAGTTAATGTATTATATATTTCAATCATTATTGGGATTTCATTATGGCTTATCCATATCTTACGGGCAACTGTTTTATATCGTTTCTCTGTTCAAGAAATTCATGCATTAATGAAAGTACTTGTTTATAAATTTGATCACATGGCCCTCGGGATATTTCGATCCTTTCGTGACATATATTCGTGATAGGTTTACGATGAGGATGACTTATGTAACTTCCCTCCTCCTATTCTTTTGATTTGGAAAAGGCAAGTTAGGGTTTCGTTTTTCATTTGCATTCAATGTGTTTCTCGGTTTTAGGCTCTGTATCTTCCTCCAGAGATTTACACATGTTGCCATTCCTCATTCATGGAGTTCACTGTTCTAAGCACTTTGGTAATTTTTTGGTTACATTTTTATCATTATCGCGATCACTGTTATACAATTTCTACTTCCTTAATTAAATTATTCACGGTTTTTGAATTTCTTTTGTATTTTGCGATTGCAGGTGAAATTTTGTTCTTCACCCTTCTAATGTATTTCCATCGTTTTACCAATACCAGGTAATACTTCTGTGAGATTTATTTTTATGGGAATTTATTTTACTCAAGTGGATTTCATCAATATGGTATGCAAATCATATTTCCTTTTGTGTTATTATTCTGTGAGAAATCTTGCAATTTCGTTGTTCCTAAAAACAGAGTCCCCATGCCTTTATTCTCGAAACGTCTTACTGTGCTCTTAGCCCAGTGACTTCATAGTACAAATTGGGTTTCAATTCTATTTTTGACTCACATCATTTTTTAGTAATAGGTTTCTAGGTTAAGTTTAAAATCTGTTATCATTTAAATATATGAATTCGATTTTCCCCAATTAGTTTTCAATGTCAGTGCTGAGGTTGGTTGTCTTACATGCATGCGTTATATTTACTAGGTTTTGCTTAGATTCGAAATCTCTTCACATTGTTGTGTCCTTCCATTGTCGAATTTCTGAAAATTTTAAAAGAGAATGAATATTATGAATACCAGTGTTTATAAAATTTATTTTTCCTCCACTCTGAAAAGGATTCATAATTTAACTACTCATTTTACATTTTAGCCATCTCTGAAATCATGTTTCCCCAACGACTTGGGAAAGGTTACTTGCCTCTATAACCATAGTGTATTTACAAATTTGTAATAGAGTTTACAGTGACTGTATCTCATCACATATATATTCGTATTCTAATTAGTATTGTGGATTTTCTATAGATTATATTTCTATCATATGTACAAGGCCGTGACTATAAATACCCCACAACGTAACCCTCGTTCACGAAAAATAATTTTCATTTTTATTAATTTTTTCCCTTTATACTGTGCCATTTTAATCTTAGTAAATTTAATTGACGTTCTTCACATCAAATTTCCTTCCTGGTTGTTTATATATAGACATATCATTTCAATGTTGCATAGTCCCCTTCTCTTTTGAACCAGTTGAATTTTTTTTTGTAAATTTAATTACTAAAATAATTTTACATTTTTCTTACTATAAGATCTTATTTTACTTATTTCCCCAAATTAATAAAACAATGGTTTGTACATGGACCTCATGTCCACTTGCTAAGAGTTGTTCAGATGCATAGTAATTATTCTGTCGACAAGAAAAAAGGGTATTTTCCTTTTTCTCTTTTTAAATTGTTTCCAGTTAAACCTTTTATACAATTAAATACATGAACTTATATATTTTTCTCTTGTATATGTACATGGCTGGTTACACTTTTTAAAATTGACAATCAATGTAATTTTCTTATTTCAATTTCCCTTGTCAACTGTATATATGTTATTAAATTCTTTCAGTGAACATATAGATATATATATATATACCCTAAGTCTTGTATATATTGATCCGTGTATCTATTCTACCACTCTCAACTTACTATTCTTCAGTTTGAATGATCATTCTATCAATTTGAACTAACAACTTTGCCATTCCTTGAAAATAAAATTGTGTTTATCTATATACAGGTTGGTCCATATTGTCTAAAGGATTCACTCTCCCGAATTCAGATCTATGTTTAGATTCATAATTTTGTTGTAATTATTTATGTAGGACTATGGAATTTGTCTATAATTTATGACATATTTTATTGTACTTTCTATCATGGATAATATCATGGTTATGTTATCAGTGCAATGATACGCAATCATTTGTAATCATTATTTTAAAATGAAATTAATTTCTTGATTCCACTAGATTGTTCTTGTATCATCCTCTAGTACTTTATGATGTACATCGTTTTTGAATTTTCGTGACAATGAAAGAATGAATGACTATATGTAACCCTCCGGTTACTACACAACATAATGTTTAATTTAATTTTGTCTAATCATGTTTCTAAGAGAAGGATAATTTTCTCTTTATGTACATATTCTTCGGTTCAATGTTTTAATTACACAACTCTTAAATACACTATTTTTTCCTTCATTCCACATGTATTTGTATATATTTTATGTGTATAAGTTTCGATTTTTTCCACATAACATCAGATTTAAACATTATTACTCGGTTCTAGACATTCTGAATGTTGGTTTATTAATTTCAATTGTCTATGTAATTATACAGATCGAATATATCTAATATAGTTGTTTTATGTTAAATACATCAGACTGTCTAAATCAAATTTCTACAAAAATTAATAATTCAGAAAAGCTAACTTTCTTACATAATTCAATCTCTTCTAACTGAATCATAATTCAACACAAAAAGATAAATTCTAACTCTCTTACATGAATAATCATTAATCTAACTTTCATTACCACCACAATTTATAATACAAAATTAAATTACTTGTGCATACCAGTTTTGGTAACACTATTTTCCACCCAACCTTGAGCTTTCTCTCCACAACTCCACCCAAGAAGAGACTGATTCCTCCAAGATGTAGACAATATCTTTTCTATTGAGGAATGGTTCATTTAAGATTGATTGCCCTTCAACATGTTTCCATATCTGCATCTAATGAAATCAGGATGTTGTTTTCCTCTTTTCCTAGGCATTACTTTTTTTTTTCCACAAAAGTACTTTAAAACTACCTTTTTCATATTTCTAGTTTTATTTCACCTCTTCTCAATAACTTTCCACTTTACTGAGGTATCTTCTAGATTTTTATCTCCAATATAATAATTTTAATTTCTTTTATTTTTTCCAAGGATTTTTAGAGAACATGGGAATGTCATTGGATATAATTCCATCCTCATGGACTTGAAATATTGGTCTCCAAAATACTCTAGTATTTGCACAATAATTCAAATTCCATATTTATTAAAATTAAAATTGTAATATATCCACAATAATTGTTTTCCTTTAGGTCTATTCAACCTTTAGGATTATTCAACTTTATAATAAAAGCAGTAAAAATAGGGATATTACATAAATAAATTTTTCTATTTTGAAAAAAAATCCAATATATATATGGATCAACTTAGGATCAAAATAATATGAGGGTAAGTGTTTTGTCTTTCTTCTATATTGAATCTAGATTTAATGTGTCGAGTTAGAATTTAATCAATGCTTACATTCTATTATTTTAGGTCTGTAAATTTTCTACCCTTTGGGTGATTTTCCTTGTATGTATCATGTTGAACAACTTATTGTATTTCCTAATGTGGGTGGAATGGACAACAACAGAGAAGAGAACCCAAAATTTTTTCCATGAGTCTGAACCAGAGATGATTATTTTTTGATATTATTGATTAGAAATGTGCCTCAAAAATCTTAATCAGTCTGCCTTGCTCATCTATTTTATAGGTAATATTACCTTAGAGAATATGATATGGATCTAGGTGTTGAAAAAATAAGAACCTTGTAGATGTCATGTGCACGCCACTAGTAAGCTAAGTTAGCATCGTACGTCGCAACCTATAAACCTATAATCTTAACTTTATCAATTTATAAGATTTATAATAATCTACTAATATTTGAAACACATGACTTAATATTTATCAATTTGGCGAAAATTATAAGTTGTAACTCTTCCCTACATGGGCTACATGATCGATGTCATCAGGCACTACTAGAAGGCTGGAAGGACAGGTTTTTGATTCACTGTTTTGTCTATACAATTTTTTTTCCTGTCAATTTTCTTCTCTTTGGAATTTGATCTATGTTAAATTTTAAGTGTTTTACTTAAAAAATATACGAACTCCCTTTGACATTATCCTTGTGAGAAGTTTTTTTTTGTAAACTAATCATGCAATGATATAGAAATTGGAACTAATAATATTATGCCATATCTTTCTTGTAAATAATAGTTAGGCATCAATCATAAGATAGTGGTTTATTCCTGGAAAAAAGGTATTTAATTTTATTGCAATGATGAATTAGGAAATTATTTTTCATTAGGGTATCAATTAAGGTTATTTTGATGCTTGTGCATTCAAGATTTCAGATAATTCATAGTATAATCATTAGTTGGAAAAATTTAATTGTAGGATATAAAATATTTATAGGTTATTTTGATTTACTATGCCATGGATATTTCTCACATGTCTGACTCTAGAAAGTAGAAATATGAAGTTCATTGTGGGAAGCTATGAGGAATGTATGGTGGCATAGGACTGCAGATTTATAGTTTCTAAGTTGAGAAAAAAGAGAAGCACAGGGGAAAACATTGTGTCAAGATATTACATACAATTTTGGTAATTATCACTAGGAAAATCACAACATAATAAATAATAATAGAATTGTTTTAACTATTAATAGAGAGACAACGACATGACTATTAGATGAAGAGATATGAAGACAATATAATTATACATGAGCCTATTGTAACAATCATTGGATATATTGATAAAAAATCCCCTCTAAGGATGTATATTTGCAATCACTGGGGGGTGCACATATCTTCTCTTACGACGAACATTTCAGTTCATTATGATTATATTTTCTCTAGTAGATCGTAGATGCCAAGATTTAGGACGATGTATTCATTACAATCTCCTAATATGATTAGTTTAAAATATTATTCATCCATGGTACTTTTGCAAAAGGAGCCAATTAGAGTAGCATATTTTCTCACAAAATTTCTTTTTAAAGGATAAAAAAAAGGAGTTTATTTATTTATAAAAAAATCACAGACAAAAATTTGGGGTAACTGTAAATCCAAAATCCAAAAAATACAAGAATAACCTCATTTCTCAAACCCATACTTCTCTAATGGAATATATCCTTTTGGTCAAGGCTATGGTGTTTTTCCAGTAGTTTAATGAGTTTTTTGTCATCTCTAGTCTTACTTTTATTTCACTCACTTGACACTATAAATCAATGAAATCATTTTATTCATGTCTCATCCAGCTTTTCTAGTACCTTATCCAATTGCATATTTTTTTCCTGAACCTATTTTTTCTTGTTTAATCACATTTTCACTCAGATGTTGTTGTTGTTTTGCCATGCCACACACAACATCTCCAATATTTACTGTACTCCATATGTTAATCATATTCCGATTAGATTCTAAAAAAATATCTTCTAATTCCCAAGATAACTTTTCAAACCTCATATTGGGAATATTTCGCGAAGTAAAAGTATTTTTGTTGGCTCTGGAATGACCTAGGTCATCCTAGTCCCGACTTCCTCTTGAAATACCCCCTACATCCTCCTTTCCTATAATCGTTTTTGCTTCAACTTCAGTCTTTGCATCATTTTAATCTTCTGTTTTTGGGGCATCATATAATCTCCTTGGCTATTTCTTTGCCTTCATCGTTCCACTTTGATTTTAACAACATTTTTCTTTTCTTTTTCTGAATAAGAGTAGTCTATTAACAGAGTGAAAAAAATAAAATGAGACCGCAGTCAAGAGCTACTACCCTGTAGGCAGATATGTCATGAAAACCAGATGTGGAGACTGCCCTTTGATAGGGAAACTAGTCAGACAAACATAACGAAAACCCACACAGGGGGGCCAGTTGTGAGTTTCCTGAGTGTACATAGGATCAAAATTATACAAAAAAGAGCTGAAAAACCGGAAAACCGCTTGAACATAGACAAGACCAATAGTATGGGCAGCAGGAACATAAGAAAAAAAAGCAGAATGCAGACTAATCATCAGGAGGCTCTTCTACAATTCGGCACCAACCTGAAGCCATCAAATCTCTGGCCAGAGCTTCCTCGGATTCAGATGGACCGGGATCAGCTGGAGCCATGGCCACATCAGGGATGCTGCTGTCAGGGACCTCCGGCACCTGCAATGAAGCGCTGCCATCCCCCCTCTGAAAATTCGAAGTCTAGGCAAGATCCATCTCCGAACCAGCAGGAGGGGCGCTCGATTCCTCATGAAAAACCACCGTGAAGAGCGCAGTGATTCTAGGGTGAACAAGGGAGCTGGAGAAGGTAAAACGCGCAGAGCCAGTTGTGGGAGGAGGCGAGGTAGCAGGAGGTCGAGGAGAAAGGGAGCTCCAGCCATGATGGGTATCAAGATAGTGCCCCCTTCCACTACGTGTACGGGGATAATGGCCAGGAAAAATACCGCTGGAAAGAGAGGACGATACCGAGGAAGGGCTGGAGTGGTCTCTAGCAGGACGACCCCTTGTGCCTCCACGACGATTCCGAAGTCTGTGGTGAAAACGAGGCATAGCAGAAACCAGATATAACCAATCAGCCGCAGTTGCAGGGGAGTGAAAAATTAGAGCGAGAATAGTGACTGAAGACACATGCCGACTGATCAGAGGAGGGAGCACGTCTTTCGACCTGCAGCGCTGCTTCGAGAGAAGAATCCCCTTCGATCTTCTCAGGATGGCTGGATTAACGATTACCATACCACGCAGAATGGGAGCCGAAGTGAAATCATAGAGGAACAGGAGGCGAACGCAGTGTGGAAGAGACCTTGGCTCCATGGCTTTATCATGATTCCCCCTCTTAATCTGCCTGCACGCGTGTTGGAAGTCCCCCATATTAACTGGTGCATTGAAGAGATCTGCGCATAAGCAAGTGAGAGAAAAGGCCAGTCCAGTGAGACTGAGATGCGGTACAAAACCAAATGAAGCGGATCCTTTGGTATCTGCGAGAGTTAAATGCTCAAATCCATTACACATTAAACTGAGATCTTCACTGACCAGGGTGGGTAGGTGTCGATCCACCTCGCCGCACCTATGTCCCATCACATCAGCTGTCCATTGGAGCACCCGCATCTGGGAGATTTGCATCCTTGTGGATGAGTGTTTTGCATTCCAGATTTTGGTCGTGATACTGAATAATGTCAATTACTCCAGTGATGAGAGTGTGCTTGTTATCCACCCCCACATTGGCCAGAAGATCGGCCACCTTATTGCCTTCGCGCTTAACATGTTGGAAAATGAAAACACGATTGGTTTGGAGCCATTTCTCAATCACATCCAATTTGGCTTCGAGTCTCCAGCTGTTAGCAATTTTGTGCGCATGTGTCCCATTGAGGAGCTGATTGGACATACTAATGAGGATTCAGGAGTCACCTTCAACCACCAGAGGATGGTAGCCATGTCGCTGGGATAGGATTAGACCTTGCCAGAGACCCTCCAATTCAGCGGAATTGTTGGTATCCCACCCGATGTTACCGTAGAAGAGCAAAAGAGGTAGACCCTTATGATCTTTGAAAACACCCCCAAATCCAGCTTTTCCTAGATTGCCCTTCGAAGCTCCATCAAAGTTGAGCTTGAAACAAAACTGAGGAGGGGGGGTCCAAGAGAGCTCTCTGCTGTTATGGCTTTTCACAGTGCTGCAGCTGTGCATATTTTGAGACAGATGTATGCTCCAATTATCCCAGATAGTTTTCTCATTGGCCTGCGTGGGATAATCTTGTGGTTGCCAGGTTTGAAGATTCAAGGTCTCTTGGAGATTTAGGTAGAGGGTGCCCAAAATAGTATCTAAAGGAGTGCTTTGATATTTGAAAATATGTTTGTTCCTTTCTTTCCAAATAGTCCAGAGGAGGAGACCGGGAATCAATCTCCAAAGTTGGTTGAGAAGTTCACTTTTGTAAGGGTTCTGGTGCCAATGTCGAATGGAGTCGATTATGTCATCAGACATTCTACAATTCCTTTGACAATGAAAACTGGTTTTCTCCCACAATTGGATGGCCAGAGGGCAAGAGTTCAGGAGGTGCTGGAGAGTTTCTTCCTGAGCGTTGCAATTGGGACAAATGGAGGGCCCATGGAAGTTTCTTTTCCAGAAATTTTCCCAAGTGAGGATCTTCCAGTGCCCCAAAAGCCAGAGGAAGAATGACACTTTGGGCCAGATGCCTGTTGACCAGATTCTACTCCATATGGGATCCGGGGGCCTAGGATCATTGCTTATGATTTTGTACGCCTCTTTGGTGGAAAAATACCCTTTTGGTGTGTATCCCCACCTGAGGATGTCCCTACCATTGGAAATCCTTATGCGTCTATTCTCGAGCTCACGCTCCATGACCTCCTTGGCCTGATTATCTGCATTTCTGAGTATTCTATCAATCTGCGTCCATTACCTGTACCCCTGAGCTGTATCCGGCGTCCATTATTGTTGAACTGTTTCCTGTTGTTGCTCCTCCCACTCTTGGCTTGGAGGCGGAGTGTAGAAGCTGTTGAGCCTGGGTTGTTGTTGCCATGCGTCCGTCCAGAATCTTGCAGAGCAGCCATCCCTTATTTCCCAGAAACTATGTTGCTGGATGAGCGCATAGTGTTTTCTGGCTGCGTTCCATATTAGGCATCCATTTTCAATGGGAATGAATCTGATTAGCTCCTCCGGCGGTCTATGATTGGCATATTTAGCCGTCCAGAGGGTTGCCCATGGTTTGTTGGGGGAAGAGATCCATTGCCACCATATCTTCGCGCCCATTATTTCATTGCTATGCTTTGGATCTCTTAGCCCTATGCCCCCTCGTTCTTTTGACTGGCAAGATGTCGTCCACTTTACCAAGGCCCATTTACGATGAGTTCCTATTTCCCCTCAAAGAAAATCACGCTGAAGAGATTTTATTTTTTTCAGTACCCATTTAGGTGCTGCCAAGGTAGAAAAAAGATAGAGGGGCATCACCTGAAGCACTGCTTTGATTAGCATAGATCTACTAACTATATTTAGCGTCCGATGCGTCCAAAGGGTGAGACGTGATTCAAGTTTCTCCAGAAGCAAACGCCATGAGGAGTGCTTAATGGCTAAATCAATTAAGAATGCTCCGAGATATTTGGAGGGAAGGAGGCAGTGGAAAAGCCCAGGATGTGGGTAATGGTGTTCTGAGTGACAGAGGGGGTGTGAAAGAAGAAAATCTATGATTTGGCCTTATTTATACTCATCCTAGAGGCATCCGAGAAATCATTCAAAATGGATTTAAAGGTGGAGGCTTCCTGAACAGAGGGGTACCCAAACAATATGTTGTCATCGACAAATTGTTGATGAGTTATGGCAGGAGAGCTGTGGACAGAAAGACCTTTGATATGCTAGGTGAGGAGAGCATGTTTGATGTGACTTCCCAGGCCTTCCGCCATAAGGACAAAAAGGAAAGGAGAGAGAGGATCGCCTTGGCGAATACCTCTGGAGGGCTTGAAAGGTTGTGAAGGAAAGCCATTTAGGAGGATCGAGAAAAAATTAGAGGAAATTAAACTCAGAATCCATCTAATCCACATTGGAGAGAAACCAAAGGCTGTTAACATATTTTGAATATAGAGCCAGCTTAATTTGTCAAAGGATTTAGAGAGATCGATTTTGAGAAGCATACTTGCCTGTTTGGAGTGCTTGAGGGAGTGTATGATTTCATGAGTGAAAATTATGCCGTCCAATATCTATCGTCCTTCGACATAACCAGACTGCTCCAGAGAGATAAGTAAGGGCAGAAGTGGCTTCAACCTGTTAACAATGACTTTGGAGATCACCTTGTAAATTACATTGCAAAAAGCGATCGGACAGAATTTTTCCGGAGTGCTGGTGTTCTCTTCCTTTGGGATGAGGGCGATGAAGGTAGAGTTCAAAGCAGGTAAAAGCCAATGAAGAGTGCGTGATTCCTCCACCACTGACCACACCTCCTCTTTGATGAGATCCCAAAAGGAGTGGAAGAAGGTGGTGGTAAAGCCGTCCGGTCCCGGAGTTTTTCCCTCCTTGAGCTGATGCATGGCAAGGTCCACCTCCTGAGGTAAAACCGGTCTGAGAAGGAGTTGGTTGTGTTCTTCTGTTATGATTTTTGGCACATTTTGAGTGATCTTGTCAATTGCAGGCTGTCTATCAATTGGGGGTTCTTGGTGAATGTCTTTGAAGTGATTGATGAACTCCTGTTCGATCTCTGCATGACTTTCCACTCTATCCCCCTCGCGCTTTTGTATGAAAGAGATGGTATTGTGCATTCTTCACTGTATTGTAGCTCTATTGAAGAATTTGGTATTCTTTCGCCTTCTTTCAACCATCTGATACAAGATTTTTGCTTCCATAGAATTTCTTCCTGCTTTCAGCGCTCTTCTAGTTGATTGTGAATGAGTTTCTCCTTTTCCAAAGTCCCTTCCGTATGGCCCTCTGCTATTATCTGTTGCTGGAGTTATCTCATTTCTTTGTTTAAGTATTGTTGTGCCTGGAAGATATTTCCAAAAGTCTCTTGATTCCAGTGCTTGATCTGAGTTTTCAGGAATTTTAGTTTCTGTTGAAACTGATACATTTTTGATCCCTCTGGCTTAGGGAAATTAGTCCAAGTAGATATGATGAGGTCATTGAAAGTGGGGTTTGTGAGCTAGAAAGCTTCGAATCGAAAAGGGCGTCTGGTGGAGTCACCTGGTCTTTGCCATTGGAGAGAAATCGACCAATGGTCTGAGCCTGCGTAAGGAAGGATGGATGCCGTGATGTCGCCTCCAAGATGAATATCTTTGTCAGATATGAGAAATCTGTCAAGTTTGGATGCAATTTTTTGCTTTCCTGCCCTGCAATTGCACCAGGTGTGCGTTCCATTGCAAAATTGCAAATCGATCAACAAATTGTTTTGGATGAAGTCTTTAAAGTGGCTGTTCTCCTGATCTAGTCTTACTCGCCCTCCTTCCTTTTCCTCCATCTTGGTAATAATATTGAAATCTCCTCCAAGGATCCAAAGGGGATGGAGTCGATTGAGATTGAGAGCCTCGATTATGTCAAGTAGAGCAATTTTGTTGCCTGCTTCCTGAGGGAAGTAGACATTGGTGAGATGTCCATGAACGTTAGTGCCAATGATGTGAAAAGTGGCCTGAATGATATGATGAGAAGCATGAAAATCTGAAAGCGTGATGGCTTGCGTATTCCATGCAATAGCCAATCCCCCAGAGGCGCCAGAGGCATCCATTGCCACCGAGTGACAACCTGGCCAAGCTTTAGAGAGGATTTGACCCAGCGTGGTGCTGTTACATTTCGTTTCCTGCATAAAGAAAATTTGGGGTTGTTCCTGCCTTATCAAGTTTTTTATCATTCGCATTTTCCCGGGGCTGTTGAGCCCTCTTAAATTCCATGAAGTGAGCTTCATGATTCACTGCTAGTTGTGGGTTTATAGTACTTTTTCAATTTTTCATATCTGCCTGATTCCACTAGGATTTTCCCTATTGTGATAGTTCTTTGTAGATCAGTTTTTCTTCCCCGTTTTTTGGAATCTTTGGGGGAGAAGCTACCATCCCATTGACTGCCCGGCTGAATGGCTAGTTGCTGCTGCTGGTAAGCCCTGGAAAGGATGCCTTCCAGGGTGTTGAGTTGATGCTCTTGAATCTTGTCGTATTCTCTCTTTTTGCATGCTTGTTCCAGTGCCAAAATGTCAAGACCTCCCAAATCGATACTTTCCAGTTCTTCTTCCATATGTTGCGTTTGACTGTTCTCGGCAGAGGTGGATGTAGATTATAGAAGCTGATTGGGGATGCAGTCCACATCCATGCCATTTGGTCTCCAATCTGGATCCTTCTGAGTCACATTGGGGATTTCCAAATTTTCATCCAGGGGAGATGGAATGGGCGACTGGCTCGGCTTAGGAGGGGGAGAGGTAGGAAGGGTCTTAGGAGGGATTGGCGTGGAGTACTGTGGCAAATCATCTGGGTTTTTTGCTAGAGCCTCGAAGCTATTACTGGTGGAGGGAACAAAAGATCTATCCTGCTGGGGATTTTTCTCGGAGGAAGGTTTTTTATGCGCTTTTCTTCGATTGGCGACCTTGGTAAAGCCATGTTGGGCTGTCGGATCTGGGTGGTCAGGGGTTTGGGGTTTGGCATTCAAAGGGCAGTCCCTGAAAATATGACCAAGGGCGTGACATTTGCGACAGCAAAAGGGCACATGTTCAAAGTCTAGGGGCTAAATCCATTCAAAGTCATCATGGTAGAGACTTACCGAATCCAGAAGTGGCTTGTCCAGGCGCATGAAGACGCATATACGGGCGTAGGATGTGTATCTGTTCAGCTTCGTTTCTTCAGCTATTTTAATGAATTCTCCGAGCCCTTTGCCAATGTCTCTCAGTGAATCTTCATCCCAATATTCTAGCGGGAGCGAGTACATTCGGATCCACACGGGTGCCCAGCTGAAATCTTCCTTATCAGGGTTGAATCTCTCAACCCACTCCCTTAAATATAGACCTGCGGAGTTGTAGAAGTAAGGGCCGCAATCCATAACCTTGTTCCGATCTTTGATGTAGATGAATATCGTAGTGAAGAATCATTTTGGGCCTAACTGAAGGGTGATGTGCCCCTTGGGTTTCCATTTGGCCGCAATCCATCCATATAGGGCTTTTTCAGTTGGCCAATACCCAATAAATTTTCCAATGAGAGAATGATCCCTCATGTACTGGATTTTTCCATTGATTCTATGACTAGGGAGCTCTATTTTGGGTCATTCCACTGTTATGGGTTTGCAGGTAGCGGACTTGACCTTGGGCGGTTCCTTTTGACCATTCTCGCTTTCTTGCTCTGCGCTGTGCTTTTCTGACTGTTCAGCCGCGGCATTTGTCGTATCTTGTCGTAGGGAATCTCGTGTAGCAGTTTGTCCTTGAGCGGGATTAGAATGATTTGTCAGATCTTGTGTTTGCTACTCGAGCTCGACAGAAGGGGAAGGCTTTATGCCCCCCCCCCCCCCGGTGGGTTAGCCATGAAGGAGCTAACAATGCCGGCAAACTTTAGTTGTGCAAAGGGTTACAGACAGGATGGTGCTGTTATGGGCGAACAGACTGAGCCGTTGTAGGGTTTGCCAGGAAACCCTAAGTTGCAGAGCCATCGCCAGTTCTTGTGAAAACTTCATACCGGGATAATGGAGGTTCTTAATTTAACAACATTAATATTCAATATTATTTCTATTTTTTTGTAAGCAAAATCATAAATATGATTGTGGAATTTGATACCCACATTGAACATCAATACACATATCAAGTGTGTGACCTTATTAGCATATATTTCTCTATAGGTGCTTCGATTGGGATATATTTCTCTATAGGTGTCATTATCAACATTATCTTTTTGAATTCCTTATAGCTCTCCTTGTCTAGTGAAAATTTTTATTTTCCTCCCTATTAGTTTCCTTTCTATATCTACACATCACATGAACTTAAATAACCTTATCCACATATTTTTTAGCTTTCCCCAAAAATATTGAGATGGAAAATTTTTCAGAGCTTCTCATAATTTTGCACCAAGTGGAGTGAATTATTCCCCCTTTTTGTAGGCTTAGGAGGAGAAAGAAAATATGAACTAGATGTTTAGTTGTAAACACATAAAATCGTAACAACTCTAGGAAAATACACTCTAATGGGTTCTACATATGTATAACCCATGTTTTGTTCGAGAAGACTTCTTCCAAGTTCAGTTAAACACCATAGCTAGGGATTCAAACAATAGTTTAGTATTATTAAAAAAAATTGGCATAAAATTTTAGATGAATAATCCCAAATAATTAATAGCCCCAAAAATTCCTATCACTTATTGCTATGTGGAACAAAAAATTCCTTTACAAAATTTCTCACTCGTGCTATATTTTTGTATTGATATTTCATGGTGTCCCACTTAGGATATTGAGAGAATCAATAGAAGTAGCTTCTTAAATGTAAACATTTTAGGAGTGGTAGAATTCAGTGCATCACCTATGAATTCGTAGTGCTGGGTTACCAATTCAAAAATTTCTAGTATATGTAAATAAAGAAATGGTGCTAGAATTCAATATGTTCCTTTCCCATGGTTGGTACGAGATCACATCATCATGCCAAGTGTATGCACATGGAAAAAAACATGCCATAAGTCTTTAAAAACCACACAACACACTTTTGATAGAGACAACCACTAATATTGAGTTTAAGAAATTGAAGCCTCTCTAACTGAGGTGTACTTGGAGAAAATAATTGTGAGTAATGTTCATGTTATGCTTCTACTATCTAAACACCTAGGGTTGTTGTCATTGGGTCCCTGTGCATTCTCATCACAAAAAGATTTTATTTGGTAAATAGGTTAGAGAAATGTGTATACAATTATGAAGAATGAATTCCAAAATAAGGAACATAATTTACTTCACCATTAAGTTTTGGGAACATGCTTCAGAAGTGATATAAAATGGTTCAAGGAAAAGCTATAGTCATGATGCATCAAATAGATGAAACAAAATAAAGAAAACCAACCTTCAAGAAAAATATTGCCCATTTATGAAACAAAGAGTGCATTACAATCACCTCCTGATCTCAATTCTGAGGTGATCTGGCATTGTCATTAGGACTAGAAAGATTCGACGATGCTTATGTGATATTGGGTATCGTTGGAGAGACACAGGAGGAGAAATAATACTCATAGTCTCCCTTCATAGCCAGCTCAAAAGAAATCTTAGGTAAAATTTCGAAATAACAATGCATATGAAATAAAACTATTATATTATGTTATCAAACTGACTTTTTATCTGACATTACATGTGATAAACCTCTATGTCATTTTCTCTTTTGATGAATGTGAGTTTTGGACTACAAAATAGTGGGATTCATTTTGTGATCTCTTGAGGTTGAATTAGTTTATGGAATCATATATTATGATTTTTGACATAGATATATGTAGTTAAATACATTCATACAAAGTTCACTGATAAATTTGAGGTTCACTAATGAATTTTACATAGGTGTTGTCAAGGAGATTCTAAACTAAAACCTTGACCTGAGAAAAACTTTGGATTTATCAAATTCCACAACTCTTATTTCTACTACACCTAAAGGTCATGTTGAGGTGGTCAATGAGTTTCTTGCTAGAAATAATTAATAGATATTTCCAGAAGTAATTTAAAGAATGAATTGCATCTAGTTGCAAGAAGTGGCTACATAGATATTGTGAGAGCTTCACTAAATCATGATACACAAAGTTCTTGAAGAATAGATTGAAAGGGCCAGAAAACAATGCACATGGAAGCCAAAGGAGCTGACTTCTTGGATGTGGTGAAGGAACTAATTTAGGCTGACCCAACAAAAATTATGCTACCTAACATAAATGGAAAAACAAAACTACATGTAGCTCAAGGAAGAAGCATGAGGAGGTATTGTCTCTTGATATAACCTACTAGAGTTTCCTTTAATTACATGACCAGGTTTAGAGTTGTACATTTTAAGTAGTATGAGAAGGGATATGTCTGTTCTACGAAGAAACAAAAAGGTAAGATTTATTTCTACATGATGCCAAAATCAACAAATGCACAAGATTATTCCCTAAAACCAGGGAAGTGCATGCTTCTACCCTAACAAAATTTGCAATGGAATCCTTCTTAACATCCACACTAAATGATACCATCCATAAATATTACATTTCACTGAGAATAATTTGAATTTAGTTATAACATAAATATACCCTATAATTTTGTAAAATTTTCTTCAACACTGAGCAAAGCAAGGGCCCTTGTAAAAAAATAGTGAATGAAACATAAATAAAGTAAGTTTTTAGCCAAGTTCTATCTAAATTGGGTGCCAAATCAAAAATCTTGAAGTTGCATTTATTTGCATTAAGATTAAAGAAAAAAAGGTTTCAAATCTCTTCATATGTTTTTCTTTCAACTAATCTATATCTAGCTTAACGTTAATTTTTCATTCATCTAATATCTTCATATGGCATGCTTGTGCTTAACGAAATTACCTAGTGATGATTTAATTTATATTATACATTTTTGCATATCTTAAACTATCATGAAGATGAGAATTCTTTTAAAGCGATTTTAATTTTACAAACTTAAGGCTCTCTCTTATATTTTTCTAAATAACGCATGTTTTGAATATGAACATTGGCTTATTAAATTGAATTTTTATTTTATAGGTAAAACATTGCACTTGTACTCTTTGTTTTATGGAACCCTTCATTTTAGTAAAACAAAGATTTTTGTTTTATTAACATATGCATTTAATAGTATATTGTAGCTTCCATTTTTCATTTCAATTGTCTTTGTTGAGCTATATTGCAGTGATGGAACATTTCATTCTTCCATGGAATTGCTGGCCCTTATAAAGCGGTAGACACATGCAAAATGTAGAGCTCCAATTAGAAGCTTCCACTAAATTGTCGATCCAGTCTATTGAGTTTTTTGTTGCTATTTAAACTATAGTTATTGTAAAACAAAAAATGATTATAGTTTGTGGAGAGTAGAAAAATTGTTGAACATTAGATATCCTCTTATCTTTGATGATGTGATTGAAAGATGTCTTTTACAAGCAATTGATAAAGAAAATAGTATGGTGAAGTCATTGACCTTATGCAGTAAACGTAATAAATCATGAAATGAACCAATAATCAGTTTGAGAGATCACAAATGGTTTAGCTATCAAAAGAAATGATTTCCCTCATTAAATGATGCAGAGCTTGTTTTTTGTTAGTATGCAACCTGGGTTGAACTTGAAATTTGGTTTTGACCAACAAAAAATTCAGGACAAACTTTACCTTTAGCATTACAGATAATATCTTTACATTTTTTCAGTGGAAGTATTAGCACATCCAAAACGTTTTGAGAAACATGAATTCCTATACAAGAACATATGCTCTTGTTAGAAAATAAAATAACCATTCCAATGGAAGAATCTGCAACAAAATTTTCTCCAGAGTATTTAACCACTTTTTAGCTACATGGAGACAAAACAATGTAATTACATCAAAGGTGTCTCTCTTGAAGATTGGGCTGGGAAAAACACATTCTAATACTTCATTGTATCTTTTCACCTTTAAAGAAATTTATAGTCCTACTCTTTATAGATATTTTTTTTATTCCCCTACATCTATGCTATAAAGGTAGAAGGGGAATGAAGTTTATTTTTATATTTTTTAGTTATTTTTTCATTGATCCTTTTTTTTCACACCCATTTGCTAATAAAAGTATTTTTGGGAGGACATAGTCATCATTGATAGGTGGAGAGTGGTTTTTTGTATCCATGCAATTTCATCTTTGGATACTCGCACCTGCTGTGGATTTCGATGTGTTTGAATGCCCCTTGAATATTTTTTTGGTGTAACAAATATTAGCCAAACACTGTGCTTAAAATTTTACTATCTATTTAGTGGTTACATTTTTGGACCATTTTTATTGATCATTGTATTTTAACAGCTTGAATTAATTAATAATGAGAAGCACTCCCAATTAGTTTTATAGACCCCATACCCAACAAGATTCAAACATGTAGCTCATTATTCATAACTGCATCATATGTAATCACTGTATTTTCTTTTTGACATGAAAATCAATCATTTAGAGACATATTTTTATGTTGTCATGAAAAATTTTCATGATTTGCAAGGTCAAAAATCAATCTTTAGTGTAATTTCAAATTTTAGGTTTGATAATTATAGGTAATTTATAGGCTATAAATGTGTTCAAAGTTTCACTTCTAATTGAGTATTCAACTAAAACTATTGAGTCCTTGACACAACTATTTTCCCCCCACCCACTTTTATTAATTTCCATAATCATTAGGTATCCTACCTGTAACTTTGATGCTATTATTTTTGTTTAGTTAAATATTTTCCAAGACCTTACAAAGTTTTATAGTTTATTGAAAGTTGTAGAATTTACAATTTATAAAGTTTCAAGGTATAATTCTTTAAAGGGTGCTAGCTCAATGGAAGAGCACCTGATTTACAACCAAGAGGTTGATGGTTTAATTCCATAATGACATGATATCATATAGAATGTGGACGATTATTTTTTGGTGATGGAGGATATTTTGACCATAACCAATGAGCTTATGGTGACCTCTTCAGATCCTCACCAAAATATGAAATGATGAGGGTAAAACAATGTCACCATATATATGAATCAATAATGACATTAATTTTTTAGTGAAAAACGCTCTTTTAAGCATCACCAATGAACTTATGGTTACATTTTTCGACCCTTACCAAAATATTAAATGGTAACGGTCTACAGACGTTGCCATATATATGCATCAATAGTGACAGTAATGAAAGGTCCATCACAATAAATCATTGTTGTTCATATGAAATGGTGATGGTAATTGTCCGTCATTATAATCATTATTCGTGACAACCCTTGAATGTCACCACAACACCTATACGTTTTGTGACACCACTTTTAGTGACGTTAAGATTTTTGGTGATAGAAATTAATGTCTCTCAACATTTATCCTATGAAATGGTGAGGGTTACTATCCATCATTATAAATAACTATTAGTGACAGACCTTGAATGTCAACACAACACCTATAATTTTGGCGACACCACTTTTGGTGACGTTTTTTTTTGGTAATGAAGGCCCTTATAACCCTCACCAATGAGCTTATGGTGACATTTTTCAACTGTCAACAATAACTTGTTTTCTTGTAGTGCATGGCCATTTTAGGCGTCTATTAGTATAAATTGGTTTTTATATATTGGATCTTATTAAGTTTGGTTCATTACCCATGATCTAGCCTTCATTTGGTTTTATTACTGATCTAGCACCGATTTAAAATCCAGGGGAAATAACCTTCTACCTTATTTTAACTTTCTCACTCTATTCTACTTCTTTTAGTAATTTCCCCACTAAGGTTATGGGATATGCTCTAATACCATGATATATAGCCTTACATTTATGACCTTATTGATTCATCGACGCAAATATTAATGTAGAATAAAATAAAGTATAACTATAAAATGCTTTAATAACATATTTTGTTTATTATGGATTCATTTTTTAAACTAGTATATGTACATAGCTAAATCAAAGCAATCACATAAATAGGTAACACATGATACTGGTTATAGAAACTCATCTTGGTAAAAACTCGAAATTCAAAATTATTAATCCCCTATGATTACTATAATTCTTCTATTGGTTACAAATTGTCTCATTTAGTATTACATATAGAAACTTAAAATTATATTGGAAATCCTCTCACTATTATCAAACCTCTTCCATGAACTAGTATATTAGCTCCTCTATAATTTAATATATGTGGCTTTTTCTAATAGAAAATTTGATGCCAACTTGAGATGTGGAATTTTTTGCTATATTTTTTTTTCTACAAGTGAACCTACATGCCAACCTCATTGTATCTTCACAATGGTTTGTTAGGTCCCTACAACACTATTTTATCCCCTTATTATTATTATTATTATTATTAGTATATCCCCCTTATTGTTATTTTTGTGCTCATGTAGTTCCCATATTGTTATTATTGTGCCCCATAGAAGCCCACTACTATTATTATTGTGCCCCATAGAAGCCCACTACTGTTACTGTTGTGCCCTTACATTGTTATTGTTATGTCGTCTAGGATTATATTGCGACCCATTGGACTCCTATATATAGAAAGGAGGTTTTTTCATTTGAATCATCCAAGAATTATTCATTTATGTAATTTAAAGGAGGTTTCCCCCTCAAAGTGGTTGATTTATAAGGCATTGATCTCTCTCTTTTTTTTTTTTGGTAGTTGGTTTCATAATATTTGGTATGAGATCTTTAGATTCTAGGGTTTTGCAGCTTCAAACAAGTCATCGTAGCATTTTACCTATAAATTTTTTTCTATGAAGGCTCATAAGCTAAAAAAAAAAAACCTAATTTCACCAAAATCTGGAGACTTTGTGAAAACATTTCAGATCTTGGTTCACAAAATTTTCCGAGATATGATCGATGGAAGTTTTCTTTTTTGCATGCTCCTGAATTTCATCTCAAAGAGGTTACCTTGGGAAAATCATCATAACTCTCTGTATGAGCATCATATTTGAATTATTTAAAAAATGGGCGAAATTACACGAACTTTGGTTTCCTATGTATCGATATCAGAGCCAAAGGAAGACACATTGATATGTGGCATGCCTTACAAGTTCGCTCTACTGAACCAATCCATAATTAGGTCAATGTGGGAGACTGGGCATAACTTTACCTTGAAGAATCAAAATCAGTTCTGACCTGTGGCATTGGAAATAAGACCCAAAGGGATACTACAAGACCAAATTTCAAATCTTGGGGATCCTAAATCACAGAGAGATATTAGGTTCAATATTGAGCTCCTCAAAAGAAAAAAACAAGGTCTGTTTTGTTTTACAAAAATTGTATAAACTTTGTTTAAAAAATCAGTTTAAAGTGATCCATGGGCATATTGGATCATTTTTATTAGTATTGGGTTATATAATTTATACCAAAAATAAGTATACGCCAATTAATCCATCATAAAACTATACTATAAGGCATGAAGAGGAAGAATTGTAGTATGATATATAAAAATTGCGGTAGGAGGAGCAACAATTTCGATCTCACAAAGATCAACCAAAGATGACATAGATGGTTTAAAAGCATAAATGGAGGCTAAGGTAGATGGTTTGAAGGATAATATGAAAGATAATATGGATGATCAAGTAGTGGAAGATCACATCGATCATCAAAAACAAGTTCTACAACTCTTAAAGGATAACGTAACTTTGCTACAAAATTGAATGAAACAATAGGCAGATCAACATCATAGTCAAAGGAGTTTTGATGTAGGTGACTGGGTATTTTTACGTCTACAACCATAAAAGCTAATTTTCCTGAAGAAAGCTAAAAACTATAATAAATTATTTCTAAAGTAATATGGTCCCTACATGGTGCTGCAACATATTGGTACTATGGAATACAAATTGGAGCATCATGCATTTTTCCAAGTGCACCTAGTTTTCCATGTTTCATGCCTAAATAAGGTTATAGGTGGAAAGCTCCCAGTTCAAAAAATATTTATAGAACTTGATGAAGAAGGAAAAATTATATTGGAACCTGAAGAAATGACAGAAAAAATAACTCAACAACTACGAAATCAATCAATTTCAAAGTATCTCATCAAGTGGAAGAACTTTCCCCTTGAATATTTGACATGGGAGGATGAAAATGTTATACAAAAGCATCTAAAAATAATCAATATTTGAGGAAAACACTTTTTTGAAGGAGAGGGGCATGTTAGGTCCCTATAATACTAGTGTATCCCCTTATTATTATTATTGTTAGTATAGCACCCTTATTGTGATTGTTGTGCCCATGTAGTCCCCATATTGTTATTATTGTGCCCCATATAAGCCCACTATTGTTATTGGTGTGCCCTTACATTGTTATTTTTATGTTGGATAGGATTATATTATGACCCATTGGACCCCTATAAATATGAAGGAGTTTTCTCATTTGAATCATCCAAGAATTTTTCATTTATGTAATGTAAAGGAGGTTTCCCCCCTCGAAGTGGCTTATTTCTAAGGCGTTGATCTCTGTTTTATTCTATTCTGGGAGCTAGTTTCATTACATGGTTTAAGCCTTCTTCCTTTGCTACCATGCATATTATATCTACTACTCAAGGGTAAGTGAAAGGCCAACATACAACCATATTCTTCAAGAATGTTTTATGTGGTAACCAATTCTCTCCTCCCCTTAGAGTTACAAATTTTAATGATTTAGGAATTATGGGATTTAAGTTAATAGCACATTGTACTTTCTAATAGGTTTGTGCATACATTCAATTCCATATAAAATGGTGATTTTTCCTACCACCTACATACTGGTCTTTTAGCCACCTTCTTTCTTATGTCTTTCCTTGTTTTCTCAAATTGTTGTCAATTGTACAGAATGAAGGAAGTCCTCCTTTTGACTATAATACTTTGCATGTAAAACCTCAACATGCCATTAGCCTTAGGACATTATTTCCTTTTTTGGCATATAATTGTAGGATTTAATGTGTACAGCTAGTCTCTCCTCTAACTCCCCTTCTCTCCTTTTCATTTCAACCATTCAAATGGATTTCCATTCATTTATGTCTATGTGGAGTCTGGAAATGTTACCATTGCCACCCCTAAACTTTCATTTTCATGCTCATAGATATGGATTTCAATGATCCAGATCACTTTTCATTTGTTTAAGTCTATGTGGAGTGTGGAAATGTGCCATTTCATGCTCCTGCACATTCATTTGCATGGAAAAAAAATGCATGTACTACTTTGTATGCAACATGAGGCATGTGGATATAAGGATTCCACTCTAAATTTCTTACGTATTATCGTATAAATACCTCCACGTATATTTTTCCATATTAAAATAATTAAGAATGTATTAAGATATGAAAATTAGGTGTTAAGCATGGAAAGTAATACGAGTTCTAAGGAAAATGTTATCTAGATAATTACATACTTCTCTACTTCATATTTTCTTGTATCTAAATGGATTAAGAGATGAAATCAATATGGACAAGTGAAAAGTGGATCATTTTCTAAGACACACTTTTCAATTGATTTTAAAAACATGTACACACTAAAATTTGAATTAGCTCAATGATGTTGAGACTAACTTGTATAACATATTTTTTTCATAATACATGAATTATTGTGGCAAACATAGTATATACTTTTTTTTACGGACCCAAAATTATTTTTATTCATATGTGTGTGTATATAAATAAAATATTGTGAGACCCCACCCACTTATCCTCTTTCCCTAAGTATCTAAATAGTGGAAAACTCAATTTTTGACCATAATAGTGACCTACATCCTAGTCAGGGTTAGCCAATATTGAACCGCATATTTACTAAAATTAGAGAAATCATCGTGAAATCCAACTTGAAATTGTGTATTTTAAATAATTGAGTTAAACCATTGGGCTACAACTGTGTTTTTTAATTTTTCAAGGAAAATGTCATGGGGAAACCTACAGAATGCTTTCTCCCATTGACATATGACATCCCTAGAAAAAGTTATGAACATAAGCTATCACATTCCACATAAGCAGTTCCCCTCTAATATGTAATCGGGGTTAGCTCAATAACAAACTATAACAATATTTGGTAACCTAGTGAGATGTACTTAGACAATAGACTTGGCTAAATTAAAACAAAAGAACTCAAGGTGGTTTTTTGTTTAAAATGATCCATTTGAACAATTTGAGTGCCCATTTGGATTCATGACCCATGTTATTATATTATGAATTCACCATGCATTATATATGGCCACAAATTTAATATAGACATAACTATAATATAGACCATACAAATATAATGCCAAAAGGTTCCACATGGGTATTATTTTTAGGATTTTTACACTAGGCTTTTATAGGGACCGTTTTCCATATCACAAACAATGTTTTTTGGAAAATACAAAATGAACACTAAAAATTTTTAAAGTAGAAATTAGAAGTGGATTATGTCATGACACTTTTATTTCATATGATATATTATAGAACCATTAAATAATCCAAAAAAACAAAATATTTTGTAATTAGATTAGGGGAAAATCGACATAACTTCCATGGATAAATGCTTATTTGGAGTGGATAGAGAGGTTAATTTGAAACTAGGATCTCAATAGACATGTAAAATAGGATTATATCTTTGTAAATACACAAATAAATACTTGAATGCATCTTTGGGTGGGTTCACCAAAAAATTTAATTCTTCTTCACAAGTATTTATAAAACAAGGGAATGGTTGGATTAATTGTAGCCACTCCAACTAATCATTCATTATTTTCTTTTAAAACCTTGTCTCTTCATTGAAATTTACAATTAAATTCATGTTTTCAATTTATATTAACTTAATGTATCAACATAGTATGTGATGACATCTAAATAATCATAAGAGGCGTTTTCTCTGAATTCACAAAAAAGCAAAGGCATTGTTTCCCCATAGATCCCTCTTAAAGATATCCCATATGGTAGGTGAAAGATATAATCTACCCACCTAGTTAGTAATACAATTAAAAAACTATGAAATCAACAAAGAATGATAGCTATATGATCACACCTTATGACCCTTGCAGGGTGGTCTAGATTACATACCCCTCACAATAGATGGAAATCATTATTCTATCTATAAATCTTGTTCCAACTAGATCTGAACTCCCACACACATGAACAAATAAGCAAGGGAAATATTTTCCTCAAAAATATGAAATTTAGAAAGCAACATGAAATAATACAATAAATAAACCATATTTCTTACATATCCAATCATGAAATGAAGAAGGAAATAAACATGTCATTTATATAATAGAAAAGTACATGAAAAATGATACTGGTCATAAGATGTTCTCTCCTCAAATCCCTTATTTCTCCCCTTCCTTTGACTTACAAATAAATGATTCTCATTTGAGATGTAAAAGTAGAGTGTTTTAGCAATATTTCACTAACAGTACTATGTTATCTCTCTGTGATTCCTCCTCTCACCCTTGAGAGGGTCTCACTAAATTGGCCTCTCCTAGATCTAGGAGGATGTATCTTGACACCTAGGGTAAGAAAATTTAGGAAACTTCTATAATTTTTTATCCTCACTTAACTTAGGATAAAACATGTCAAGTTGATCTCCCTCGGAAGGACCAATTATAGAATTTTAATCTCCATCTCCACTTATTTCTTACATATACAATCATGAAATGGTGAACACAATAAATATGTCATTTATATAATAGAAAATTACATGAAAAATTATACTGGTCATAACATGTGCTCTCCTCCAATCACTTAGCTCTCCTCTTCCTTCAACTTACAAATAAACTAGTCTCATTTGAGATGTAAAAATAGAGCGTTCTAGCAATATTTCACCAACACTACAAGGTTATATCTCTATGATTCCTCCTCTCGCCCTTGAGAGCGTCTCACTAAATAGGCCTATCCTAGATCTAGGAGGATGTATCTAGACACCTAGGGTATGATAAGTAAGGAAACTTCTATAATTATAGATCCTCAACTGAATTGGGATAAAAAATGTCAACTTGACTCCTTGGGAAGGACCACTTATATAATTTTAATCTCGATCATTTCCAGTAAAATGATCTGTTTTATATTGGATTGAAGGATTCACACACTCAAGTAGCGATGGGTAGAAAATATCTCGGGTCTATGGGAGCAGTGGGTTGCTAACTAAACTCACATAAGGAGGAGAAGGGATACATTAATACCAATAAGTAAAGGACACTGACATGTGGTTCCTCTAATTTACATAATGGGTAAAATGGGGTTATAAAATATACTCCCTAATGCATGATATTAGAATTGAAACTAATTTTCTAAATTCATTATGAAAAAGTATAACAAAATGCAAGAAAGGAGACGAAACCAAAGACCAGATCAAGGTAACACTAACAACCAAGTATCAATCATAATAGATCATACCTGAGGTGAGCATACTGAAGCTCAACATACATAATAAATGAACATGGCTTGCAAAATACATTATGTATTCATGACATTAAATGGTAGTATATGGCCACAAGAAATACATAGTGCATCGATGTGACAAACTTAAGACATAGCCACCAACAGTTGAAATGTCTATATATGCTATAATATACATAAATAGGAATAAAATCACATAGAAGGGAAGTTCAACAAATAATTCCTATAAGTACATAAGATGGTATAATCTCTAATGCAACTTGAGAGTGGTGTCGTACAAGAGTGAGATGTTTCCAAACCCAGGATCTTCTAGTCAACCCTGATGGTACAAATCTACAACATGTGAATAATGAGATGATTTCAAGCATGGTATAAACCATATGGCCTTTATACATTCATTTAATACACCAAATTAGTGGATTTTTGATGTCTAAAATGGGTCTCCTAAGTAAAATAATAAAATAGGAGTTAAAGTTTTTTAAATAAAAAGAAAAAAAACTACTTTTTATTATATTTTCAACTTATCTCCTTATAGGTTTATTCAAATACCAAGAGTGGACACCCATTTGATGCAGAATTAAATTCCACATCCAATTTGTACCCACTCTACATACTTCTGATTAGACCCACATCAAAAAAATTAAAATACATGTTTTTCCATGTATTTTCAATGTTTTTTGATGTGGCTCCGCTCAAAATTATATAGAGTCAGGACTTGTTGCTTAGGTCCCTATATTACTAGTATAGTACCTTATTATTGTTAGTGTAACCCCTTTATTGTTATTATTGTACCCTTGTAACCCCCATTTTGTTATTATTGTGCCCTTAAATTATTATTGTTAGGTCGGCTAGGATTACATTGTGGCCCACCAGGATTACATTATGGCCCCATGGACTCCTATATATAGAAAGGAGGTTTTGTAAATTGTATCATCCAAGAATTGTTCATTTATGTAATGTATTGGAGGTTGCCCCCTCGAAGAGGCTCATTTCTAAGGCGTTGATATCTCTTTTCTTCTCTTTTTGGAGCCGGTTACACAACATTTGGTATCAGAGCCTTGGGATTCTAGGGTTTCGCTGCTCCAAACAGGTCATCGTGGCATTTTCGCTATAACTTTTTTTCTACGAAGTTTCAGAAGCTGAAATTTTTATGGTGCGAAGCTGAAATCCTGAGGAAGCTTTTCTAAAAATTTCAGATCTTGGTTCGCAATATTTGCGGAGATATCATCTGTGGAAGTTAGGTCTGTTTTCAAGCTCCTAAACAGGTCATCGTGGCATTTTCGCTATAAAAAATTTTCTACGAAGGTTCAGAATCTGAAATTTGTATGGTGCGAAGCTGAAATCCTGAGGAAATCCGTCAAAAAATTTCAGATCTTGGTTCGCAATATTTTCGGAGATATGATCTGTGGAAGGTAGTGCTTTTTCAGGCTCCAGAATTGCATCTCAAAGAGGTGATCGTGGGAAAAGTTCAATAAATCTCTCTCTGGGCAGTGGATTTGAGTGCCGTAAAAATTGGTCACAAGTACACGGACTTTAGTTTCTTGGCTATCAATTTCAGAGACAAATGACAAAACAGTGACACGTGGCAAGTCGTACAAGTTCGCTCTACTGAACCAATCCAGAATTAGGTCATTGTGGGAGATTGGACACAAATTTTCCTTGGAGAATCCAAATTAGGTCAGACCTGTGGCATTTGAAAGAAGCTTCAAAGGGCTACTACAGGGTTGAATTTCAGATATTGAAGATTTTCAATTACAGAGATAATCCAATTTCAATATCGAGCTCCTCAAAAGCAAGAAAAAGTTGTGTATTTTTTTTTCCGAATTGCATAAGTCTTGTTTGAATAATCAATTTGAATTGATTCCAAGGGCATATCAGTATTGGGTTCTAAAATATGCCTCGTAAAAATAATTCAACACCCATTAAGCCTTCAGAAGGGTCTACTATGACTCATGAAGATGAAGAATTGCAACATGATCTATCAAAATTACAAGAGCAAGTGCAACAAATTTCACTCTCGCAAAGAGCAACAAAAAATGAAATGGAGGTTTTGAAGACAGGTGTGGAAGAGAAGATGGATGGCATGGAAGCTAAGATGGAAAACATGAAGAATGATCTAAAAACAGACATTGAAGGTTTGACAAAGTTGATACAAGAACGGTTTCCTAATGGTGAAAAGATAGTAGAAGAACCTCATGATGAGAACAAAATCAATGTTAATTGTGATTTGATAAACTCTAATGTTGGCGGGAAGAACCACCATATTCCAAAAATGGATATGAGGAAGTTTGATGGAAAGGATCCTGTAACATGGATACTACAGATGGAGCAATATTTGATCTCCATAACGTGCAAAACACACAAAAGGTACGCATTGCAACTTTACATTTAGAACAAAATACATTTGTATGGTATCAATGGCTTTGCTCCCGTAAAAAAATTGTCACTTCGTCAATTTTTACGGAGGAAATGATAGCACATTATGAGGATACAAAGAGCAACACCTTCTTTAGCCAATTGATAAATCTCAAACAAAAGGGTTTAGTGGGCAGCACATTGAGGACTTCCAAAAATTGAATATAAGGGTAACTGATATTCCAGAGGAACACAGGATTGATCTCTTCATAGGTACTCTAAAGGATAACATCGAACATGAAGTTCGTGTTTTGGAACCTGATTCATTGGAGAAGGCATTCAGGTTGGCAAGAAAAGTTGAATGTAAAATTATGGCGACAAGGAAGCCTACCACTCAATTCTATAAAGAAGGAAGTGTTTCTATGCCTAAATTTCCACAACCTACAAGGTTGACACCACAAAAATTGGAAGAAAAAAGAGCAAAAGGGCTTTGCTACAGTTGTGATAGCAAATACAATAAAGGTCATAAGTGTGCTGAAAAGAAATTATTTTACATAGATTGTGAAGAAGAAGAAGAAAATGAACAAGAAGAGGATATACACCAGGAACCAACCATAGAAGAGGAAGAAATGAATCCGACCATATCATGTAATGCACTGGCAGGAATTACCACTCCTCAAACTCTCAAGATAGCAGGACAGATCAAGAAGAAAAGGGTAATAGTGTTGATTGATTCAGGTAGCACCCATAATTTTATTCATTGTAAGGTAGCCAAGGAATTAAATTGTTTCCTATACCCAGCACCAGAATGTCAAGTGATGGTTGCGAATGGAGGAACTATAAATTGCTCGGGAAAATGCCATAATATCAAGCTAACCATGGGGGAATATGTATTGACTAGTCCAATGCTTTCCATTCCTATGGGAGGTGTTGATGTTGTACTAGGAGTACAATGGTTACAATCTTTGGGGACGGTAGCTTTTAATTTTCAAGAACTTTTCTTGAATTTTTTTTCAGAAGGAAAGGAAGTCGAATTACGGGGTATTGAAGGGAAGTCAGGAAGGATAATAAGCTCTAATGTCATGACAAAGCTTCTAAAGAAAGAACAACGAGGCGTAATTGCACAATTATGCTCACTAGAAGTTCCGACGTCAAAATCATCTATTTCTGCAGATCTCCAACAAGTCTTGGACAATCATTCCAAGGTGTTTGAAACTCCCAAAGGACTCCCACCTATTCGTGATCATTATCATGCTATTCATTTGATTCCAGGAAGTGTTCCTCCAAACATCAGGCCTTATAGATATCCTTACTTCCAAAAGAGCGAAATTGAACTTATGATTGCAAAAATGTTAGAGGCGGGTATAATTCAACCTAGTCAAAGTTCTTTCTCTGCTCCTGTAGTATTGGTACACAAGAAGGATGGATCATGGCGAATGTGTCCAGATTATAGGGAGCTCAATAAGCTCACCATTAAAGATAAATTTCCCATTCCTGTGATCGATGAATTATTGGATGAATTACATGGAGCAATTTATTTTACCAAGTTTGATCTTCGTTCAGGATATCATCAAATTAGAATGAAGACTGAAGATATTCTGAAAACAACATTTCGAACTCATGAGGGTCATTATGAATTTTTGGTCATGCCTTTTGGCCTTACCAATGCACTTTCTACATTTCAAGGGTTGATGAATTCCATTTTCAAACCCTTCCTTAGAAAATTTGTGCTAGTATTTTTTGATGATATACTAATCTACAGCAGGTCTTGGAAGGATCATGTTGAACATGTTGAAAGGGTGCTCAATCTATTGCAGGAGAAACAATTATATGCAAAAACATCCAAATGTTTCTTTGGAGTACAAGAGGTGGAATATCTGGGTCATATTGTATCTCACGAGGGTGTTCAAGTAGACCCTAACAAAATTAAAGCCATTAAGGAATGGAAAGTCCCCACAACCATAAAGAAGTTGCGAGGATTTCTCGGGTTAACAGGGTATTATCGCAAGTTTGTTAAGAATTATGGGAGAATAGCAGCACCTCTAACAACATTATTGAAGAAAGATGCATTTTCATGGACTCCTGAAGCAACTAAGGCCTTGGAACGTCTTAAAGAGGCAATGTGCCTAGCACCGGTCTTAGCTACACCAGACTTCACAAAAACCTTTATTGTGGAATGTGATGCCTCAGGAAATGGAATTGGTGCAGTTTTAATGCAGGAAGGAAGACCCATTGCTTTTGAAAGTCGTCCAATCAAAGGAAAGTATTTACAGAAACCTATTTATGAGAAGGAAATGTTAGCAATACCGCATGCACTAAAGAAATGGCGAACTTACCTAATGGGAAGACACTTCAAGGTACAAACTGATCATGATAGTCTTAAACACTTTTTGGAACAAAGACTATCTTCAGAAGAGCAACAAAAATGGGTCACAAAGATGTTGGGTTATGACTTTGAAATAATCTACAAAAAAGGAAAGATTAATGTTGTTGCAAATGCACTCTCAAGAAAGAATGAAGAGGTGGAAGCATTGCTTTGTGCCATTTCTATTATCCAACCAGATTGGATAACCGAAGCAAGAGATGAATGGAGGAAGGACAAAGATGTATGGACACTCATTCAAAAGTTGCAGCAAGATCCTAGTACATCTGATACATTTAGTTGGAAAAATGATTCCTTATGGTACAAAGATCGCTTATATCTTTGTAATAATTCCCAACTAAAACAAAATATTCTTCTGGAATTGTACACTTCTCCTTTAGGAGGACACTCAGGATTTTTAAAAACTTACCACAGGGTGAAGAAAGAATTTTTTTGGGATGGCCTTAAATCTGATATTCAAAAGTTTGTGGCGGAATGTTTGGTTTGCCAGCAAAATAAAGTTGAGACAATTAAGACCCCGAGACTTCTACAACCCTTATCCATTCCAAGTCAACGTTGGGAGGAGATTTCAATGGATTTTATCACAGGTTTACCTAAGTCCGAAGGAAAGAGTGTCATCATGGTGGTAGTTGATAGACTTACCATGTATGCACACTTTTGTGCATTATCTCATCCATTTAAAGCAAGTACAGTTGCTACTACATTTATGGACAGAATTCAAAAGCTACATGGAAGCCCAAGGGTTATTGTGAGCGACAGAGATCCCATTTTTACTGAAATTTTTTGGACGGAGTTATTTTCTTGTTTGGGTACTCAATTAGCTCATAGCTCATCTTATCATCCTCAATCTGATGGTCAAACTGAGATAGTAAATAAATGTTTGGAAGGATATCTTCGTTGTTTTGTATCCGATAAACAAACACAATAGGTCAAGTGGTTACCTCTTGCTGAATGGTGGTATAACACTTCCTTCCATACCGCAGCAAAAATGACCCCATTTATGGCACTTTATGGATATCATCCACCATCCATCACATCATATTTAAGAGAAAATTCGAAGGTTCAAGCAGTGGAAGATCACAGCGAGCATCAGAAAGAAGTTATCCAACTCTTAAAGGATAACCCGACTTTGGCACAAAATTGAATGAAACAACAGGCAGATCAACATCGCAGCGAGAGAAGTTTTGACGTAGGAGATTGGGTATTTTTACGGCTACAACCATATAAAAAAATGTCCCTCAAGCAAGCTAAGAAGGATAATAAATTATCGCCAAAGTACTATGGTCCTTACAAGGTGTTGCAAAAGATTGGTACTATGGCATACAAATTGGAGCTTCCTGCTTCTTCGCGAGTACATCCAGCTTTCCATGTTTCATGCTTAAAGAAGGTTATAGGTGAAAATCTTCCAGTTCAAACAATATTTCCAGAACTTGATGAGGAAGGAAAATCATATTGGAACCAGAAGCAATCATGGAAACAAGAACTCGACAACTACGGAATCGATCAATTTCAGAGTATCTCATCAAGTGGAAGAACTTACCCACTGAAGATTCTACATGGGAGGATGAGAATTTTATACAGAAGCACCCAGAGCTACTCAAGTGTTGAGGACAACACTTTTTTGAAGAAGAGGGGCATGTTAGGTCCCTATATTACTAGTATAGTCCCTTATTGTTGTTAGTGTAACCCCCTTATTGTTATTATTGTACCCTTGTAACTCCCATATTGTTATTATTGTGCCCTTAAATTATTATTGTTAGGTCAGCTAGGATTACATTGTGGCCCCACTAGGATTACATTATGGCCCCATGGACTCCTATATATAGAAAGGAGGTTTTGTAAATTGAATCATCCAAGAATTGTTCATTTATGTAATGTATTGGAGGTTTCCCCCTCGAAGTGGCTTATTTCTAAGGCGTTGATATCTCTTTCTTCTATTTTTGGAGCTGGTTACACAACATTTGTTCTATCTGGAATTTAATTTTGAATCCAATAGAATTATGGTCTCCACACTAGACATTTTGGTAAACCTATAAGGAGATAGCTAAAAGTCAAACTAAAAAAAAAAAAAAAAATTCTTCCTTTCCCTAGAAAATATTTTCTAGTGGGGATGACATCATCATCTTGAATCCTATTAGTTCTTGTATAGTTAATTTTGTTATTATTTGTTTTTTAGTCCCACTGTTTTGCCTCGAAATTACCCTAATATCAATAGATGCGAGGGGGCCCACCAATGATCAAAATGGACCACAAGGCATGTAACAAAACCCACAAAATGTGAATGAATGTGTTGAAATTGAAAAATCGAGGATTATACTAATTATGAGCCAATGAGATAAACCCAATATAGATTGTGAGGAAGCCTATCACTGATGATTGTAAGCTCCAAGGTACTATTAGTTACTATATCAAACTCATGGATATGAACTAAGGTCAATTTAAGAATATCCATGAAAGGGGTCGTTAACTTATCCCCCATCAACAAACATGGAACAAACTGAGAAACGATGTGAATATATGGTCACTAATTATAAATAACATAAACATGGATACAACAAAAGGTCAATAAGGATTGTGAATGGTTGACTGAGGTTTATACTTCCCCTGAATTTTTTTAAATGAAAAAAATCCTTGTCTCATCGGTCTTCTGTGACAGATCGCATGTGTAGAGCAAGGAACTCACGTTTTTTCATCCATGGAATTCAACCCTACAAATTAAAATTATCAATATGCATGTCATTTTGCATTATTAGTGCATCAATATACTAATTTTGTTGTAAATATTAACTAGGTTTTAAATCCAAGTAATAATGGATCATAATAAATAATATCTCAATATAAATCCCACAATAAATGTACAATAATAATAATAATGGATTGTAGCTACCCAAAAACTCCATATATCTGGATTCTGTTAACAACTCAGAAGAATGAAAGTAACTAATATAAATAAATTTCTTTATTGGATTCTTAAATACAATTAATGTTAATTCATGTTCCAAGATGTTAATAGTATTTGTAATAGTTCATGAAAAAAATGCAATGGGATGGGAAATTAAATTTGTCAAAGGATGCAAAAAATCAAGATTCTTCACCTTAAATTTAGCTAATACTAGGTTGGCCATTTCCATTGTTACAGATATTGTATGGTGACTCATGACCTATTTTTCCATGACACAAACACCTAACAGAACTAAATGTATACTTTAAATCCACATCATTGCAGAAGTGATTCAACAGTGTGATATTGCAGTGTGTGATTTTAAAGTGTCGGGAGCCATGATCTGTGATCTAACAAATGATGAGAGACAAAAAATTCTAAGTTATTTAACTGAAATACTCATGTGTCATCATGACATTGAATGTAATATTTTACACCTTAACAAGACAATGGGGTCTTTCAATGAGAAACATGTAGGACATCTAACATAATCTATTTTTGTTTTTTGTTTTTTAAATGTTTCAACAGAAGATAATCGTTTTCACGTTTTAAAAGAAAATAAGCATTACTTGTCTACATGCAGTGAAAAAATGAATTCCATTAATAAAAAAATATCCACACCTAACTGAGAAGAATCTGTGTAACTAATAGAGAGAAATTACATACTATATTTTGAATTTTCAAGCTATCTACAAAAGCTAAAAAAATTTAACATTTTTTTTTTCCAAAAAAATATATAAAATTTTAAGTTTAATTTAGGATTGTACAATACTTATACAACTTGAAATTACTCAAACGGATTATAGGCCATTTTCAGGTTTTATTTTTCACAAATAAATCGAATTTTTACTTCAACAATTATGTAAGAAAACAATGTTTATTTCTCACTTAAAGGAAATAATTTTGGAACCCAAAGCTAAAAAGCTTGATGAATTAATACTCAATTATACAACAATTACCATATCAGAAAAGGAAATAAACTAGAAAGTGATATTATAATATTTTATTCTAACATCATAAAAGAAATTTAGTAGTTTAAGTCAATCATTAGAATCAACAGAACACATGCAATAAAAATTTGCTATGCAAAACTATTGTCGAATATTTGTATTCATATTGGTCAATAAAAATACATTACATATAATGTATAAGTTGAAAGGAGAAGCTAAAAAATTAATGTCCAATTATTACTGTTAAAGTAATAACATTTAGAGTGATACATTATTTCATACAAAATGTTATCAAAATTCTTCATAGGATTGCTAAAGAGACTCAAACGTTTTGATCAATGGAATAACATTTAGATCAATAGACGATTTCACAAAAAACATTGTCTATAAATTATTATCACCATTGCTTAACAAAGTAATAATATACAATATAAAACGTACTATACTTGAAAAAAGTAATCAAACAAAAAAATAGGAGATCAAGGTTTCCATCAAAGGACTAGGACTAGAATTGAAAACAAGTTTCTAAACTAATCAACTTCATCAATTTCATTAATAATTTAACCTATACAAGAATTAATTTTCGTACATAGGTTCCAAACAAATAAAAGGGAAACAAGAAACTGATTTTCATACATATATCTTCTAACTTTTTTCCAGGGGAAAATAAAAGAAACTAAAAAGTGATATAATAAGCATTTCTTCTAACACCATATAAGAAATTTAGCAAATTAAGTCAAATTATAACCTATCAGTTTTTCTATATACTTGCTCATAGCACAAAAATAAATCTACAACTCTGGTAACTTTATCAATTAATAAACATAAAAATAGAAACACATATCTAAATATGATATCCATGACTAGAAAAAAGCATTAAAATAAGTGATTTTTGTAGACATTTTCCTTGTACAATTGCACAACCTTGCCATACTATGATACTAGGAATAGCGAAATCTAGGTCCATTTTCTATGCACTAATACAATGATACAAAGAAAACAATTCATCCACATTACCAATAACTCAATCCATATTTAAATCCAATAATGATAATAATCACTAAAATCAATACTATACATTGAACACAAATCTAATATGAAAAAATATTGTTGAATGTTTATAGTCATATGGTTCAACAATAGAACATTATACATAATGTATGAGATGAGAGAATATGTTGAAAAATTCATGTTGAATTGGTACCCCAACAAACCTAATAACATTCAATATGATACAAGATTTCATACAAAACATTAACAAAACTCTTCAAAGAATTTATCAAGAGACCCATAATATTTTATCAATGAGAGAGGATTCAGACGAATATAAAGTATCATAGAATACATTGTCTCAAATTTCTTCTCAGTATTGCTTAACAATGTCAAGATATAAAAAATAGAATAGACTATACTTTAATAGAGTAAACTAAAAACAAATCAATAATAAAAAATTTCTATGAAAGTAAAAGAAATAGAATTAAAAAATCCTTCTCATGCACTCATTCATATACTAAATAATGTCCACTTTTTTTATAACAACAATAATGTTTGGTGGCTAAAGCATTAATTAAAATTAAGATACTTAATTGAAAATTTAAATCCCTTCATCCCAAGAGACACTAGGATTACGCTCTATGAACCATAATGTAAATAAGACACCTAGAATGAAAACAACAAACTACACTCAACAATGTCCTTAAATCATTCATAATACAATGAAAAAATCTAAATGATGAAAGACTGAAAAGAATTGGTCAATTCATTAATATAATTTGTTGACAACCAACTTGGATTAATGATTTCGTGGAGGAAATGCTTTAGGATTATCATTAAAGGAGTCACAATGCCCATTTTTACACATTAGTTGAATATCTCCTCCTCAATTTCTTGAACCTCATCTTCTAATTATGCAATGAAAATATCATAATTTTTGTTGAAATTTTCAAAATTAAATAACAATTTTCTAATTTTCTCCTGAGTAAAATCAGTTATATTATCAAATCATAATCACATTAACTCTTTTAATGTGTTCTATCTAGCCATTAAATTGTTCGTTGAAATTAAACCATCATCCATTTTCATGTGTGGACCCTGCAAATAATCAATAATTGTAAGTGTTTTGAGAAAGGCGTCACCTATTTTATCATTTATCTTATTAGATTAATAAATTATCTCCTAGAGTATGTTGTTTGTTGCATTCCATTTTCCTTTGATATGATTCATTCCCTTAGCCCATGAAATCTTTTTCTCTCTTCTCCATATCTCAGTCAGTTAATCAACCTTCTGAGCAAAAGTGGTCAAAGTCATTATCTATGAAATATTTTCCATGCTCAAAGTCATTTTTAAACCAATCAACAAAAATACAACTTTTTGCATTAAATTCCTCGGATGGAAATATGCTTCGCATGCATCTTCAATAATTTCCAGTCTTTTGTTTATATTAATAACAATAAATTATTTTAATCCATTTTGGACATGAGTCGCTTTCTGAAATATATGGAGTACGATTGGGGTATAAATTTCCAATGTTGTCACCAATATTTTGAGTGGAGTCATAAACAAATGGATATAGAGCTTCATTTACCACTTTGAATTTTTTCTTGATCCTCAAGTTTTCTACTTATTGTTCTCTGATAGAGTGTGCCAGTGCCTCTCTAGTACTTTCATGTAAGTTTATGAGGCAAGTGACTAAAGTTTCAAACCCATCAATATCCATTTGTATTTGATCAACAATATTATTATTATGAACCTTTACTCTTTCAACTTTAAAATTTTTACTACCTCCATTATATATTCCATTTTTCAATGTAAGAATATGGTCATTAAAAATTATGATTTCCTTAGCAATTTGATCCCTTTGTCTATGATTTCAAATAAAATAATGGTAACACAGTTAATTGGTGTGTTTCTCTTAACTTCCATTTCCATAATTTATTCTATGATTGGTGATTTGGAGCTTGTAACTTTAGCTAATTGTTTCTTTGGAGCTTCCAACATTAGCTAATTGTGTCATATGTGCTCTCTATGTGCTGAATTTGAAAGGGGGGTCCTACTCATATTTTCCACCTCAGAGACTACCCTTACTCCATCTGGAACATGAAGTAGCACTTATTTTCCTTTGAATGGAAGATTAAATTTGGAAAGTCCTCAGTGTGGAACTTAGATGTTGCTACATAGAATTCTTTCCTCTCTGCCTATATCTTCGTCCCATGTTGGGGATGGTTTCTTCAACAACTTATGCAATATGTTTTGGAAAATCTTGCTTCCTCGGTTGGGATGTCACACATGTGATTTCCATAATTTGTTTTTACCATAGTTAATCGATTAGAACCACATCTATTATTTAATACATCGTCTCAATTTAGAATTGTATGTACTTATTTGTTATGGTTTTTTAAATTGGATAAACTTATTTGAATATTAACTTAAAGTTGATAGTCTTCCCAGGTTCATTTGGACTATTAAATGTACCTAATTATACTTTGGGATTGTGTTAATATAGTTATAGATTTAGTGCCTCATACATTATATTAAAAAAATTATACATCATGTTACTAATTTTGTTTAGTGTGATAATTTTAATTTTTTGTAGCATAAGATTTAACCTCTTATAATTAGTATCAAATCTAAAAGGCTCAATATTTTCCTCACAAGTCTATGGTCATGAGATCTATAATGACTGCGCTATGAATCCATACTATGTGTATAATATAATTATTAAAATATTTAAGCACACACTCCTTTTAGATCCCCATTCACATTTATTTATATAAATGGGTGGGATGTATGAATGTGATTCAGGTTATTGGTCACAATCCACACATAACACTTGGCACAAATTACTATAGATCATGTAACCCTCACCCACATGAATCCACATGTAATTTTTTACGGGTGCACTCTTAATGGTGGGTATTTGATCTACTAGATTAGAGGCTCGAGAGGAATTAGGGTTAATTTCACCTTAATTACTATGATTATCTCCCTTGGTCAACCATAACACTATTTTGCGAGTGAACAAAATGCCATGTTTGGTGTCTAATTCATGGCCACCTTTCATTATCTATGGTTGTGATGCTTTGCATGGGATGTCGATCTCAACCCAAAATTTCATGTGGCACTCCAAATAATATAGGTAACTTTGTTTCTTATTTACTTCACCGGAGTCTTTACTTATAACGACTATTGATAAAAACAGAGATGTGCACACATAGAACAAATACATTTTGTTACACAATATGCAATCACACGAATACATAACAATATTTATGGTGCTGGTGAAATACAACCACTTCTAAATATGAATAGAGAGGTTCAAATATTCTCTCAAAATCCACCTACAGATATGAAAGTAATTATAATTTGAGTATGGAAGAATTATCTTCAAAAAATCCCCCTTAATTCTTATATACATATTATAAAAAAATGACCTTCCTCTCACTTGTCTTCATCAACAACTCTACCCACTCTGCAGTCGTCTATACTCCACTCTTTCTCTATCCACATCTTCAAGCTTACCTTAAGACTAACTAAAAGTGCACCTACTTTTGACCATCAATAATGAACTTTTCAATATCAACATTATTGAAAAATCAGCTCGTAAGGGCTTCCGTGATAAGAGATGACAAGTGATGAACCATCGTATGGACCAATCACCATATGTTCAATATTTCACTTTCGGCTATCAATTTGTGGCTAGGAAAATGGTTTGAATACTAAATGTGTCAAAGAGCTAATCTAACAAATTTACCTCCTTCACAGAAATGGAACTCCTACTCTAACCTCTATTTTATGCTCATGAAGCCCGAATCACAACAAGACCCGTCAATGTATAGCAAATTCACACAATAAAATTAGCCATTCGTTCTCCCGGCATCAAAGAAAATCGAGAATGACTAATGTAATTATATATCACTATTAAATAATTATTTCTACACCTTACAAGAAAAAAATTAAGAAATTACACAAATATTACAACAAAATCAATAACTACTCTTAAAATTAAATATCTTCCCACTTGCATAGTGAAACATGAACTCAACCAAAAAAACGTCATAAATAAATCAGATTTTCATTGGAGGAAGGTTGATTCCACACTCTTTTAATAAATTTATATGCTACCGATCATAATGAAATCAATTTGTATTTTATTTACTGAACACAACCCCTAAGGGCCCTGCAATCTGTTGTTGCTTAAACTAAAGTTAACGATATTCCTCAGTTGTCTGATATGAATGACTTCACTGAACTGATGTTAAGTCCCTATATTAATATTTTAGTGCCTTATTATGTTAGTGTATCCCCCCTTATTGTTATTTTTGTATCCCTGTAACCCCCATATTGTTATTATTGTGCCTTCACATTATTATTGTTAGGTCGGCTACGATTCCATTGTGGCCCCACTAGGATTATATTGTGGCCCCATCGACTCCTATATATAGAAGGAGGTTTTGGTCATTTGTATCATCGAAGAATTGTTCATTCATGTAATGTATTGGAGGTTTCCCCCTTGAAGTGGATTATTTCTGAGCCGTTGATATCTCTTTTCTTCTATTTTTGGAGCTGGTTTCATAACATTTGGTATCAGAGCTTTGGATTCTAGGGTTTCGCTGCTCCAAAAAGGTCATTGTGGCATTTTTTATATAACTATTTCTCTAGGAAGGTTCAAAAGCTGACATTTTTAGTGTCCGAAGCCAAACTCCTGAGGAAAATTGTCGCAAAATTTTAGAGCTTGGTGCACAATATTTTCGGATATATAATCTGTGGAATTTAGGTCATTTTTCAGGCTCCTAAATTTAACTTAAACAGGTCATCATGGAATTGGCGCTATAACGTTTTTTCTAGGAAGGCTCAGAAGCTGAAATTTTTCGAGTGCGAAGCCGAAATCCTGAGGAACATTGTCACAAAATTTAAGATCTTTTTTCGCAATATTTTCGGAGATATGATCTATGAAAATTAGGTATTTTTCAGGCTTCTGAGTTTCATATCAAAGAGGTGACCGTGGAAAAATCTTCATAGAGTTCTCTCTGAGCGTCGGATTGGAATTCTCTAAAAGGTGGTTAGAATTACACGGACTGCAGTTTTATGTCTATCAATTTTAGAGCCAAAGGAGGAAACAGTGACACGTCGAAAGTCGTACAAGTTCACTCTACTGAACTAGTCCATAATTGGGTCATTGTGGGAGATTAGACATAACTTTTCCTTGAAGAATCTAAATCATATCATACCTGTGGCATTTGAAAGAGGCTTCAGAGGGCTACTGCAGGGCCGAATTTTAGATATTGAGGATCTATAATTATATAGATAATTCAATTTAAATATCGAGGTCCTTAAAAGCAAGTAAAATGTGTGTATTTCTTTTTTTCCTAAATTGCATAAGTCTTGTTTGAAGAATCAAGTTGAATTGATTCCAAGGGCATATTGTAGAATAGATATCAGTATTGGATTCTCAAATGGTCCCTAAAAAGAATTCAACACCCATTAAGCCTTTAGAAGGCTCTACTATGACTCATGGAGACGAACAATGGCAACATGACATATCAAAATTACAAGAGCAAGTGCAACAAATTTTGATCTTACGAAGAGCAACTGAAGATGAAAAAGATGGTTTAAAAGAAAAAATGGAGGCTAATTTGGGTGGTTTTAAGGATCAAATAATAGCTAATATGGATGATAAATTAGTGGAATATCACGTCAAGCATCAACAATAAGTTATCCAACTCTCAAAGGATAACCTAACTTTGGTGCAAAATCTAATGAAACAACAGTAAGATAAACATCACATCGAAAGAAGTTATGAAGCAGTCACAAAAATAAGAACTAGACAAGTACGATCAATTTCAGAGTATTTCAGCAAGTCAAAGAACTTTCCTATAGAATATTCCACATGGAAGGATGAGAATTTTATACAGAAGCATAAAGAAATAATCAAGCATTGAGGACAACACTTGTTTGAAGGAGAGGGGCATGTTAAGTCCCTATATTAATAGTGTAGTCCCTTATAATTTATTGTTAGTGTAGCCCCCCTTATTGTTATTGTTGTACCCCTGTAATCCCCAGATTGTTATTATTGTGCCTTTACATTATTATTGTTAGGTGATCTAGGATTACATTGTGGCCCCATCGACTCCTATATATAGAAGGTGGTTTCGCTCATTTGTATCATCGAATAATTGTTCGTTCATGTAATGTATTGGAGGTTTCCCCCTCGAAGTGGCTTATTTCTAAGCCATTGATATCTCTTTTCTTCTTTTTTTGGAGCTAGTTTCACAACAATAGATTATTGGCTATCTCTAATTGTCGGAGTTCCTTTTCTCCACTAATATCTGCAGGAATATGGCCTCCAAACATATTTTTATAGATCTTGAATTCTATAAGTATTTTAGAACTCCATATAGCCAAAGGAACCCCACCACTAAGCTAATTTTGGTAGATTTTTATGTATAGTAGATTGTTGCAAGAGTTTAAGGACTGCAAGCTTGCATTGAAATTGTTTGAAAATATAACCAACGGATAAATATTTCTTCCCTTACATATTTTTCTTGGCAGAGGGCCACTAAAATTATTTTTTTCAACATTAACAACCAGAATAAGAGAATGTGTGCCCAAATTCTATGGCAAAAACCCAGTAAGCTTGTAGTAAGTGGCTTCAAGAACAATGAAAAAATGGTGTTTCAGGTCCGCACATTGGTCCCTTAATTTCAATGGATCTTAGAAAATTATCACTGGGAAATCATTGTACACAACGAATCTGAAACACTAGGTTATGACTCGAATCGAGCAATAGCCAGGCTTATCTCTTCATTAGGAAAAATGCAGCAATGTATAAAATTTGGGTTCAAGGATATAACACTATTATGAATGAGGTCGGACCTACCATGGCCACAATGACTGTCTCTCTTTGGTCTAAGTGAGCCAACTACTGTACTTAAATATCAATAGAACATTCTATGTAGTCAAACTTTTCCAATGGGGACAAATGCACATAATTCCTGTGCTCGCTTACACATAGCGGTACTCGAAAAAATCAACAGTCATTCATATACAACACACAACAAAAGCAGTGCTACACTCTACATATGTACAAAATTAATTTAATCCTCATAGTTTTCCCATCCTCGTGGGCCTTCCCTGAAGGGATTCAATCTCATAGAGGCTCTGATACCATGATAAAAAGAGAGGTGTGCACATACAGAACAAATATTTTCTATTACATAATATTCAATCACACGAATACATCACAATATTTATGGTGTTGGTGAGATCCAACCACTTCTAAATATGAATAGAGAGGTTGAGATATCTCTCAACATCCACCTACAAATCTTCAATTAATTTTAATATGAGTATGGAAGAATTATCTTTCAACAAATATCTATAAAGTATTCATATCCTTATTTATATTTTTGTAGTTCACATGATTAAATAAACAAATACTTGGTTTCTAAAGTCTCTGGCACCGGACCTAACAAATTGGGTTTCTCATCTTCTATCCTAGGTAACACTAAACTTGTTTTTTGCTATATATACATATTATTTTTTTAAGTTCTTTGACATTGGAGATCATTACTAACTTAACCACTACATTTTTTGAAGGTAACGACGAAATCATGTTGTTCGGGTTTCTATAATTGTACGCGAGACTTGCAGTTAGGTGAGATTATTTTCACCTTCAATTACATTCATTATATTATGCCTAAACAAAATTGGGTTTTCTGCTATTAGGGTTTTGTAAAAACCCTAGGGCCATTTGAACCATTTCATTTCCCAGAAATATTAACATGTTGTTCATTTGTTTCCTTCCATTTTCCCACTCTAATTTACCTTCAATTCTACATGTGCACACAACTTTTGAAAAAGAGGTGTTTTCATGTGCAGTGGTAGGTATAATTCCTCCAAATTTATTTTCCTTCCATATGAATAGTTCTTAATTTATTCAAGTTTATGAAAAAAAAGATCTTCCCTAACCCTAACGTAGAGAGTTTGGGTTACATGTAAGGAATTCAATAGGATGATGGCTTATGTTAGTTTGAAATAATATTTTTCACATGACCACGATTAAAATTTCAATTAACTTCTGTTATAGGTTGGCATATTTTGTACTCAATCCTTCTCGATGTTCCCATGGAGTACAATTATGAATTTAACCTAACCCAATTTGGGTTTTCTTTACTTTATAGTTTCACAACCCTACATGGTTATTTTTTGTTAATTTTTACAATTATTGGAGAAATAGCTCTTATGATAATTATTTTTCTATGTAGGCTTCAATAGTATATTTTTCCTAGGCATTAAACATATATATTTATATAATAGACAAAGTATATATTGTTGGTTTAATTTATGTATTTAATGTATCTTCATAATGGAATGGAATGTCTATGTATATATTTTACTTTATGCCAAAAAACTCTTGGTTTTAATCTATCCATTATGGTTAATAATGTACTCGCTTTTGCTCCAACTCTATGTGTATTTTATACTTTGGTAAAATTCTCTATTAAAATTTTAAATTTCTTGTTTAACTAGAGTTGAATGTACTTTGGTGAAATTCTATGTTAAAATTTTAAATTTCTTATTTAACTATAGTTGAATGTTGGCTTACTTTAGTATTCATTAGATTTTCTTTTCAATGTTACCATTTCAATATAGTATTGTTCTCTTATTAGTGCAATTGTTTAATTGATTTATTAAATAATTTGTAGGATATTTTACAAGACTTATCAAAAAATTATTGTTGGATTTGGGATCCCTGCAAAGTAAGCACACAAGGAAAGACTCTGCAGATCGAGGAGTGGAGAGTGCAACGCAGAGTCTATTTTGAGTCATAGGGGCTTTGGGGTGGGTCAAAGCCCCTTATTATGTACTGGGAGGGTATATTTTTTGAGCGTTGAACTCTGCCCATGGTTTTGGACCTTGGTATTGTAAATGCCAAATCTATATATGGAGTTTAGATAGAAGTCATAAGAAGTCAAGTAGAAGTTGATGAAATGCATTTGTATGTAAGATAATTTTGAGTTATAGTATGTTTTTCGGTTATAAGAACATGATCTAAAAATTGTGTGCTCGGAGACCTTAGGAAGTATGCTGCTGTATGTGCAGACCCCTGCAACTGTGTGTGTAGGGTGGAATGTGAATGTATGAGAAATATCGATCTATTAATGAAATAATTGTTGAGAAAGATCTGAGTTATATTGATGTCTTATGATTTTACTTATTTTTCTAAATATTTATGCTGAAAAAGGGTTTGATGTGTAACTGAGTAGCGTAGTTGTGTTTATGATTATTTACTTTGTTTCATGAAATTATAAGTAAACTCACGCAACGTGAGATCAAGTTCAACAAATGTGTTGAACAATGTTGGTAATATTGATATATCTAGCCTATGAAGCACCGTTAAGAAAGGAAAAACCATAAATCTAGAGTCCACTGTCCCTCTGGATGAAAAACCTTGGTTCTATCATCTCCCTATATTTCCTCAGGTGAGATTTCATTCTACACAAGAATGTCGTTGCCAAAACGGCTGGTAATAGTGGGTTTTTTTGGACTGCACAATCACTTTGAACCTTGGTGTAGCCACCATAAAGCGAAAAAATGGTTATGTTCCCTCCATTGGGATCTGATTGAGGGATATATGGATGTGGGATGCTGATAAGAAAGAACTTAAAATTGGGTTGATAAAAAACAACGTGAATTTTCTGTGCAAGGCAAATCTCTACTAAAAATTGTCTACAGAATTATGTCTATATAGATCAGTATGAGATATTTTTTGCATCATTTACTAACGAATTGTACGAGTGGATATAAGGATTATCTGTGCGGGTGGGTTATTTCTATAACAAGCCCACTGTGTGGACCTCAGATTTGTTTGAGAAGTTGAAAAGGACTAATAACACGATCGAGATGGTTGTGGATTATTGGATAGATAGTATCCTTGGAGGGTTCATTAATCAGTTCACGATCGAGACCTCTGTGTGTTATAGTGGAAAGGAGGTTTTCTCGGAGATGAGAAAGAAGGTCTGGTGTATCAAATGCCAAGAAGAGGTTCACTATAATGAATAACTCCATGTTTATCAATATTTTTTTAAGGTTGGGATGTCAAGTCCATTAAAGCCTGGATTAAGTGCACGACCAAGTATAGGGACTACTTTATGGTGTAGCCTCTTTGAAGTTACAAGACAACATTCCAGAAAATTTTGTCATCTATTGCAGAAATTTATGAGATCACCACAACAATAATTCTTTAACTTCTGCAGTTTGGTAGGTGACGATGAAAAAATTTGTAAGAACTATGACTTGATGATGTAGAATAGTTGTGGTGTGTATGAGATGCAAGTAGAATGAAATGAAGCTTTAGGTTCACCTACTAAGAGAGGATGTTTCATAGGCCGAGGGCATGGACGAGGAGGAGGCAAGGTCGTGGACGAGGTTAAATAATAGTATACAACTACAGACATAATGACCATTTTCCTAGGGATTGTTAGAATCCCACTGCAGTTTCATGTAAGTATTATCAAGAATTTGGTCAGGAAGTCGAAAATTGTCTTGTTTTGTTAGCTAAAATGCAGGATAAGCACAACGAGAAGTTGGTTCAGAATATATAAATTATGAGGTTTGAATGATGCTACATAAATCCAAGAATTAATGTAGTAACGTGTAGTGGTGTGAATACCTGAGAAGACCACGCAGAAGGAAGAAAGGTTGTGATGGAGACATGGGTCATGAAAGATGAAGATAAAATTTTTGGCTTCAATGTGAAGCATGAGAAAGAGACATTCATGGAAGAAAGAAAGACATTTATGAATCCTAAAGCCTTTCCACCAACCACTCAGAGACAATTGTTTCTATTGGGAAACAAGCCTAAGAAGAAGATTGAAGTAAAGGAAGTGGATCAGTCTATCTTGGTGTCCTTCTTGAAGATGTGTATGAAATTACTAAGGAAAAGAAGGGTTATATAAGGGTTGCAACAACTAATCGGAAACTACATTGGCAAGGAAATGTTACAGCTGGAACAATGCACAGTAAAAAATGTATACAAGAAAAAGAAAAGAAGTGGCCGAGAGATGCAGTCAACTGTGCAGATTGGAGCTTATGAAATGGATCAAGTAATTCTATATCTAGGATTAAATTCCAACGTTCTACCAAAGTAGAAATATGATCAGATGGGAAGGCCTAAGCTGCAATGGTTGATAATTTAGCTACAAATGGAAAATTAGCTAAAGATAGTTCCTATGGGGCGATTACAGGGGATTAGCATAGATACTAATGGCACTAGCATGTTGGTCGAATTTGAAGTGGTTGAGATTGTTGATGATAGTAACCCATATCCTGTGATTTTTGGGTTTTACTGGCCTTATGACATGGATGGTATAATTAAAATGAAGAAGAGGCAAATGACCTTTGAGCAGAATGGTATCCGGGTTGTTGTGTCATTAGATCCTTCCGAAGGCACTTGATATACAGTACCTATCCGACATGAGTATGGGGATGTTGAGATTGATAATATATATAAGCTTACTAAGTAGTATGAATATTGGATTAATACCACTGCATATGGTAGGATATGTTGGGAGCATGATAGTTGATGCGTTTCTGATTTGGATGTCGAATTTTGGCAGAAGCGTTTGCATGAATTGACTACTAAGAACTGTAACAGGGTGACAAAATCTCTGTGTTTTGTTAGATCAGAAGTATGTGACTTAGCATTTTATGATGGCACGGGGAATTTTTTCTTATTCCTGGAAGATTTGAAGAGAAAGGTGCGTCAAGGACAGAGATACGTAGCTATGGATTTCACATTGAGGTATACCCCAGCCCAATGGTGGGGCACGCACATGGTAAGTTTCAGAGGATGGAAGGAGTTTTACAAGAAAATAAGGTTTAGATTTTTTCAGGTTGATATGAAGATCGTAGAGAGGTATGATGGTCAGAAGGATCCCCAAAAGCACTTGGCTCACTGGACTAAAGCTTGGGGAACAAAACCTCAACCAGAATGGGTGCACATGTTCTTTCATTCCTTAGAAACGATACCTCAGCAGTGGTATCTAGAAACTAAGTTCTGCCATCAAAATATGGGTTGGAATGAGATGATAGAAGAAATTTTATTAACATATAGCTTCACTGATGGGTGGGACGGCATTAATGAGGCTCTTTAAGAGATGAAAGAAGGAGTACTTCGCATTACCAAGGAGCTAAGAAGGTTGGTTCAGACTAGTTCAAGAGACCCAGCCAACAGGCTTGTGTTGGGGGAGAAGATATGTGGATACTGAGGTGAAAATATGCAGAAGGATTCTATTGTAGGATGGCTCTAGCGCAATAGGAGTATTGCGCAGCATATTGGATGTTGGCGCAACTAGAGGTTACTGTACTGAGGGAGGCGAGACTTCACTGAGGGGGTGAGTCTCGTGGAGTCTGTCCAAAATGTGATTGTTGGAATAGTAAAGGATGATTGCAAAATTACTTTAATGTTTAAAGGAGACTGCAGGATGAAATGAATGGGCATATCTGGGAAAGTATCCCGTCAAATGGTCATTTATGAGGATGATCTAAGAGCGATGATGGGTTTTGAATTCGAATTTCGCTATAAATAAAAAATTTCACTCCCAATTTGAACACTTTGTGTGCTAAGTGATAAAAGAGAGAATCAAAATCTGCAAGAGATCTTAGGCCATTGTTTCGTGATGGAGTACAACCTCGCATCATTGAGAGAGGAATTGATTACGATAGGTCTTAGCCAGACAATCCATCTTGGAGTAGAGCACACCATGATGACCACACTACCGGTAACAACCATAGGGCCGAGGTCACCCTGAGGACATAATACTATAGGTGAAATTTCGTCTGCAAATAAAAAGAAATGAATCATCAATAAGTCTCCCCAGAAGAAAATCATGAAGGAAGAATGAATTAAGGGGACTCAAGAGCGCCAAGAGGAAAAATCCATGGAGGTCGAATCAAATGAAGAAGAAAAGGAAGAAGCACCTGAGGAAACTAATGATGAGGATCTTATGCCTCTCTCCAGGTACCCTCCTTATATTCTACCCTGGAAGCCGCAGGCTAAGAAGCCGGCGAAAAACCTCGACGTAGTAAAGTACAAGTTTTCTACACGATTCATTCCATATGAGGTGTTAGTGGAATGAGTATTGTTGGCCAAGGTGCCTTGCATCTGGATGGAATATTTGGATGTTAATGATCATAGAAAATACCCACAGTTTGAGCCCAGTAGATATCTTCCCCAACAAACCTACAAGAGAGGAATAACGCAATTGAAGCCAATGAAATTGGTAAATGGTATCCAGGAGGTCGGGATCATCAATATGTTATATGTACACAACTTTGGGCATAGTAACATGAACACTATTTGTGTGCACAATTTTTGGCCTTAGTACATGATGATTATATATGGCTAGGGAAGAATATCCTCATTACGGAGACGATCATACATATAATTGCAGTCCTTCCTTGGCTTTTTTGGACCCCGCTAAGGATTTTTTAGGTAAAATAAAATACACGCAACTCGCACATCATATGAAGAATGAATATGAGCTGACCCAAGGTACCTAGGGTTATCTAATTAACTCCATCTCAGACAGAACTGTGTGCTTTTCCACACACATCTTTGTAGGGAAGATTGTGTAGAAAAATTGCGGACAAGAGGCTTATGTTCCTATCGTAGTGTTAGTTGCAGATTGCGCCAACGGTGTAGTCTATAACATGGAAGGGTACATATCTGTTGAATTCATCGTCGATTTTAGAGTAAAAAAAAAAGAAGACAAGTAGTTCCACTATGCGTGGCTTCTTCTTCCCATTTCATTTATGGAGTGGTGAGAACTTGAAGAATCACAGTTCAACAACATGGACCCCGATCTATGTGAAGCAGCCATATATGCTTCACTATGGCATTCAGATGAGCCATCATGGGTTATGGCTAGTAATTATTTTTGGGTAGGATTTGAGATGAGCTTATGGATAGTGATTAACCAAAAGCCTCAGTTATCACCAAGCATTATGGAGCAATATCACCAAGTCACAGAGTTCAAAGCAGACTTCCATCATATACACATTCAAGTGAAGAATGACCTCGCAGGGGTATGGTACGAACTGCCATAGTTGGTTGAGGAAGAAGATGTGGAGGCCAGAATCAGTCACCAGCGAATTCATTGGTTAATTTCGCTATCTGAAAGCACGGAGTGGGGTGAAGCCCACTAAGGTATCCGGACAGAAGGACACAAAGGTCACATTCGTGACTGATTAAGAACCTGATATAGATATTCTTGACACAGTATGGGATGATATTCTGGGTGGTTATCTCGAGATAGATCCAACTTCTCCCTTTACCACCAAAAAAAGGAAAGCATAGAAGGGTGGCGTGCGAAAGAAGTCAAAGTAGGATATGTTCACTAACCTACAAGATATCGTCCTTACTGAAGGGGACCTTGATGAAATTTTGGATACTATGAAGTAGGCCACTGAGCACTTATGGGGCAATATTGAAGAGAATTATAAGAAAGTTCTGGAAAATTTTCACAAGGGGTTGCAAGACTTGTAGTTTCAAATGGGCGTTGTTCAGGCGAGCATGAGTGGATTACAAGTGAGCATGGTTCTACCAAGAAGAGCACCGACCAAAAACATCATAGTTGCACAAAATTCGACACTAACATCTGATACCTGCACGATGCATATCCCTGCAGGTACAATATTTTTTGACATGGCAGAGCAACTAAACTAGGTGGCCCTCTAGCAAAGTACACAGATGAATCTTGTTTCAATTCCACTGTATTCTTTACATTAAATCCACCACGAAATTGATGAGGAACTAATGATCAGGGAACAACGGGCCCTCCTGATCATTCAGGATGTTCCAAAAGAACAAAAAATCATGGTTGAGGAAAAGAGGCTTGTTGTCCAAGAGTGCATGGCCGAAGCAACGCAATGAAAAAAACTATATGAGGTTATTTATAAAGAATGCAACAAGCTACCATAGCTCTAGATTCAGGCTGCAGCTACACCAGAGGAGAAATTTTCTAGGCTAGCCACTACAGTGAAGGACTCCAAGGCCAAGGTTGATGAAGTGCTCTTGGAAATGAAAATGGAGATAGTTGAGCTGCAGTTGCAATTGAAACCTTCCACTCCGTCAGAAGTCCAGGAGTAGCATGCAGCAGAGCTGAAAGCTACATCGGGCTAGGTTGAGTCCCACATATAGGAGTGTGCGCATATATTTGGAGATGTTCTTGATGTATGGACCTCACTACAGGAGGACGCTTAGGTGAAAAAGTTACAGGGCGACGTGTGCGAGAAGTAGGAACAACTGGATAAAATTAAGGTCACTAATAAGACCTTAACACCAATGTGGTGGCTTACCCATCTCTAAGAGGGTAAATTCTTACAGGAACAGGTTGATGAGTTGCACAGGAAGGGGCGACTACTTATATATAGACTACAACCATGGGAATATGAGGCTAGAAAGCTCTCCAAAATGGTAGGAAATAAGTTGAAGGCACTTCGTTCAGCACAGTGATGATTCAAGCAGAAGGCAACTAAGAAGGTTTCATTGAAATTGCTTGGGGAAATTAAGGAGTTTGAACAGCAGTGCACTGAAGCAGTGCCCCAATTTTAAGGATTCCTTACATGACATAAAATAAAATATAGATGGCGCACTAGCTTTATGACTTGGGACGAGTCACAATTTTGTGTTGGGGGCCAGCTAGAGCTAGGATCACCGTAGAGTAAGCAAGGAAGGAAAGACTCAGAAGATCAAGGAGAGGAGCGTGTAGCACGAAGTCTATTTTGAGTCAGAAGGGATTCTGGGTGGGTTAAAGCCTCATATTATGTAATGGGACAGGATATTTTTTGAACATTGGACTCTGCCCATGGTTTTGGACCATTATATTGTAAATGCTAAATATATAAAAGGAGTCTAGATAAAAGTCATAGGAAGTCAAGTACAAGTTGATGAAATTCATTTGGATGTAAGACTTTTTTGAGTTAGAGTCATTTTTTGGGTTAAGAGAAAGGGCTTCTGCAACTATGTGCATGAATTTCTTAGGAATTCTATAGTTCTATGCGCAGGGTGGAAAGTTAATGTATGAGAAAGATCAGGATATTAATGAAAGACTTGTTGAGAAATATATGAGTTATATTGACGCGTTTTGGTTTTACTTATTGTTCTAAATATTTATGCTGAAAAAGGGTTTGATCTGTAACTGAGTAGCATAGTATTGTTTATGATTATTTACTTTGTTGAATAAAATAATAAGTAAGATCGTGCACCCTAAGAGCAAGTTCAACAGATTTGTTGAACAAAACTACTTTTACTGATAGATCTTGTCGACGAAGCTGTGTTAAGAAAGGAAAATCCCTAAATCCACAGTCCAATGTCCCTCTAGATATACAAACCTGTTTCTAGCATCCCCCTATATTTCCTCGGGTGAGACTTCAGTCTGCACAAGCAGATCATTTCCGAAAAGGACGGTAATAGTGAATTTTTTTGGAAGTTACTTTGAACCTAGGCCTAGAGCCCATCAAACAAACAGTTCTCCATTATTTGATTTTCTTGTGCGTGGAACTTCAAATTTACCAAGTAATCCACATCATTTACTCATTTGACCCAAAAATGGGTTTCATGTAATAATATTCAAAGTATTTACTAATTCCTAGGAGGTAGACTGATTTAGGAATCTACATAATATTTAATATTTACTTATTCATATACTGTAGAGTAAGTTGGGAATATTCCCTCATTTTAATGTTAATGATAGGAATACCATACCACTAACCAACAAATTTCCCCATTCTATCAAGTTCATGTTTAGAATACTAAATTTATGTTTCCCCATTCTATCAAGTTCATGAATAGAATACTAAATTTATTTAATTCATAACAATATATTAGGAAATGTGGCTTGCTTAGTCAACAATGTAATTTATTTATATAGATATTACTTTTTCATTATACTAAATTTATTCTCATAAATATTCAATGGAATTATGTATGATTTCAGCAACTTAACACGTGTATAGGAACTAAATTTAATTCCTTCTTGTTTGTAGTATACTTTATAAATTCATATGTACCACTCTAAAAGTATAGGAACGTAGCTAGGAGTCTTCTATAAACTTCTATGTTACCTTCATTAAATATGCTTCCAACAATAAGGTTGGAAGGAACAACATCCTTTGACATATGGGTATATAACTATTTTGTTTTACTTCAACTACTACATAATATAACAAGCTATTGAATGTGTTCTTGAAAACGTTAAAGGATTATATTCTTGATGGAATTCCTTTATCTATTTTTCCAATTGACAGTTCCAAGTTTGTAGCCCTTAGCTCAATTTTATTTAAAAAGAAGTAATATTATCATGCATGTGCAAATTATCCCCTTCACAAAATGTTCAATAATCGAGAAAATAATATCATTGGTTTAATCATGAAGTACGATAGTACTGATTTTCTACATGTGCATACATTCTTTGATCTGCATAAAACTTATTTATTCCTTCTATATCTATTGTTTTGTTCAGTGGATTAACTATTACAAGATGACTATCACATATCTATTCAAGATTTTTATTTATAAATTAATATAGTCGTGCATGCAAAATTGATAATGAATACAAATGAATATTTAGATTTCACAATCGATCTGCAATTCTGAATTCTCACTGTAACTATTATAACTTAAATTCATAAAATAGAGAATATAGACACGTCTACCCATAACTGAATACTTGGGAATAGTGAGGAGCATAACCAATTCAACCCAACTATGAAATGTGTCCATCATCTCTCGAGCAAAAATCTTTTTGCTTTTAGAAATCAACAACCCCTTTGATTCCTAGCTGGTTTATTTTATAGATTTTTTTCCTAATATATTTTAGCAATGTCTTGCTTTAAGGTGTGTGAATGTGAATCTTTTCTCAAGTCTTTTTTGTTTTAGATTTTCCAAAAAAAAGTTTTTTGTTTTTTTTTTTAAATGTCTTTGTCTCCCATAATGCTTTATTCCATCCCAATTAGTATTTCTCTCCTATTATGTTTTTTTTTTTTTAATTATTATCTCCTAAGAATTCTTAAGAGACTTCTTAGGGAAAGTCTATCATGTGAAATTAACCACCAATAGAGTTTCTTAATATAGAAAGAAGTTTTCTAAAACTCTATTCCTCTTTCCTAATATCCCAAACAATATATTTTTTAATTAAATAATAAAATAAAATGTTACATCATCACATAAGTGCAATCATGGATTCTATACTCATTCAATCCAATAATAGATAGATGTCTAAAAATAGTCAATGTTTAAAAATTAAAACATAGGAGTGTCACATCTCCCCCTTGAAGGAAAGATCGTCTTAGGTGTTTTATTAATTCCATCTTTTATAAAGACGAAAAGAAAATGCATCTTGCATTTCTCTTTTTCTTTTTTATCATAATAGTTTTTGCAATGCTAAAGGATTTCTATTGCAGTGTGCTTTGACCAATGACTAAATTCCATAGTAACTCTAATACTATATTCAAGTCACACTCATATCTTAGCATGTTCTACACACGTTGAATAGGTGTTTTACATTTTTTTTACACATCTGGCAAAGGATTTATAACCTACACCCAACAAACTATCCACATGCATTCAACAAGGTTAGAAACATTGTTGTAGCATTGTATAATACAATAGATCCTTTGTTATATTTATCCATGGATATGCCAGTGATATGGAGATTGTTTAATGTGGAATTCAAAATATAAAATTTCCAAAATAATCCACTTTGTTAGGCTATTTCAAGAAATTCAATCAATATTTCCAGTTTATATAGTTTCATAATTTAAATCAATCTTTTTTTATGGTTGTTATGGTTCATTAAAAAACTTATTTTTGAAGTTCCAAAAAATTAACAACAATGATCTCAAATCTCATACAATTTTGATAACATTTCATGCTTAAGATTGATGCCAATCAAGGATTCCTTTGCCCTTTTCAAGGTCTATTACAATTCTACTAGAGGGATTACACATTTTTCCTCTCCATTTTAGCTTTGATTTATTTTCCTCTCATATATTTTTTTGTAAGGATGATGGTTTTTCTTATTTTTTATATTATCTTGAGTGCTTTCATATGTTCCATTTCCTTGTTTCTTGGGTGGTTAAAATTCCATGATTACTAATATTTCCAACTTGATATTTTCCAATTATTCTACATAATTTGTTATTATTGTGATTGATTTTTTTCCACAATTTATGGTGATATTCTATCTTGTCCTACGTAATCACATATTTGTCATATATGTAGCAGGTCATTCATATATGCTAACGTATTCTCTTGTCAACCAATTCTCTTTGTTACAATTTATTTACCTTATATTCCATATATGTGAGAATCCTTTCATCTTTCAAGTTTACCAATTAAGAATTTATTTCTCATTTTCAAGGCCACTGTAATTTTCTTTTAAATAGTTTCCTATTATATATATATATATATATATATATATATATATATATATATATATATATTCCTGTTTTCTTGATTGTAATTTTTCATTGGCCACACTCTGTTCTCCAACTATTGAAAGTGTTCAAATATCTAAACTAGAAATTTCTAATCCAAGTTTACCAATTAAGAATTTATTTCTCTTTTTCAGGGCCATTGTAATTTCCTCTTAGATATTTTCCTATATTATTTTTCCTGTTTTCTTGATTGTAATTTTTCATTGGTCACACTCTGTTCTCCAACTATTGAAGGTGTTTAAATATCTAAATTTAAAATTTCTAATCCACAAGGGAATTATTTCCCAGGTTTCCTCAATGAAGGAGGTCACAAAATTATTTACATATGTATTTGGTCAGTTCTTATCAGATCCTCCAAAAATATTATTATTCTTTATATATACCTTATAATGTCTTGAATTTTTGTGTATCCATTGCATGTCCTTAGTTACTAGGATCAAAAACTTTCTTAGTTACTAGGGTCAAAAACTTTCTTATATGGTAGCATATATTTGTTTTCTTGTCCATATGAATTCCAAAAGTATACATGTAAAACTCAGTTTTAAAATAATTTGTACATAATAACACTCCATATTATTGATTAATAATTTAAATTTTTGCATTATTACTACATGCTCTATTCATAATGTACGTTCTTGTACCACTTTACACCAACTTACTAGCCTATAAGGCCGAACCAAGCATTCTATAATGAGATGATTTTCCAAGTTTCCCTTCCATTCTACCTCTTTCTCGAATAGAATAGTGACACACATAATGATTAGTTACTATTAGTTACTATTTTGTATCTTACTTTCACACAATTATAAATGTGTACTTGGTTATTTATATTATTTTCGACACTGTGTTTAATTCTATCCTTAAGAAATTAAACACATTTGAAGTCTAATTCTATTATCCCGTACTACATTCCTCATTTCCATACTCTATATTTTATAGTTCCCTCCCAAGTGAAGAAAGAAGAAGTCAATATTTACACCTACCATATCATATTTAATAGGTATTTTTTCCGCACAAGCTTTGGATCTTGTAAAACATTCTTTATTACCAGACTTATGTCACCACATGCCTCACTACACAGTATTATGCAAGAATTGTACTTGTGTAACATCTTTGTATGATATTCTTTACACTTCCACATAGAATTCTGCTTAACAATTCGATGTTATAAAAATATATACATCTGTGTTTATGTTCAAGGAAATTTATATCTCACATCATTTTTTATGGAATATTTTCAATCACTCGTGTGTTTTTTCCTAAATCTCTCTCTATCCCAACAAATCTATATTTAACATCATTTCTTATTTCTTTCTATAGGCTTAAAATTTAACTTGTAAAATATTATCTTTCTTAGACGAGTTTCTTGGTTTTAAAACATATGAGTCTTATATAACTATAATACCTTGGTTTTAAAACATACTAGTCGTATATAACTATAATAAATTTATAGTAAATTCTTAAAGACCATATATTTTTTTATAGAAAAGTGGTCAGAAGATAAATTGATAAATTCTCACTGTATGCATATCTTCCATTTTTTTCCATTCTCAGAAATGTACTACAATAAAAATTTCTTATATACTTATAGACCTTAAAGAATTTATAGTTTATATATAAATAGATATTTCAATATATAACAACTGATTTTATACCCCTTTTTTCCGTTAGCTTTTGTTGGGTAATGTTCCTTTTCCCCTTCCCTGTAACAACCTTATTTGATTTATCTTTTTACTTTCATTACATTTATCACAAGGAATGGAATCAACTCTTTTGTTATTATACTCTACTCACATCCACTACGCTCAAGATGTCCTAAAGAGATTATATCTCATTTATATAAAATTTGTGTATAGAGTAACATTGTTATTGTTTTAATGAGTTGAAACTATTGTCAAGTGAATAATATTTGGACAATAGAAATATACTCATTACATCTCTCATCTACTATATAATGATATTACACTTTTTTTGGAGCTAAAAAATTATATATATATATATATATATATATATATATATATATATATATATAAAAGTACTTTCTTTTTTCCTTTTTATCACTATAATTGTTGGATTAAGGCTTGATACCTTATTCTTTTTACCATAGTTATAACGAGCACATGCCTTATCCACTAGTCTCATCATTTTTTTATATCCATTTAAGTGAGTAGTGTATTTATTAAGGTCTCTATTATCAATTTAATTTTCTTAGTACATCTCACCTTACTAGGGTCGTTTAGAATATATACACTTGAACTCTTAATGCAATTTGTTTTAAACATTGAGACCTAATGTCTCTTAATAATACAACTCTCTTATCTTAGTTATAGAAATAACATCCAATTATAAATATCTCTCTTCCTCAACTTATTTATGAATTATTTACTATATGTTAGTTTCATTTTTCAATTCTTTTACTCTTCCAACACTTTTATTGAATAAAGTGACACTTCCTCTTCTACTTATACGTAGGTTTGTAAGTTTGATATAGGGGAAGTCATTCTTATATATAGCTCTCAGTTGGCCCATAAGCCTCAATATTAAACCTATAGCTCAAATACCATATGTTACATACCTCATTTCCATATGTATTTTTACTATAGTTAATCGATGACAATCACATCTATTTATTTTATTACTTTGTCTCAGTTTAGAATTGTATGTACTTCTTGCTTATGGTTTTCGAAATTGGATAACCTTCTTTGAATATGAACTTCAATTCGATAGTCTTCTAGGGTGCACTTGGACCATTAAATGTAGTCCGTTATTATTTGTGCTTAGGTGTTAATCTATTTATACTTTTAGTTCCTCATACGTTGTATAAAAAAATATTATTCATATTTGGTTGGTGTCATAATTGTAATTTTTTTGTAACTTCAGATTTAACCTATTAGTCTGCCTCACATCTAAAAGGCTCAAGCTTCTCCTCACAATTTGATGGTCATGAGCTCTATACCGAGTCTTCTAGGAATCCATACTATGGGTATAATATAATTATTAAAATGTTTAATCGCTCACTCCTTTTAAATCGCCACACCGATTTATTTATATATGATATATGAATGTGATTTAGGTAATTGGTCAAGGTCCACACATGACACTTAACACTATTGTCTATAAACCACATAACCATTACCCACATGAATCGACATGTAATTTTTTATTGGTGCACTCTCAATGGTGGGGATTCAATCTACTATATCAGAGGGTGGAGAGCAGTTACTATTAATTTCATCTAAATTACAGTATCATTCTCACCCTTTCTCCTCTCCACTTGTTTTGCTCGCTAAACGAGAGTGTCCCTCGACAGGAGAAAAAAGTGCTATGTTTGATGTTGAATTCATTGCCATCTGACCTTCTATATGGTTGTGTTTCTTCACATGCGATGTCGGTCACAATCCAAAATTTCATGGAGCACTCAGACTAATATAGGTAACTATTTTTCTTATTTACTTCACCTAAATCTTTGTTTATAACGAATATGTATAAAGTATTCATATTCTTGCTTATATTGTTATAGTCGGCACGATTAAAGAAACAATAGCTTGGTTTCTAAAGTTTGTGGCATCAGGTCGAACCAATTAGGTTTCTCATCTTATATCTTAGGTAACGCTAAATGTATTTTATTCTCTATATACATATATTTTCTTTAAGTTCTTTTACATTGGAGAGAATTACTAACGGAACGCCTAAATTGGTTGTAGGTAATGACTGAAGCATCCAATGCCAATTTTTATAATGGTCGGTGATAGTTGTTGTTAGGTGAGATTCATTTCATATTAACCAAGTAACTCAATTCTAGTTATATACCTATAATAAATTATGGGTGTTACACGGTTGATGGTACTTTCTTCACTTTTCTCTGCAACTCGTGTAAATAAATTATTGTTTCCAACACTTGCTAGGTGTCTGGAAAATATAACTTCTAGATTAAAGCCTTGAACAACTTAACCTTCACTTATGTTAACAGATTTTAAAGACTCTTCGAACTTTGCAACGTGGCTCATGTTCTTGATAGTCACATCTCCAACCATAAATGGAAAAGAGGTAAATTATTTTTTCTTTTTGAGTTCAAATAAAAATAGCCATGGATGGTATTTCCTAAAAACTTCATCAGCAAAATATTTATCCATAAAAAATTTCAGCAGCAATAGTGACTTATCATGAAATCCATGTATATGAATCATAGTCTTACTCTATGTTTATTCATGGATGCCTTTCCCTCACAATATAGCTTCATCTTGTACTAATATTTAGGTGGGCTTCATCTAACTGACTTTTCTTATATTTTTTTTTAAATTTCTGGTGGAATATTGAACTAAATCAATAACCAGAGGGATGCTCTACCATAACATAGAGAATATAAACAATATGCAAAAAAAATAACAGTCATACACATACACCGTAATACTGAGGAGAGGAACGAAATTCATTTTTCTATTCAACTCTCTTTCATAATGAAATTACATTTTGCTTATATCAAAATGGTTGAAGCTTGTAAAACCGAAATCTAATCAATGCAATTCAATTGTTGAATGGACATTCAACTACCATTTTTCCTTGCGCTATCAAAGGACCCATATCTTCATTAAATCAACACGCAGACCATATTTCTCGTTTATACATGAAAATCCGTAAAACATGTTCGAAACACATACTGGCAGATTTCAAAATTTATACGATCTGGCGTTATATCTCATTTCGGTGATATTTAAACTTTAACATTGGTGCTATCTATTAAATGTTGCGGGCGACAATGTAAGATAGTGATGTGTCACATATCGCATCACACCCAACATAACATAGCTACGGGCAGCTTGGCAGAAAACTTAAATCTTGGCGATTGCGATATGCGTCAACGATATCACATCACAATGTAAATACAATACGTTGCAGAACTTTAAACGCAAACCAAAACATATGCGAAACTGTTGCATCGCATATCAAATAAAATAACTTGCGGTTGCGATGTTTGGCATGGTAAAGATTGGTAAGCGCGATAAGCGAAATACAAAGAAATGAATGAAAAACAAAATTTGGTCCATGCGGTAAGGTATAAGGTGGGGCCCTCCGGATGTCGCATCAACAGTAGAATAACATAATTGCAGTAAGGGCTTATGGCTTAATATCTGCGAAGTGCGGTAAAGCATAAAAGTTGTGGGATAGAAAGGTAGGCAAATATGGATAAATAAGAATTAAATGCAGATGATGGCTTGCGGTACTCAGTTTTCTGTTTTACGTGAAAAAGCCTCCGGATCTTGGATCTGCTGCTTGTGCTTCTCTGTTATCAAAATTGATGGAATTGTGGGTTATGCCATCGCTTATTCATGGCGATGGTTGGGAGTAAATTCCAACACTCCCCCTTAATCACAACTGCTACCATTAGTGATTTTGATACATTTTTCTTAGATACTCAAAACTCTTCTGTGCTAATGCCTTTGTGAGGATATCAGCAAATTGTTCCTCTGTCCTACAATGATGCAAAATAATCTCACCATTGTTAACCAACTCTCTTATAAAATGATACTTTGCATCAATATGCTTTTTTATTTTATGAAAGAAATAATTATTTGGTAATGCAATTGTTGAGCTATTATCACAATAGATTGTGGTTCATTTGTCTTGCTCATGACACAAATCTCTCAGCATTATTCTCATCCAAACTGCTTGGCATGCTGCTGTTGTTACTGCCACATATTCTGCTTTTGTTGTTGATAATACAACTATTGGTTGCTTATTGGAAGCCCATGAAATGGCTCTTGATCCCAAATGAAACACATACCCATATGTGTTCTTTCTATCATCTACACTTCCAGCCTAATCACTGTTAGTGTAACCAGTTAATTTAAAATTGTTAGTTGAGGATTATAAAACACCATACTCATGTGTTCCATTCACATACCTTAAAATCCTCTTGGCTTCTTGCCAATGTGTCTTTTTTGGTGTTTCCATGAATCTAGAAATTAAACTCACAACATACATAATATCAGACCTAGTTGCAGTCAAATACATTAGACTGCCAACTATGCTCTTGTACAATTTTGGATCGAAATGCTTGCTGCAATCTTATTTGCTTAATTTCAACCCCATGATAGTTGGAGTTACAATTGCTTTGTTGTGTTGCATGTTAAACCTCTTCAGAAATTTTGCAACATATTTTTCTTGAGAAATAAAAATTTCCTTTTCATTTTTATTTACTTTTATGCCCAAAAAATATCTCAAAAAAAGGAAAGTAGTCATTTCAAATTCACTCTTCACGACTGCTTTAAAATCTGCAATGAGAGAAACTTCATTACTAGTAAAAATTAAATCATCTACATACACTACAACGATAAGGATTTTACCGTCATTTTCTTTTATGTAGAGTGTGGGTTCCCCATCACACTTTTCGAACCCATTATCCATCAAGTAGGTATCGATCCTATTGCACCATGCTCTTGGTGCTTGCTTCAGCCCGTAAAGAGATTTCTTCAACTTACACACTTTGTGCTCTTGCCCTTCAATCTCATAGCCTGGAGGTTGTTCAACATATACCTCCTCTTTCAACACTCCATTTAGAAATTCTGATTTTACATCCATTTGGTAGACTTTCCACTTTTGTTGTGCTGCAATGGACAACACTGTCCACACTATCTCCATCCTTGCAGTAGGTGCAAAGGTTTCTTCATAATCTCATCCTTGTTGCTACTTGTATCCTTTCACAACAACTCTTGTTTTATGCCTTTCTATCTTGTCGTCACATTGCTTTTGCTCTTATAGACCCATTTTACTCCAATGACTTCTTTCCCTTTTGGGAGGTCCACTAACTCCCATGTGTCATTATTTTCTATTGCACCAATCTCTTCATTCATTTCTTCAATCCATTTTGAATTTTCTTCTTTTACTGCATCTTCAAAATGGATTGGGTCATCAACATGACAAAAAAAAGAAAATAAAGAATTCAGGCCATTATTATTATGAAGTGCTTGCTCATAAATTTCACTCAAATTTCTGAATCTTGGTCTTCTTGGTGTGCTTGGAGTTCCACTTGAGCTCAAAGGAGTTTCTAATCCCTGTGGTGTGCTTGGAGAAGTACTTCCTTGATTTCTCAAGGATGTTCTATTTCTTGCTTGTGGTGTGCTTTGTTGTGGTTGTGTAGGTGGAGGAGGAGCCACCGTGGAGGAATTATTTTTTGTTGTGCATTCCTCTTGCTCCTCATGAGATATACATGTCTTCACATTCACCGTCTTCTCTAAAATTCCATCCCAAGCTTCTTCTTCAATGAACTGCACATCTCTGTTGATTATAACTTTCTTGGTGGATGGATTATAGAGTTTGTAGGCCTTTGATTCATCACTGTATCCAACAAATATACACTTCTCCCCCTTGTTGTCCAACTTCTTTCTTAATTTATATCAGACATGTGCATATGCCACACATCCAAATACTTTCATGTTAGTCACAAACTGCTTTTCTCCACTCCATGCTTCTTCCAGAACTTTGTTCATAACATCTTTGTTTGGGCATCTATTTAAAATATACGACACACAATTGAAAACTTCTACCCAATACTCATTTTGCAAGTGTTTTTCCTTCAACTTACTTCTGACCATGTCCATGATGGTCCTATTCTTCCTTTCTACAACACCATTTTGCTGTGGTGTATATCTTGTGGTAAGTTGCTTGTGTATGCGATTCTCCCTACAGAAACGTAGGAAATATTTGGAGATATATAATCCACCTATGCCAGTTCTTAGCACTTTTATGTAGTGCCCACTCTGCTTCTCAGCAAGAGCTTTGAAATGGCAGAACTATTCGAACACTTCACTTTTCAGTTTCAAGAAATAGATCCATGTATTTCCTATATAATCATCTATAAATGTTAAGACATAGTGACTGCCAGCTAAAGATGGCATTTACAATGGTCCACATGTAATGTCCTCAGTTTCTATGCTTTTATTAGACATTTGAAAAAGTCGAAAAGGGTACAGTGGACCCCAATGGAAAACAATTGTGTGGATTTATTTTATTATTTCAAGTTAATAAAATAAAATGGAAATTAACTGTGCAAAGACAAGATTATGATTAGAGATCTGGAAACCAAATCCATGAGGATGGATAAGGTTTATAGGACTTTCCCAGCTCTCCAAAAAGCCTTGGAGGAATGAAATTAAATATAAAAAATTATATTGGAGATAAAAATCTGAAAAGCTACCCCAGTAAAGTAGAAATTACTAGCAAGAGGTGGAATAAATCTAGAAAGAGGAAAATCTAGCTTTAAAGTACTTTTGTGGAAGAAACAAAAGGAAAACCGAGGCACACAAGAAAGAAACATCCTAATTTATCTAGATGCAATTAAGCAAAATATTTTGATGGGAAATAAATCTTAAATAAGCAGATTCATGATAGACCAGAGGTTTTCAATTGCTGGAGAATTTGATTTCTGCTTAGGGGGAGCTGTGGAGAATGAGTCAAAGGTTGGGTGGAACCTAGTATAACTTAAGTTGTATGCACCATTTAATTTCATTTTAAATTATACTTTAGTTTGTGATCAATTTTATGATGAAGTAACAGAGTGTCGATATATATAAGTTGTTGAAATTTGATATGAGTATGTGTTGTGGAATTAAGGTTAAGTAGAGTTAGTGGTGGAAGGGTATGTACATTTAACAGATTTGACTATAATAAATATAGCATGTTCTGTATTGTTGTACAGACATAATTCTGAAGAGTACCAACTCTCAAAATTTCTAAACCTTGTTGAAAGCTTAGATATGAGGTTAGGTAACTCCTAGAAAATTGCCATTATATTAATATTTCTGGTCTAGTATAATTATACTAAGCCGCAAATTTCATTACAAAACAATTAAAGAATGGAATTAAGCATGCATTATAGATAAATAAATATATAATATAGTCAATAAATTTTTGATGTTGTAGTAAAATTATGTAAGAAATCTAATTGACTGATGAGTAATAGACAAAAAATCAAATATATCTATTTTGGGTGCATTCATACATGAAAATTGGAAGCAAACTTACAACTGAAATGAAAATACTATATTGGAGTTCTAATAATATTTCATTTCAAAAGAAAAGAGTTTATACAGTACATAGTCAAATATTTATAAGTGATAAGTCCATATAGCTACATCCTTATAAACATTTCAATCTATAGAATTGTACAGTTTAAACAAGAGCCGATTATAACAAAATTCTACATAGAGGGCACTCAGTCCCTTTATCAAAAATTGTAAAGGCTCTCAGAAAAATTTATGCAGAGTTGCATATGAGAAAACCCAATGGGTATCTGGACCAACCTATATAACAATAGTCCACGTATTATGACAAAATATTAAAGGGAAGTGGATGTATACAAATCCAAAGGCGGGTTATACATATAACTATACCTGCAAGAGACAGAATCGTAGTTAGTTCTAGTTAAGGATTATAGAATAAATGTAAAAATAAGAAGTAGAATTCAAGTGTAACAGGGTAAATTATTACCTTATGAAATGCTTTACAATATTTTTTCTGTGCACATAAAAACAGATGTAATTAGTGTCGAAAATTACTCAAGGTACATATTTATTGAAAAAGAAAAAAAAATACAAAGGGAAAAGTAGTGGCATAGTCTCAGAGTCTGAGTAGTACATATGCATGAATATAGGATAAGAAACTTAAAACCTTTTCAATCCTTCAAGACAGAAGAGAGAATATAATCTCAAGTAAATATGGATATATACATATGAAGAACTAGAAACCAACGCTAAGAATAACTAAAATGAAATTCTAATTTCTAAGAAAGTAGACGAAATTAGAAACTGAGATTTTCTATGGTAGGAGAATGGAAATTTATCACTGGAAAACCTAAAAAAAGATTTTAATTCCATGAATCAACAATATTAAAAATTTGATTCGAGTATTCGTTTTGAGTAACTGATACTGAGAAATTAGTTAATTTAAAGACTACGATAAAACCAATCCGGGTAATATAAGCCAATTGTGGAAACGAGAGAAAGGGTAACAAAAACTTACGTGTGGTATATCTGACTATCGGATGAGACACGAAGGAGGAGAAGGAGGCTCCCCATTCTTTCACCTGCGTTTCAATAAACATTGTTAGAACATATCTATGAACAAAATTTCTATAACTAAATAGAATATAAACAATAAGATTGTGAAACATCGAGATGTGCATTTAAATTGAAAAGACATTCCACTTCCGGATGAAAAACATATAGGAAATATCTGAGAAGAATTTCAATATCACGTTCAGTCACAAAAACCTCTAAATTTCTGAGTGTTGGAAAACTGCACTGGGTAAACCCATGACAAAAGTTCTGTGAACAAATGTTACAACTGTAATAATGGAAAACGACAATAACAGAGAAATCGTATAATCCAATATCATCAATACCTCGCCCATGGTTATAGTTAAACGTTCACATTCCTTACGTCTTATAAGATAAGCGTAACTAAAATGTGGGCGAGAAAACAATGATGAATTCCAAAACTAATAGAGGCGGTCACTCTATTTACTAGAAAGTTTACACCATGAAAGAACGAGTTCACCCATTTCGTTTTGGTCACAGACATCAAAAAATTCTTGAGGATATAAACTAAAAAAATTATAAACAATGGAAAAAATTCAAATTTCATGAAAATAGGAAAGGATGAAGACCATAGAAAGAGGGATGTATTACCTGGATGAAATGCGAAGGTGGTCTCTCCGTGAACAATGCCTTCTCATCTTCAGTCTACCGGAGTTAGTGTTATCGTTTGGTGAACATAAGCATAACAGAGACAACAACCGTCGTTCATAGTGAATAGAAACGAAAATGACGAGAACCAAAAATGAAAATATTTATGCAGTTTAAATCCCTAACTAAAATTTAATTCAAGTCGTCCACGTGTTGAGAGATATGAGGTTATCCCTCGAATTAACGCATTTGAAAACTAAATAGATAAACCATGTGAAGACGTACATCAAATGCAATTTCGGAATATCCTGAGGAATTCAACCTCCGGGATTTGGCGTACTTGCCTACGGAACAACCACATCAAACATTAAACCAATACAACTACTAAGCCCTCAAACCTTCAGGATGAAAACATGTCAGTCAAGGTAATTAATGACCATACGAATCTAACACATGTGCAGGAAAACCAAATGTTAAATTATGTGGAAAATATAATCTTAAATATGTGATTCGTGGCAAGTTAAACCCTACAACAAATGAGAGAATCGAGGTCTTAATGGGTTCATAGGTGGCTCGATTTAAATATATAAAACCTCAACCTGGAAACATATCTAGTTGATGGTGGGGTATAGTAGAAGGTTAGTGGAAGCACATGCCACAAATTATAATTTTTGAAAAGGGGTATAACGAACCATATATAATTGGAAATGGAATAAATTAATAGTTTTATTAACTGTTTAGTACCAAGTGTTATAAAAACGTAGACATGGAACCCTTACAAAGGAGCTTTAAAACATGACTGCAGTGATGATTCACAAGGTTTAGATGTATGGGTCAACGAATAGGTATAGGCCGAGAGTATATATATGTCAATAAGAACCTTTACAATGTATGGTTAAAGAATAGGAATAATTAAATCAAAGTCGGTTTTGATTTAGACTACATGCATAGTTAATAGTTTTAAACTAAAGCAAATTTCTAAGTATGGTGTTGAAGGATACTTGCATAGGTTAGTCTCAAGAATTAGGAAATTATTATCTATTGCTAATAAGAAGTTGAAATATCTATTATGACACTATTTTCCAATTGTTATTATGTAAGTGTCAATTCAAACTAATAGAGGAATAAGTTTGAAAGAAGCAACTGTACAATAATGTAACTTGACGTGTGTAAGAACATGATAGTTAATAACCTGTTCATAAGAAGAAATAGTGTTGGTACTATATTTAGAAAAAAAATTCTATTAAAATGGAGGTGTTACAAATGGTATCAGAGCCAATGTTAAAACATTGGGCCATAATTTGTGCTCATACCAGAAAAAAATGTTGTTTCTTTAAATTGTTTATTTTTCACTAATGTTTAATTCTATATACCGTGAAACAATTCATGACCATACAACTGGAAACCATGAGTGAAGGGGATGAGCTATATGTGGATCTGGGTGGTGAAGAAAATCCAGCAGATCCAAATGCTCCATTGATGGCTATGATCCATTGAATGCAAAGAGAAATGATGCAACTGAAAAACCACAATTAAAGGCTATCTTTAACGAGCGAGGAGAAAGATAGGTTAATTATAGAATTGACCTCCTGAAATAGTCACGAAGGTGAAGGTTCGAGAAGAAAGAGAAAGGGAATATGAAGCCTCTAGACAATAGTCTAGGAGGAACAAGGAATTACAAGGTGAATTCTGAAAAATCAACCCTCCCTCCTATGATGGAGAGAAGGAGGAAGATGCAGAAGCTTGGCTTCTAAACATGATAAAGTACTTTCAGGTTTATGAATATGAAAGTAACTTGAAATCTACGTTGGCTATCTATCAATACAAGGAAAGGCTACCTTTTGGTGGAAAGAAACCAAGATGGTTCATGTGATAGATGAGAAAACTGTCACTTGGGAGGATTTCCAAATCAAATTTAAACATAGATATCTGAATGAGCGCTATTATGATGATAAAGCCAAATAGTTTCATGAGCTTAGGCTGGGACAACTTACCATTGATTAGTTTGTTACCAAATTCACCAATCTTCTTCGCTATGTACCTTATGTAACGGAAGAGAAGGCAAAGGAACAACGATTTTTAAAATTCATACCTACTATATATAAGGATAAAATAGAATTTGATAATCCCAAGACAATGGATGAAGTGGTGAGCAAAGCAAGACTATGTTAGCAGTAGTTCAAAGGCAAAAATGAACAAGCAAAACACTAGCAGAACAAAGAAAATGGTGACTCTAGTGGGAAAATAACAAAACCAACATACTAAAAGAACTTTGGGAGAAATCAGCAAAGGAAAAAGTTTACAAAAACTGGAGAGAATCACCGAGCCCAATCACAAATAGGGTCTAAATAGATAGATGGAAATCGTAAGAGAGAAGGAACTGTTAAAATGAGGGAAGCTCTAAAGTGTTGGGGTTGTGGAGAACCTCATCTACTGAGAGACTGTCCACACAAAAATTTTCAGAACATACAAGTGTTGAGAGAGGCAACTACTGTAAATGATGTGGCAAGAAATATCCCCAAAATCAGTGCTGCCTCGGAAGATCGTCAGGATGAACACCAGTCCACTATGGTCAAAATAGAAAGTATGATTGTTGAACAATTTTTTTCTATTTTGTTAGATACAGGTTCCTCTTTAAGTTATATAAGTCCTCAAATGGTAGAAAAATGCAAATTACAGTCAGAAAAATTTCAGCAGTCATGGTTATTTCAGTTAGCTACTGGGACAAAAAGGAAAGTGACTCATAAATTACCCTAGATAGCTATAAATCTAAATGGGTACAAAACTGAACTAAATTGGAATATTCTACCTTTAGGTTCCTATGATGTGTTGGTAGGAATGGACTGGTTGGAAAAATAGAAAGCTATGTTGAATTATTTAGACAAAACATTACATTGCATAGATGATGAGGGAAAGCCTGTGATAGTGAAAGGAAAATGCAAAACAATATCAGTAAGACAAATAAAAACACTTTAGCTAAAGAGAAAAACAAGAAAGGGCTACCAAGTGTATGCTATGCAAGTGGAGGAATTGGGACATCAACCTAAAAATGGTCTTTTGGAGAATTTACTAGTCATCCAAGAGTTCAAGGATGTGTTTCCAGATGAAATTCCTCATCTGCCCCCTAAAAGATAAATTGATTTCTCAATTGACTTAGTAGGAGGAGAAACACCAGTCTCCAGAGCCCCATACAGAATGAGTACCCTAGAACTGATGGAGTTGAAAATTCAACTACAATAGTTGTTGGATAGAGGTTATATAAGACCAAGGGTATCTACATGGGGAGCACCGGTACTGTTTGTAAAAAATAAAGACGATACATTCAAAATGTGCATAGATTATCGTCAATTGAATAAACTGACAATCAAGAATAGATATCATCTACCTAAGACAGATGATTTATTTGACCAAGTTAGAGGAGCCACAATGTTTGCAAAAATTGATTTAAGGACATGCTACCATCAACTGAGAATTAAAGATATAGACATAAGTAAAATTGCAGTCATAACAAGATATCGACACTATAAATTTGTGGTCCTACCTTTTGGGTTGACTAATGCACCTGCTACTTTTATGTGCTTAATGAACAGTGTCTTAAATAAGTACTGGACAAATTTATACTAGTATTTATTGATGACATTCTGATTTATTCTAAGAATGAAGTTGAACATAAAGAACATCTCAGAATTGTCTTACAAAAACCCAGAGAAACTATGTTGTATGCTAAATTAGAAAATGTGAATTTTTCAATGGTAAAATTCAATAATTGGGTCATATAATTTCAGAGAAAGGATTAGCAGTGGACCCAGACAAGATACAAGTTATAATGGAATGGCCTGTACCTATTGATGTCTCCTCTGTAAGATCCTTCATGGGAATTACAAGATACTATAGGAGGTTTGTAGATATATTTTCAGCCTTAGCCTACCCTATTACATCTCTACAAAGAAAATGAGTTAAGTTTGAGTGGACTGAAAAATGTCAAAATAGCTTTGAACAGTTAAAACTTAAACTTACAACAACACCTATTTTAAAGATCGCTGATCCAAATCAAGAATTTGTAGTATGCACAAATTCCTGTGGATAGGGATCAGGAGGAGTGTTACTAAAATAAAACTCAGTCATAGCATATGAGTCAAGAAAACTCAAGAAACATGAACAGAATTACAGTGTGTATGATTTAGAGTTAGTTGATGTAATACATACTTTAAAGATGTGGAGACATTACCTTTTCGGAAAAAGTTTATATTGATGACAGATCGCATCAGTTTAAACTATTTCTTCACACAACTGGATTTGAATGCTAGAAAAGCTAGATGATTGCCCTTCCTTAGTGAGTTTTACATGGAGGTCAAACTTATTAAAGGGAAGGAAAATAATATTGCAGATGCATTAATCATAAATGCTTGGAAAAGTGTTAATAATGTTGGAAGTAGTGCAAACTTTGATATTGAAGAATTGATGCAAGAAGTGATGAGACAAGATGAAAACTATGAAAACCTTCAAGAACAAATTTAGAAAAAAGATATGAAAGTGTATACCCAAAACTAGAGTGTCTTGATTTATTATAAAGAAAGATTATACATTCCCAATGTGGACACCTTAAAAAGAGAAATTATGGATGAATATCATAAAAAACCTATGCAGGACATCCAGGATATCAGAAATTATTTCAGCTTCGAGAAAGAACATGTTCTGGCCTGGTAAGAAAAAGGATGTGGCAAATTATTTAGCTAGATTTTTGGAATGTCAACAGGTGAAGGTATAACATCAGCATCTAGCAGGATTTCTGAACCCTTTACCTATTCCAGAATGGAAATGGGAAATAGTTTCTATGGATTTTATTACTAGTTTACCAAGAACTAAATACCAACACGACTCTATCATGGTAGTAGTTGATACCTTGACTAAATTTGCACACTTTATACCCGTACAATCTACCTTTCGCATAGCTCAAGTAGCTAATGTATTTATGAAAGAGATTGTAAAATTGCATGGTATTCCTAAGATGATCATATCAGATAGAGATGGAAAGTTTACTGCAACTTTTTGGAGGAGTTTTTTGGGGGGAATGGGCACCAAATTAAATTTTAGTACTGCATACCATCCCCAAACTGATTCCCAAATTGAAAGAACAAACCATGTTATGGATAGACCAACGAAGTGGGAGGACTTTCTACATTTAGCAGAATTTGCTTACGACAATAGCTACCAAGATTCAATCAAGATGAGTCCTTCTGAAGGACTATATGGCGGAAAGTTGAGAATCTATGTTATGGACAGACCAACGAAGTGGGAGGACTTTCTACATTTATCAGAATTTTCTTACAACAATAGCTACCAATATTCAATCAAGATGAGTCCTTTTGAAGTACTATATGGCAAGAAGTGCCATACACCTATAATTTGGAGTCAACCAGAGGATAAGTTAATACTTGGACATGATGCTTTGCAGGAAATGGAAAGAAATGTAAAGAAAATTCAGCAAAATATCAAAATAGCACAAGAAAGGAAGAAAATTTCTGCAAATAAAAAGAGAATTCATAGAGAATTCAATGCGGGTGATCATGTCTATCTTAGGATTAAGCCCAAGAAGAGTACTTTGTGCACTGAGAGCTGTGCAAAACTGGCACCACGCTACTGTGGACCTTTTGAAGTACTGGAAAGAGTTATACCAATAGCATACAAGTTGGCTTTACCTAGTCACATTAAGGTTCACGATGTTTTTCATGTTTCATTATTAAAAAATATGTGCATGATCCTACTCATGTTATTGATTGGAATGTGATAAAGGTGGAACCAGAAGGGGAATTCCTTCTACAGCCATTTCAAATCTTGGTACGGGGAGAAATTGAGCTCTGAAATAGGACAGTAGCTAGGGTGAAAGTGCAGTGGAGGCATTTTTCACCCTAAGAGCCTACTTGGGAGTGAGAGGAAGATATGAAGGACAAATACCCATCACTGTTTGAAAAGTGAATTTTATTTTTTGTCTTTACAACACTGGGGACAATGTTTTTTCTTATAGGGGGAATATGTAATGTCCCCGGTTTCTATGCTTTTATTAGACATTTGAACAAGTCCAAAAGGGTACAGTGGAACCCAATGGAAAAACATTGTGTGGATTTATTTTATTATTTCCATTTAATAAAATAAGTTTGAAATTAATTGTTCAAAAACTAGATTATGGTTAGAGATATGGAAACAAAATCCATGAGGATGGATAAGATTTATAAGACTTTCCCAGTTCTCGAATTAAATATAAAAAATCAGATTGGAGATAAAAATCTAAAAAGCTACCCTAGTAAAGAGGAAATTATTAGGAAGAGAAGGAATAAAGCTAGAAAGAGGAAAAGCTAGCTTTAAAGTACTTTTGTGGAAGAAAAAAAAGGAAAGCCTAGGCACACAGGAAGGAAACATCATGATTTAACTGGATGAAGTTAAGGGAAATAGGTTGATGGGAAAAAAGCTTAAATAAGCATATTCAGGATAAACAAGAGGTTGTCTATTGCTAGATAATTTGATCTCTACCTGGGGGGAAATTTGTGGAGAAAGAGCTCAAAGTTTGGGCAGAACTTAGTCTACCTTAAGTGGTATGCACCAGTTAATTTCATTTTAAATTATACTTTAGTTTGTGACGAGTTTGCTGATGAAGTAACATAGTGTAGATATATATAAGTTGTTGAAATATGATATGAGTATGTGCTGTGGAATTAAGGTTAAGTAGAATTAGTGGTGGAAGGGTCTGTACATTTAGCATATTTAACTATAATAAATATAGTATGTTTTGTATTGTTGCATAGACATAATTTTTAAGAGTACCAACTCTCAGAATTTCTAAACCTTTTTCAAGGCTTATATCCGAGGTTAGGTAACTCCGAGGAAATTGTCATTGTATTAATGTTTCTGATCTAGTATAATTATACTAAGATGTAAATTTTATAAAAAAAACAATTATAGAATGGATTTAAGCATGCATTATAGATAAACGAATATGTAGTATAGTCAAGAATTTTTTGATTCTGTAGTACTATTACGTAAGAAATCTAATTCACTAGTAAGTACTAGAGATAAAATGAAATATATATGTTTTGGGTGCATTCATACATGAAAGCTGGAAGCGAACATACAACTGAAATGAAAATACTATATTGGAGTTCCAATAAAATTTCATTTGAAAAGAAAAGAGTTTATACAATACATAGTCAAATATTTATAAGCGATAAGTCCATATAGTTACATCCTTATACACGTTTCAATCCATAGAATTGTATAGTTTAAACAGGAGCTGATTATAACAACATTCTACACAGAGGGCACTTTGTCCCTTTATAAAAAATTGTAAAGGCTCTCAAAAATATTTATGTAGAGTTGCATATGAGAAAACCCAATGGGTATTTGGACCAACCTGTATAACAATAGTCCAAATATTACGAGAAAATAGTAAAGGGCAATGGACGTATACAAATCCAAAGGTAGGTTATACATATAACTATATCTGCATTGGACATAATCACATTTAGTTCTGGTTAAGGATTATAGAATAATTGTAAACAAAAGAAGTAGAATTCAAGTGTAACAGGGTAAATTATTACCTTATGAACTTCTTTACAATATTTTGTTTGTGGACATAAAAAGAGACATAATTAGTGCCGAAAATTATGCACAATACATATTTATTCAAAGAAAAAAAATACAAAGGGAAAAGTAGTGGCATAGTCTCAGAGTCTAAGTAGTACATATGCATGAATATAGGATAAGAAAATTAAAACCTTTTTAATCCTTCAAGACAAAAGAGAGAATACACTCTCAAGTAAATATGGATATATACGTATGACTAACTAGAAACCAACACTAAGAATAACTGAAATGAAAGTCTAATTTCTGAGAAAGTAGACGAAATTAGAAACCGATATTTTCTTTGGTAGCAGAATGGAAATTTATCACTAGAAAACCTAATAAAAGATTTTAATTCCATGAATCAACAATATTAAGAATTTGATTTTAGTATTTGTTTTGAGTAACCGATACTGAGAAATTAGTTAATTGAAAGACTACGATAAAACCAGTCTGGGTAATATGAGCCAACTGTGGAAACGAGAGAAAGGGTAACACAAAATTATGTGTGGTGTATCTGACTATCGAACGAGACACGAAGGAGGAGAAGGAGGCTTCAAATTCGTTCACCTGGGTTTCAATAAATGTGGTTAGAACACATCTATGTACAGAAGTTCTATAACTAAATAGAATATAAAAAATACGATTATGAACATTGACATGTGCATTTAAATTGAAAATGCATTCCACTTCCAGATGTAAAACATATAGGAAATGTCTGAGAAGAATTTCCATATCACATTCAGTCACAGAAACCTCTAAATTTTTTAGTGTTGGAAAACTGAACAGAGTAAACCCATGCAAACGTTCTGTGAACAAATGTTACAACTGTAATAATGGAAAATTACAAGAACAGAGAAAAATTATAATCTAATACCGTCCATACCTCGCCCATGGTTATAGTTAAACATTCACATTGACTATGTCTTCTAATATTAGCGTAACTGGAATGTGGGAGAGAAAAAAATGACGAATTCCAAAATTAATAAAAAGGCGGTCACTCTACTTACCATAAAGTTTGCACCATGAAAGAACGACTTCACCCATTTTGTTCTGGTCACAGACATCAAAACATTCTTGAGGATATAAAATAAAAAAATTATAAATAGTGGGAAAAAATCAAATTTCACGAAAATAGGAAAGGATGAAGACAATAGAAAGAGAGACGTATTACCTGGAAAAAATGCGAAAGTGGTCTCTGCATGAACAATGCCTTCTCTTCTTCAGTCTGTCGAAGTTAGTATTATCGTTCAGTGAACATAAGCATAATGGAGACAATAGCCATTGTTCACAGTGAATAGAAAGGGAAATGACCAGAAGAAAAAATGAAAGGATTTATGCATTTGAAAAACCTAATTGAAATTTAATCCAAGTCGTCCATGTATTGAGAGATCAGAGGTTATCCCTTGGATTAACGCATTGGAAAACTGAATAGATAAGCCATGTTAAGACGTACATCAAATTCAATGCCGGAAGGTCCCAAGGAATTCAACCTCTGGGATTTGGCGTACCTCCCTACAGAACTGCATCAAACATGAAACCAATAAAACTACTAAGCCCTCAAAGCTCCACAACGAAACCAAATCGTTCAAGGTAATTAATGACCATACGAATCTGACACATGTGTCAGCAAACCAAAAGTTCAATTGCATGTAAAAAATAATATTGATTATGTGATTCGTGGCCAGTTAAACCCTACAGCAAATGAGAGAATCGAGGTCTTAATGGGTTCATAGGTGGCTCAATTTAAATATATAAAACCTCAACTTGGAAACTATATGTTTTTTATGGTGGGTGTTAACACTGGAAAATTGTACAGCAGAATATGACATTAATTAATATCATGCAAAAAAATCTATAGGGCTGGAAGACATTACATAATCTGGAAAGTATTTAAAAATATCTAAGGTCTGAGGAAAATCAAATTTGAACTAGTCCTAAATACTATTTGCACGCATAATCCTTTGAGAAGAGCACCTTCTCCGCGCCTCTTTTCCTGATATGCGCGCATTCCTGAGAGTGGCGAAATGTCACTTTCCTGGACGACACAAAGCAAAGGACAAATGATGCCTTACATGAAGCCGCCTAAGGACAGCCACCAATGCCTCCTTCGACACTATGTGAGCACACAATGGAATATTTGGAGCACATAAAAGAATGGTACCCCTCTTTTGGGTCACCATCCTCCTTTTACCAAGAGAGGGAAGGAAAGATTTGAAATCTCCTATATAAGGCCACCATGAGATGAAGAATTGGTGATCACATTGTTATGCTGGCCAGAATTACCAAAGCAATACCAACAGTGTGTGACCCGGAGCTGAAGATAGAGGGGACTCAATTGTTGGCAATCCAACAAGTTCAATCCAACACATTAGAGAGAGAGGGAGACTGCACGGAGGCATGCTTGGGATAAAAAAATCCTTGCATCGAGACCTAGAACCATTGTCTAGGGGGCCTTTGGCACGAGGGTCAATTTTCACTCTTCTTACTACCAGCGCTCAATAAGAGGGGCCTAGAGCCATCATTTTCATTATTGTTGTCGTTTGATTCTTTTTAGAGCTTCTATTTTTTTTTTTTACATTTTAGTTTAGTCTTTAGTTTATATATGCATGCTATCTCTCTATCTAGTATGCTTATTGATTCTAGCTTGTTCCACTAACTTGCTTGACTCCACTTCTTTTTCTATCTGTTACCAATAACTTATAGGGGTAAACCACACCCCTTCAGTTGGTTTGATTTTGTACATATGTGTACCAAACACATTACAACAGGATTGCTGACTCTATTGGCATTTTATTACCAAGTTTATGTCGTTGTGCCTTCTTTTTGCAGAGACCTCAATCTGTGCTGTGGAGTGGAGTTGAATTTACCTTGATTTCTCTTACAGTCCCTTGTTCATCCCAAGTCAAAGACTGAATCAGAACAACTCCAAAAAAATTTCTTACAGGAATTTGCGCATTATAGTTCCTCACAGATGCGCAAAATGCACGTTTAGAGCTAACTCGTGCGCAGAGAGCGCACCTGTTTGAGCCTTTTGCGCGCAAATTATAGAATGAGGAATTTCTCCCTAATTTATGTCTTTTCCTTGTTGTAAGGTGCTTGGTAGGCCCTAATACACATGTCAGCACTAGTTGTGGTACCCCGCAGCTTGTTAAAGATCACTCTTAGCTTATTTTTGTATGCTTAGTGTCAATTTTACTTCAAGTTGATTTTTTAAAAGTTCACACATAGTTTAAGTAGGGGGCTAAATAACTTGCATTCTGAAAAAAAATTATGTTTTGGAAATTTTGTTACTTACACACCTAGATAGCGAGCCCAAGTAAGTGGCCCAAGACCATGTATGTATAACTATTTTTCCTTTTTCTAGTGTAAAAGTTTTAGTTTACTTCAATTTTTGCACTAGGAATTTCGGGACTAGGATTGAATTGTTTATAGAAGAGAAAGTAATCTCTTCTACCTTTGCACCCTTTGGTGATCCTAGGTAAGCATATGAATTCTCCCTATTGACAATTTGCCATCTCCCTATAGTTAGTCACATAGATTAACTAGGAAAATTTAAAAGTGGCCCATTATCAGCACATGTTTTTCAGTTGAGCCAGGAACAATACAACATAGTTTAAATAGGGGATTATGTAAAGGATCATCGATATCCACACGTTCAAACTATGTGCTTGTCCACTTTGTGCTCACACACACTCACCCACTAAGTGAAGAAAAGACACCTAAAACTAACTTAACCAAACTCCCTAAATTTTCCCCACAGGGGCCATAAAAGAATTTATAACTTAAGTTAGGATCAAGGGAGTAGGCATGTGATAAGCGGCCTTGATCATAATTCATACTGAAACATAGAAGTTGTGTATTTAGGGAGCTTCAAATCCACCTATCAGCTCATGGCAAAGAAAACCTTAACACGATGGAGACCAATTTTAGAGGGGGTTAGGCTTTGGCACGGTGCGTGTGGTATTAGTTGGGGCTACCTAACCTGGCTGATACTTGGTACTGTTAGCTGACTACCAAGAAGACCAAGACTTGAACGCTCACGTGGAATGGTGGTTCTTAGTGGCCACAAACTAGGGCATCGTTTTCCATATAGGTGACAGTGCAGGCAAGCGCCATACCCTCTACCCTTACCTTGGTGGATTCTCTTCGGCTGACTAGGGGTGTCGCCAGCTCTTACGGGACATTATGCCAGCACTCGCAAGAAATATTCTCAAGGCGTAGTTACATTTGAGTTTGTGAGGACGAATAGGTCTTCAAGGATTTGGAGTATCATACGCAAACGAACAAAAGCCACTTTTTCGCTTGCTTGATCACATAGATTAATTTAAAGGGAAAATTTATTTTATTTTTGCTTTGTTTTATATACGTCACCATATTTTTTCTTTGATCATAGACTCTATTCTCTCAAATTTTTCCAAAACCAAACTTGGTTGACACCTGAATGGTCCCAACATAACCTCGTAGATCCAGGCATCTTTTAGACCTCCCCCCATTACCGAAGGGGTCCCAAGTCTTTCTCCATTTAGGTGTCAAAGACGGAACACTTCCATTGTTATTGGTTCGTCCTTTATTGAGGAAGTAGTAGTTGGTAAAATTGGTCGGTCACCCATTGCCAAACCATGCACCACTCCTCCCACGACCCCTAGAGGGTAGAGGAGTGCATCACATTCGGGAAGCCAGTCGAATACATAGCAGGGTACATCACAGACTAACCCTCTTCCTAACCAGAACTTTATGTTTTCACACATTGCAATGGCGTCAACCTATCAGTCACCTTTCTTAGCTTCATTAAATCTACCTGATTTCACCAAGCTAATGAATGACCCCATCACACATGGTCCTACGTGGCCTCCGATGCCCACGAAGCTCCCTTATGATATTCCAAAATTCGAAGGCAAGAATGTGGAAGACCCAGGTAATCATGTCATGAACTCTCACCTGTGGTGCTCATCGAACAGTATCATTGATGACACTATTCATTCGATATTATTTCAATGCACTCTTATAGGAGTAGCCGCGAAGTGGTACGTGGAGCAACCCCTGCTTCACATGGAACCTTTAGTGCCCTTGCTACCATGTTCCTAACATATTTTCAGTTAACTGTTCACCATGATTCGAAAATGGAATTACTGACGCATTTTAGACAAACCCCCGCCATCCATATCTCGGACCATCTCCATGAATGGAGGCGGCGTCGTAGTTACGTAAAGCTAAACTCGACGATCGGGTCCTCCTAGATTTGTTCCTAAAAACTCTTACGACAGAGATTTCAAAGGATGTGGTGTAGCAAAACCCCACATCCGAAGAGGATGAAATGAGCAAAGCCCAGAAGCTTGAGTTGATTAATACGTAGTCAAGATACATTTACAACCTCATGTCTGACGCCCCATGCCTAAAAAATTATCAAGTATTTCTAGGCGCGTCTAACTCTGCAGATGGGCTAATTGGGTCAATGACCCAAGGTTACCTATGTAGCAATAGTCAAAATACGAGTTACACATAAAGTTCTACCTAGAACATACCCCAACCCGGTTTTCAAAGTCATCATATGCCTCAGCAAAATTTGACCAATAGGGCGCAAGCATATCAGCAGGGAGGACCTTATCCTCTAGCTCAGGGGACCCAGTACGCAGAGAGAAACAATGACAGAAGATCTCCCCTCCAATGGCTAGGTGCAAATGAGGTACCGCGTTATGCTCAGTCCCCAGCACATGACCCACCTATCCAAAACAATGCATAGGTGAACTTTGTGCAGTCGTCCCAAAACCAACCACACTAATATAACCAGGAGAACTACCATCCTAATGTTGTGAATGAAAAAATAAAAAAACAAGCCAAAAGGGAATCCTGGACAGGGTGCCAACAACCATCAATGCCCATCGTGATCCTAGGTTAGAAGCAACTCCAATCGGAATCAGAACCAGGAGCCGAGCAATTCCCAACGATAGAGCAAAAGGCCACCTCTTAGAACAAACCATTATTGTTTGATATTGGGTGAGTGCGGCCACTATACTCGCCACTGTCTCGATCTCCCTGAGCTGAAGAAGCTATAGAGTAATCAAGGACAAGGAGGATATTACTAGCAAATAGCTGTGATGTAAGAACCTTTTCCCCAGCAAGGGACGCTTAGCACTTAGCAACAAAACCTATATGACTCTGGGAAAAGTAGCCATGAAATCTACATGACTAGCGAAGTGATGTTTTTCCAAACAAGGAATCGTAATTACGACACCCCACCAGACACCAGTACGTCAGGGGCAAGTACCTGTGCACTGACTGCACCTTTGACCATTTCAAATATGCCTATAGAACCATTCCCAAAGATGGCGAAGGGACCTAATAGGAAAGTAGGAAACCACTCCAAAGTAGCCCATAATTATAGCATCATGGATGATTTAGCACAATCTCCCACTGCTATGTCAACTCTGGAAGTACTGTAGTCATGCCAAAAACAGTGGAAAGCCCTTCTTTCCACATTAGGTGTTATCGACCTTGCCGATACGCGCCTAATTACTTTTGACTTAGACAAAACCACCCCTACGCTTCCTTCCATGGTCCCCCTCTAGATACCAGTGTCGGTCCAGAATATCACTATCCACCGATGTGTCATAGACGAGGGTGCATCAACATGCATTATATCCAAAAACGTTTGGTAGAAGTTAGGGTCTCCCGAGCTAAAACCCTCAGTCATCATGCTTAAAGCATATGATGGATGTCCTTTGACCCCTGTCGGCCTCTACAAAAATTTCTTGGTCTGTTTAGCGGGAAAGATGGTCCACATAGACATTGAAGTCTTGGAAGCTCACCTGGACTACAATATCTTCCTTGGAAGGAGTTGTATGTACACCATGTCTGCCATAGCCTCCTCCCTCTTCCGCATTATAATGTTCCCCCATAAGGACCGCATGATTACTGTAGACCAACTGACGCATAGAGAGAAGCGTACCCTAACAAACACTGATGTAATCCTACCCTATGTAGGTACATCCTCGTATGCACTTTCATGGTACCAAGAGTATGGCTCTGGCTAATTCAAATCGTCGTCGATTCTAGGGTCATTCCTAGGAGATCCTCCCATTATCTCTAAGTCATCCCCTGATGTCATAGGGGTTATGGTGTGAATTATGTCCACATCAAGTGCCAAAGCTAGTAAGGACATGGACACAAGCAGTAATGACACCGAGCCAGTAGCCACGATAGCCTCTCTATCCTATATCGCCTCCCAAACCCCTTTCCTCTACCCCCAGCTAGCTTCGTCTCCCATCAGGTTTTGGCAAGACTGGTGTTACTCAACATATCATCGACAATCCCAGTTTGGTACCTCGTTCCCCCTATAGGAAGATGAGCCACCCACGTTACTGCCACAGGGTTGAAGCCCCTCAGTCCCGAGGAGTCCCCACCCATCCAAGAAATGGTCGAGACCACCCTAGCAAAGGAAGTTCCCATCAAAAAACTAGTGATCACGACTAAGAAAACCGAGAAGAGAAAAAAGAAGATGGTGACCCCTGCCATTCAACGAGAATCACCAGTCTATGCCATATGCAACGTTATAGGTCACCCTACCCATATCTGTCCGGAGTTGTATGAATTAAAACCACTCCTTGGATTTGAGATAGACATCGTGACGCCATGTTCTTGTAATAAGGAACCTATCACCAAAGGTAAAGGTAAAGCACTACGTACCAATCACGCATGCACTCTCTACAACAACTATGGGTATTATACCCACCATTTCCCTGAGATCCCACAATATAGGAACCCCTTACAAGCCATCGAGCGATCCTATCAAGAGGATCCCCCCACCCAATCTGTCGGGGATGAACCTCGTATCATCCTATACTTACATGAAGAACGACGATCACCTGAAAGGCTTCCCGCCAGACCCCCTCCCCCAATCGAAAGGTTCATACTCTACGATGAACTTGATCATTTCATCATTGAATGCCCAGCTTTGGAAATGTTCCAACAATTGTACCCAGTTCATATAGTATACCGCGCGGACATGGATGTCCCATATTCATGTCAGATATGCAATGACAACCACCCAGTACACCATTGTCCCTACATACCAAGGTTTCGCACAGCTCTAGCCTGTATTCGATCAACCATAGTCCATCTCTCCTGAAAAGATGGCACAGACTCGGAATCCATGAACATTTCGATAACCCAAGAGAATGTGATAGACATATCCATCCCATTCTTGCCAACTGAAAGGTGACCAATCAGGGAGATTCTTCACCCACCAAATGTCGACAACACGACACACCATATACGATTCATGTCATCATGTATCGGAATCATGACTCGAGTTGTTTTCTCATCTACCATAGGTGTCGATTTAGTTGCAACTACAAGAGTAGCTATCCTTGCGACAGTGCAAACCCATTCTATCTGCACTCTATCGACCGCGTTTGGTTCCACCACATCCACGATGGAATCCTTCTCATGTCTCTCAACTAGCTCCATACAGATTACCCCCATTCAGCATAACCCTTCAGAGGAAAAATCCCCTTTTGGGTCCTTGTTTCATTCAGATGAGGATATCCTTTAGGCTATGACGGAGCTAGATTACCCATGGGATGCAATGCATCACCATTCTCTTTTTCTCCCCAAGAATACATTCAGTACTAGCAAGAAAAAATAACAAGAGATCTATGCAATCAAATCAAAATATTTCCTTCCATCAGGAAAATTCGATTGGTTCATAAACCCCATCCCAGCGCCTAACACGTTTTATGAGGGAAATATGTCAAATATCTAACCTGCCATCAAGGTGAACATATCCCAAAATCCTATAAAGGTTGAAGAAATCTCATTGGGAGCAGCAAGCTCTCTAGAAGAAATATCCTCTTATACCCAAATGCTACAAAAGTATCGAGATATCTTCACGTGGGACTACTCAGAAATGCCTGGGCTTAGTCCTACTATCGTAGAGCACCATATTGACACTTGGCTTGACATACCTCCAATGCACCAGAAACAACGTCATTTGCACCCATCCAAGGCCGAAGCAATAAAACGAGAAATCGACAAGCTTCAAAAAGTTGGGTTTATCTACCCCATTGCCTATACATCTTGGGTTTCCAACCCTATTTCCATCATGAAAAAATAGAGCACTATACGTGTTTGTACCTATTTTTTGGATTTGAACAAATCTTGTCCTAAATACAATTTTCCCACTCCATTCATTGAGCAAGTCATCAATGCTTGCGCAGGACATGATGATCTATCCTTCATGGATGGGTTCTCTGGGTACAATCAAATCCAAATCCGCCATACAGACCAATACAAAACTACGTTCACCACCTCCTGGGGCACATTCGCATACAAGGTAATGCAATTTGGCCTGAAAAACACTGGAGCCACCTTCCAAAGGGCCATGAACTATACATTTCATGACTTGGCACACGTTATCCTTGCCTACTTCGACAACCTGACGGTCCGCTCGAAGAAGTTCTCAGACCATCTTGAGGATCTGCTATTGGTATTCCAATGATGCTGTCAATACAACCTATGCTTGAACACCCTCAAGTGTGTCTTTTGATTCAGCGCGGGAAGAAATTTAGGTTTTGTTGTGTCCAGGAAAGGTATTTGTGTGGACCCCCTCAAGGTCCAATCCATTAAACAAGTACCACCACCTTGAACCCTGAGGCAACTTCAAAGCCTACAGGGGAAGACCAATTTTCTGAGATGCTTCATCCTAGATTATGCCACCTGTGCTCAAGGGTTGTTGCGCCTCCTTTGCTAGGACATCCCATTTAAATGGGATGATCACGCCCATAAACCATTCGATCTGTTGAAAGAAATGTTATCTTCAGCACCACTCATCAGTCCCCGAGACTATGACAAACTTTATATCTTGTATCTATCAGCGTCTGAATCCACATTAGCTAGAGTATTGATCCAGGAAGGCCCATATGGGAAGGAGCATATAATATATTATGTCAGCAAAACCTTATCAGGCCCAACATTAAGATATGAGCCCAAAGAAAAGACTACCCTAGCATTAATCCACACAGTCCAGAAACTTCGCCACTACATCATCTTAAAAACCACTATAGTCATCGCAGATATTAACCCCATACAATACCTACTCATGCGCTGCCTAATAAACCACAAGTACGCCCACTGGATAGTCATTCTCCAAGAATATGATGTACAGTTTCGCTCTCCCAAAAGAAAAAAGGTGCTTCCCTTAGCAGAGATCATTATGGACCTCCCAGGAGATTCCAAGGGATCACCAGTAAAGGATGCGCTACCAGATGAAAATATTTTCTTCGTAGCAACCGACGACCCTTGGTACAGAGACATTCTCCTATTCCTATGAACCCAAAAGTTTAGACCTCATCTCACATGAGATGTCCATCAGCACATATGCCACTAGGCCCCTCGATATCTCCTTATGGTAGATGTCTTATAATGATGAGGCATCGATACTATTTTGTGTCGCTGCCTCAATCACGACCAAGCGGAACAAGCCCTTAATTACTGCCATGGAGGTGCTTGCGGTGGCCACCTAACTAGAATGGCTACTGCTCCAAAATTCCTACCAGCAGGATATTTTTGGCCCTCCCTGTTTCATGATTGCATCACGGCAATCAAAAGATGTGAACGATGCCAACGCTTTGCTCATAAGGCAAGAGAACCGCGTGCTCCTCTGCACCATGTCATAGTAGCCAGCCCCTTTTGTAAATGGCGGATTGACTTCATGGCTTGTAACCCCGCCTCATCGAGAAACCATAAATACATCATTGTGGTTTTCAATTATTTCACCAAGTGGGCTGAGGCCATTTCTACATATGACAACACAGCAGAAACCACCACTTGATTTCTATTCAACCACGTGATTTCCAGGTTCGGCGTACCAAAAGAGTTAGTCTCCGACCATGGGAAACACTTTGAGAATGAATTTTTTGAGGAGCTATCTCACCACCTCGGATTCACGCATGAATTCGATTCACCATACTACCCCCAGTGCAATGGACAGGTAGAGGATATTAGCAAATTACTCAAAACTATGTTGCAACGCATGGTGAATAACCATAAAACCAACTGGCACCACATGCTCTTTTTCGCCATGTGGGCATACCGCACAGATGTGAAGATGTCCACTGGTTTCACTCCCTTCCACTTGGTATATGGGATTGAAGCCATGATTCCCATAGAATGTGAGATCCCAAATTTGCATGCCGCCATCGAACTCCTTGATGACACCCAGCCTCTAGAAAAAAACCTAGTACAACTAGAGATTGTTAAGGAAAGTCGACGACAGTCACTGCTACACAACGAGGCCCAAAAGAAAAGGGTAAAAGCATCATTCGACTGCCACCTCACCCCTCAATCGTTCACCAAGGGAGAATTATTCCTCCGCTATGATGTCACAAAAGAAGCCTTAGGGCCAAGAAAGTTCAAAAGCTTGTGGAAAGGACACTACATTATCAAACATTGTCTCTGACAGGGGGCATACATCTTGAAGGAAATGGATGAGACGTGCCTCAGCAACCTCGTCAATGGCCTTTACCTAAGGATGTTTCACCCATAAGGGCCAAAATGGCCCTTCCCCTAGAGTGAAAGTACACAAAAACCTAACCACTAAATTTTTTTGACCAAAAGACTTATTAAACACGCTCAAAGTGCCACCATGGATCACCAACCTGAACCCTATTTCAGATTTGCGGATGGAGCATCACGATGGTATAAAATTTTAGCTGGAGCTCCTAGGTCCTCTACCACCCTGATCGATCACCCCTATGTTTTAATGGTGTGTGCATTGGTTTAGCAACAAATAATCAGGCAGAATATGATGTCGTCATCGAAATTATGTGCGATGCCCTCTATCAGGGCATACACCATATGCATGTCTACCTCGATTCCTAGTTGGTTGTGTCACAGTTAAACCAAACATTTGTGACAAGAGATACACATCTGTTTAGAAAGTATTTGTGTGCAAAGAGATTAAGCAAGCAGTTTGACTATATCACATTTACACATGTACCAAGGAGTCAAAACCAAAAAACTGATCATATAGCTAACAATATCCTAAACTAGAATGCATCTCGAATAAACCATCATACATAAAAACCAAAAATATAGATATCCATCAGTATAACATCATACATAAATCGAAATAAGTGATACCACATGTAGAGCCGCAAAAAATATCTCTCTCATATATATATATATATATATCACAATGTATATGGCTGAGTAAAAAAAATAGTGTCGCTAGCCCAACGGGCAACCCAAATATACAAAATTCATCAAAAAATAAGGGAAGCATCCTCATAATGGGTGCTTTCCCTGTGTACAAGTATGCTCTCAGGTGGTGCCCCCTCAGGAGGGCCATGTGGACCCACCACTGCTCTGGGTGCCACCACTAGAGCTGTCATCGCAACTGCGATCGCCACCTGACAGAGAATGGACCGATAGTCCCTCTCACGGGCCAACACAGTGTCCAACTAGACCTCCTTGAATTCATCCATGAAACCACGAGCAGGTATCTAGTGGGTCAAGCGGTCCACTCAACCCCAGAAGTCCCCAAGAACTGACACCTTAGCTGTTAGGTCCGCAATATGAGCATCTGTCGTATTTGTGCGAGCCACTGCCACATCTTCACGAGCTCGCTCGGCCGCAATATCTCCAGCAGCCGAGATTCTGCGCTCCCCTGAAGGGCTAGCACCACCACCAAGTCTGCCAGCACCACCACCTAGTTCGCCTGTAACCCCTCCTCCCTGACCACCCCTAGGTTGTCATGGAGGACTATGGCCCACTAGTTGAGCCATGGGGTGACCTACCTTGCCAACATCTGCATGAGTAACCAAAAACATGTCAGTGTCACTAAAAAAAACACATTAGTACATACATACACAAGTAAATGCAGAAAACATACAAAACGTACCTGCTGGCCCCCAAGCATAACCATAAGGGAGACCCATGTCTGGATCCCCCTGGAAGTCCATCCCCGCATACGAGTATGGCAAGAGCATATGTGGGTTGGCCTCAAACCAGGCCTCTCTCATGGCGTTCCAATAACGCCCCACCATGCCACCACTGCCTTGCGACATCAACAGAGCCCATCTCCTCATACGAGGCTCCCATGGCCCTCAAAGATGCACTTCCATGACTGGCCTCAACAACACTACCCTCTCGTACATGATGCTGTACAGCATACTGGCATATGAAAATGACTTAGATCCACATTGGACCTTGTTCAGTTGTGACACCATCCTGTCAAAGTAGAAATGGGAAAAGTCGAAAAAATGCCCGGACCTCAACTGGCGCAGAACTCCAACCTACGGGCTTGATGCCCGATGTGGAGCAACCGACCTTGCCAGTCACACAATCACTACCATAGCACATCGCTTTACCAGATCTATAATTGATGCAATGTTGATGCATCCCTCTCTTAGAGGCACCCCACCATAGTGTCGTCTCCTAAACCTCTTCAAATCCACTCTCCCAACAGGGAGTGGGTATCTCAGCACCTCACCCTGAGGCAATAACCCAGTCACAAAGTAAACATCCATCTCAGGATGGATGACCAGGTGTGTCCCCTGCAGTATGAACATGTTGCACCTCCTGTGCTAGTGATGGATCACGTAACATAGAATTCGGTCCTGCGACCGAAGAATCTCGTTCTCTATGAACTTCAAGAGTCCCCATAGCGCCAGCTGCCAGCCCGTCCCATCATCAGCAACCAGCTTGGTACAGAGCTCGGGCCAATCTCACTCCCTCCACAATAACATGTCATTAAAAATAGGTACCCACTAGTATAGAGAAAAAACCAAAAAAAAACCAAAAAAATAATTATATTTTTAGCCTCAGTTTTGCACGCGCCAAAAATGGGGAACAAAGCGCTTCCATGTGCTTGTCGCCCATAATTTTGTGCAAGGAACGCACACATTTACCCAGATCGCCCGCGCAATCTAGGGAAAAAGTCACCCAAAATCTGTACAAACCCAATCTGTATGGACCCCAACACCATCAAAATGTAAAAATTAAAGTGTAGGACATCATGGAGGTTACCTACGCATAGTATCTCTTGTCCCTAGTGCTCTGGATGACTGCAACGGTAAGAAATGCTACACATAAGCCTCTGACCTCTCAAAAACTCAACAAGTACAAATGAATTGAATTAGGGCATATTCACCTATTTATTGCCCTTTTCAAAAACTTTGGAGGACCATAACGAGAGATCAAAAGGTCGATTCTGTGAACCGGAAGTTGCGCCACAATCAATACTCCATGATGAACAGAGGTGATGCCACGCAATCACACTCCCAAAAAATTAATTTTTCACCATCAACAAGTATGCCCTCTCTCATATTATTCTTTAAAGCTCATGACTTTCAATAATATTTTGATAAAGAATATGCTTTCACTTGAGGTAGTTGTTTTTGTAGGAAAATATCGCAAGCCATTCACAACACCATCTACTGAAAGTCCCAGAGAAAGTATCATTCTACCCCCAGCATGGTAGAGTCCCAATCAACTCTGCATATCCTGACATCATTTCTCCATCAGAAATCAACCATAGGGTCCTCATATCTGACCGTGTTTATTATCACCTCACCCTGCACATGGTAAACACCCTCATTCATTGGTAGAGCCTCCCCTCCATGGCGCTCGTCACCCATAGTAGACCATATCACAACAAAAGTGACGCCATGGCCATACCACTTTAGTTCAAGAAGCACCTGAAGCCTATCCATTCATCATGCATAAGGTCAACTTTACCATACAAGCTGAAACCCCCTTCCCAGACGACCAGGTTGTACAAGCAGATCAAATGTGCACCACCACACCTCGCATTTGGCCCACCATACCTCCACCAGAATAACCCCATCTGCGATAGTTTTTCATTCACTTCATCAACCCCACACATGAGACCAACCAATGGGACCCCCAAACCCAGAAAAACACCTTCCTCACAAACATCAATGAGTGAACACTTTCATGTTTTGTTCTACCCGTCTCTGTGTTTTGGACAAACCAAACCCCATTATTTTATTCTTTTGGTAAGTGTACAAAGACCGCAAGTTGTTCTCTTCATCCCTTCACCCTATCATTTCATCTTTTCTCCCATGGCACTAGTCCTTGAATACCCTTGGTTAGAGTATTACACCGCCACACACAAGCCATCATGACATTCATAGCCATTTTATACCCACCCTGGAAGTCCTACTGACTCTAGGGATTTCCCCATCAGAAACCACTATGACTGCTTCTAAGCTACTTTCTATACTTCAACCTTGAGCCACTGAATCCTCTTCATCATTTTTCAGTCACCCCTCATCAACATGCCTATGGTAAACCCATCACATCCAGGTCACTGGCTCGTCATGTCGGCGACCCATCATTCGGTTGAGGCTTCCTTTTTTTTGAGCTCGACACCTCTTTTCCAAAAAGGAAGCGGTACCTTGGATCACCCCTCTCCATACAAGGGGCATCCTCAGATGGAACTGTGGGAGACATCATTGTCCATAGATGTCAATCGATCCTCCTGACATTTGACTACAAAAAAAACTTTCATGTCAAGATGGTATCGTACCTTACAACCATTTCACTTTGATAAAATCCACCGAAGACCTGTGCCTCCATAAGTGTCTCTGTCAACAATGCTTACACGGGAAGGTCCCAGCCAAAACCTATGCATACAATGTGCAACTATATGCCATACCAAGGTTACGCATATGGGTACCACATTCCACCTATTGTCAAAGAAAAAACATGCCTCAGCGCATCAGTAGTCATCGTCAAAAACCGCCAATGTCGCTACCATAATAGTGACAAAGACAGAACATATAATATTTCAACATTGTTTAACTAGCCACAACATCACAAGCATGGGACATGTATGCCTCGTTGAAAAATTGTATATATGAATTGTAAATTTTATTTGCTTACAGGGATCCCTTACGACGTGGTGTTTCATGGAACTGGTGCAGGGTGTTTTCAATTCCAAGGCTTCACGCAGGTCTCTCTCTCTCTACGCACGATACAGAAAACAAACTATAATGTGTTTCGGTTATAGAGTCCTTCCTAGACCTCACACATTAGGGGGAAACTGTTAACACTGGAACATCGTACAACATAATATGACATTAATTAATGTCAGGCCAGAGGATTTACAGGGGTGGAAGACATTACAGAATCTGGAATGTAGTTAAAAATCTCTAAGGTCTGAGGAAAATAAAATTTGAACTAGTCCTAAATGCTATTTGCGCGGACAATACTTCGAGAAGAGCACCTTCTGTGTGCTTTTTTGCTCGATATGCACGCATTCCTGATAGTGGCGAAACGTCACTATCTGGGACCACACAAAGCAAAGGAAAAGTGATGCCTTACATGAAGCCGCCTAAAGACAGCCACCAATGCCTCCTTAGACGCTATGTGATCACACAATGGAATATTTGGAGCACACAAAGGAATCATACCCCTCTCTTGGGTCACCATCCTCCATGTACCAAGAGAGGGAAAGGAGGATTTGAAATCTCCTATATAAGGCCACCATGAGATGAAGAATTGGTGATCACATTTTTATGCTGGCCATAATTTACCAATCAATACCAGCAGTGTGTGACCCCGAGCTGAAGATAGAGGGGACTCAATTGTTGGCCATCCAAAAAGTTCATTCCAACAGAGTAGAGAGAGATGGAGATTGTGCCAAGGCAAGCTTGGGACGAAACATCCTTGCATCAGGACCTAGAACCATTATCTAGGGGCCCTTTGGCAAGAGGGTAAAGTTTCACTCTTCTCACTACCAGTGCTCAATAAGAGGGGCCTAGAGCCACCGTTTGCATTATTGTTGTCGTTTGACTCTTTTCAGAGCTTATTTTTATTTGTTTTTAGTTTTTAGTTTAGTTTTTAGTTTATATATGCATGTTATTTCTCTATCTAGTATAATTATTGATACTAGCTTGTTCGACTAACTTTCTTGACTCCACTTGTTTTTCTACCTATTACGAATAACTTAACGGGGTAAACCACACCCTTTAAGTTGGTGTGATTTCGTACATATGTGCACCAAACACACTACAAAAGTGGGGAATAGTAGAAGGTTAGTAGAAACATATGCCAGAAATTATAATGTTTGAAAAGGGATATAACAAACCATGCATAATTGGAAATGGAATAAATTAATAGTTGTATTAACTGTTTAGTACAAGGCATTATACAAATGTGGACATGGAACCCTTAGAAAGGAGCTTTACAACATGACTACAATGATAAGTCACAAGGTATAGATGTATGGGTCAATGAATAGGTATAGGCCGAGAGTATATATATGTCAATAAGAACATTTACAAAGTATGGTTAGAGAATAGGAATACTTAAATCGAAGTGGTTTTTGATTTAGACTACATGCATAGTTAATAGTTTTAAACTAAAGCAAATCTATGAGTATGGTGTTGAAGAATACTGGCATAGGTTAGTCTCATGAATTAGGAAATTATTATCTATAGCTAAAAATAAGGTGAGATATCTATTACAACACTAATTTCCAACTGTTATTATGTATGTGTCAGTTCAAACTAATAGAGGAATAAGTTTGAAAGAAGTAACTGTACAATAATGTAGGTGTTACACCACACCATATCTGAGTGGACAATCTCTAAGGGTGCCTTTTCCCTTATACTCTTCCCTACTAAAAATGCTTCTCTGTGTTGTTTACCCAAGATGCAGACTTCACATCGGCTATCTGGTCTCTCAATCAGTGGTAAACCTTTTACCATTCCCTTTCTATGCAGGAGGTTCAAACCTCCAAAATTGAGATGTCCAAATCCCAAGTGCCGTAACCCGTTTTTGTCTTTCACGTCCTCTTGAAAGATCTCTTGTGTGATTGTTGCTAGCCCACCTCCTTCCTTTAACTATGTTCTGAGCTTGAGAGGAAACATCCTATTCTTTGTTATATGCACTTCTCCAATGACACTTTTACTTGGAGGTATGTCCATGATTGTACACACATTATTTTTAAAAAGTACATTTTAGCCCTTGTTCATGATTTTTCCAATGCTCAAAATGTTACATTTCAAGCCAGGTACATAATATACATCTAGCATAAACTACTTTTTTCCCTTCCTTGTTACTATTGACACTCTTCCTTTTCCCATGACAGATAATTTTCTTTTAGTCCCAGTTGTCACCTCAGATTTCACATTTTCATCCAGATCGACAAACATTGCTATGTTTATAGTCATGTGGTTACTACAACCTGAGTCTAAGAACCATATATATTCATGTTTTTCTTGTGCTACATTACATGTTAAAAGCACATTACTCTGGTTCTGACTTTCTTTTGTAAAATTAACATTTTTTCTATTATTCATGTCATTTTTTTTTATTTCTACATTCATTGGCATAATGCCCATACTTTTTACAATAATTACATTGGACTTGGGATTTATCATACCTTTGTCCTTGTGCTTGACTTTGGCTTGAGAATTCACTTGAGTTCGGGTTGTTGCCCCTTCTGCTTGTGCTTGCAGGGTTGTTTCTTCCACCTCTCTATGAGCTTCTTCTCCTTTTCCTCGGTATTTAAATCTTCCTTGACCTCTACCTCGACCAAAAGACATTTGTGTCTTGAATGCATGCTCCAGTGAGGATTTTGCTGTTCTGCTCATTCTATGTTCATGAGACATCAGGGATGCACAAAGCTCACCCACTGAAAATTGTGAGAGATCCTATGTGTCTTCTATTGCCACTACTATGGAATCAAATCTTGAGGGTAGACTTCTCAATATTTTCTCCACTATTCTTCTTTCCTCAAGTGTCTCTCTAGGAGACTTTATTTGGGTAACCAACCCAATCACATGTGTGAATAATGAGTCTATGTTATCAGAATCTTTCATACAGAGAGTTTCAAAATCTCTCCTCAACATTTGTAGCGTTTTTTTCTTTACTTTCTCCATCCCTTGATGGGCGGTCTTGAGAATATTCCATGCCTCCTTATACTTTTTTTCTACTGCAATCCTTGGGAATATACTCTCGTTTAATTCTTGGTATAGATATAAGAGAGCATTGGGGTCATTTTTCTTATTATCTTTCAACAAGTCTCTTTTTGCTTCTGTCAAAATAGGCAACGTTGCCGTATCTTCTGGTTCTGGAAAACCATTTTCCACCCGCTCCCATATATCTTGTAAAGCAAACACATCCCTCATTGTAATGGCCCAATAATCATGGTTCTTTCCATTAAACTGTGGTAGTTGGGGATTTTTTAGGCTTCTTCCTGTTTCTGCCATCGTGACAGTGTTAAACAAACAATCTTCTTGACTGTATAAAACAAAAGCTTTCTCACTGCTAGAGAAATCATTTTCTAAAACCAATCTTACAGCTTCTACAACAAAGAGAGCGAGCTCGTACTTCTTTCACTGAGAGCCTAGACCTCCTCTGATACCATGTTGGAATATTGAACGAAACCAATAATGAGAGGGATGATCCCCCACAACACAGAGAATACAAACAATATAAAAGAAATAAAATAACAGGAATACAAAGACAGCGTAATACTCAAGAGAGGAACGAAATTCATTTTCTATTCAACTCTCTTTCATAATTAAATTACATTCTTCTTATATCAAAATGGCTGAAGCCTATAAAACCTAAATCTAATCAATGTAATTCAATTGTTGAATGGATGTTCAATAACCATTTTTCCTTGAGCCATTGAACGACCCATATTTTCATTAAATCAACACACAGGCCGTATTTTTGGTTTATATATGAAAACATGTAAAATGATTTTAAAACAAATACTCGCGGATTTTGAAATTTATACGATCTAATGCCATATCGCATTTCAGCGATATTTAAACTTTAGCATTGGTTCTATCCATTAAATGGTGTGGGCGGTGATGTGCGATAGTGACGTGTCACATATCACATCACACCAAACATAACATAGCTGTGGGCGACTTGGGAGAAAACTTAAATCTTGGCGATTGTGATATGCGACAATGATATTTCATTACAATGCAAATACAATATGTTGCGGAACTTTAAATGTAAACCAAAACATATGTGATTGTGAAGTGATGTGGCACTGTCGCATCGGATATCAAATAGCATAACTTGCGACTCCGGAAAGGTAAGGTTAAAACTTTGCAGTTGCGATGTTTCCGTAGTAAAGGTTGGTAAGTGTGATAAGAAAAATACAAAGAAATGAATGCAAAACAAAATTTGATCTATGCAGTAAGATATAAGTTGGGTTTTGCTGGATGTCGCATTGGCGGTAGAATAACATAACTGCAGTAAGGGCTTATGGCTTAATATCTACGAAGTGTGGTAAAGCATAAAAGTTGAGGGCTAGAAAAGTAGGTGAATATGGCTAAGTAAGAATTAAATGCAAAGGATCGCCTATGGTACTTGGTTTTATGTTTTGCGTGAAAACGCCTCTGGATCTTGGATCTACTACTTGTGCTTTTTTGCTGTCAAAATTGATGGAATTCTGGATTGCGCCACTGCTTATTCATGGCGGTGGTTGGGAGTAAGTTCCACTAATTTCATAGAAATGAAAAGAAGAATTATGCTTCCACAAAATGGAATACCAAAAATGAGTTTGATCTTCATACATATTGATATTAGTTGTATGTGGTAGACCATGAAACCAATTATTGGACGTGGGGGTTATTATTATATATGGCACCATAAACAATTTTCAGCTCTTTAACATATTGACTAATTGGAAAGACAACTCATTAGAGATGAGATCAACCCAATCGAATAAGCAATCTCTGTTGTGAAAGTAGTATAGGACATAAATTATTTATGTGGGAACATTTTTTATGGTTTCTCACTCGATCGCACACGTGAAAAGATAAGAAAATTCCTTTACAGGTTATATAAATGAAGAAATATCGAGAAAGGAAATATCAAAGGAACCTGCGAAGTTGGAAAAATGGAATCTTGAATAATGTTCATATTGTTTGCTTGTGACTCAAGAAATTTTTTTTCTTCTAACAACTTTAGGAATTTGTTCAACTATGGTAGCTTGAATATCCTTGTAAATGCCTTTGGAGTGAGAGGAATTCGAGTAATTTTTACTCTTAGCATGATTGTTCTTATCCTTCAATAATAAATAAATAAATAAATAATTGAAATAAAAAACCTTTGAGACACATGCAACATTTTCCAATCCGTTGTTCCATATTCTATCACTATTCTTCTTTTTTATCCATAGGTTCACATACCACTCGTAAGCAGTAGACCAAGAAAATTTCTTATCCATTAGGAAAATGAGTTAAATATATCAGTAAAAATAGTTGTTTTCCTTCCTTTGTTAGCTACCTTTGCTTTGTACTAACAAATAAAATTATTCATGTTCTCAATGCCTCTTAATTTTAAACTCTTCATTTTACATATGATCACGAGTTGTGAGATAGGACAATTTTAGTAAATAAAAATCTAGCATACCAAGGCTAGCATTTATGCAACATAGTGAAAATAAATCTTCAAATTGCAAAACCATAGTTTCTATTTAATTCATATTGGAGTTAATGCTTACATTCCATATTTGAGAAGTTGGTTTGTGATGGTATCGAAATTCTCTCAACCTCTCTCTCTAAATTAGGAATAAGTTGGATCTCAGAAACTCTATTTAATAGAGTAATATGAATGTAATCAACGTGTGTGAGTGTGTTTACACATACACCATTTTCGCATAATATATGATTGTGTTTCTCTAATTGTGTGATTTTAGCTATTTCTATCATGGTATCAGAGCACAGGATCATAGGCATGTGTGTTGTGAGTCTAAGTCCTTGGAGAATAAAAGTGCAAATTGATTTCCTATGTTGATTGATCTGTTTTTGATACGCCTACACAGTCACAACTTGTAGTTGCTGGACGATGAGTTTTTTTTTTTTTTTTTTTTTTTTTTTGCGATTCTTGCATCTGTGTTTTCATTGAAAGGGAAGTCTTTAAAGAGAGAAATCCATGTACATTGACCATAAGGAGGGTTCAACCTCACACCATTGTGTTAACGGCATTATCGAACACGTTGTGAACACAGTAGAGACTCCGATGCTGTTGATGGGTAGAGAGATTGCGACACTTTCGTGATGACCAGGAAATGTCATGGCAGCAGAATTGATTCATAAGGAGGAAATCCAGTATAATATGGAAACGAGTACTTGCAATCTAATCGAAATATCAAAGCAACAGTCCATTATCACAGCCCGCTTTCACAAGCAGCCCTTTTGTGTACAGGGGTGATGTTCTTGGATGCCTTACCGCGACCTTTAGAAGGTCGATCTGTTCTATTACATCGTTTGAAGTTCGCAGATGTGAAGAATGCATTGACACACATGTTGATTTTAATGTTGAAACCCGTACCTGATATTGCATAATGCCACAGGATCTTTTCCTCACTAATTTTTTATTTTATCTAGATCCATTCGTGAATAATTTCAAATCCCTGTCATGTCACTTTCGATACTTGAATATCTGTTGAAAATTTCTGAGGCCGGTGCTATCCAAGAATTCTAGGATCCGCAAGTAATATGTTGAATGGCATTGGTGGTGTACTCTTAAATGAGTAAAACATGCCAGATTCCTTAACTGCATTTTAAAATCAGGTTGTGAGTCCAACAACTATTATTTCATTTGTTGGAACTGTTCTAAGGCATAATATTGAAGCTACCATTGTATATCTAAGGAAGCCAAGGGTAAATTCGGTGTTGATTTATGTATTATTATAAATTATTTGTAAATTAAGTGATGAATCTCAAACTAGATAAAAAGGTCATTTTGTAACACTGATTCTAGATACATTCTGTATCTAGACGGCTTTTCTAGATAACTGGCGAGTACAGCTGTTGGCACCCATGTATCTCGGTGTATGGGAGCTCATCCATAGAATGACTAGGAGTTCAACAATTACAAAATGTAATCAATTGTTTTTGAAGAGATCAAGTGGCAGTAAAACTCAACATGGATGGTTGTCCAGATGGTATGGTAGTTGCGGATCTAGGGAAGGATCCCTCATTAGTGGTAGACATAGAAGTGGTCTCCTAATGAGGTTATGCGACACTTCAGGAGGTCCTTGATTCAGGAGTTGAGGAAGCGAACTCGGAAATCCAACTTGCCAACTACACCTTTCCGAGGGTTATGAGGCAACTTCATGGAGCATCTACTGATAAGCTTGATTATTTTGTTATTTATGAGTGAATTCAATAAATTCATGTAATGTAATCATTAAGGGGGGATGTTAGAGTTAATGCTTACATTCCATATTTGAGAAGTTCGTTTGTGATGGTTGAGAAATTCTCTCAACCTCTCTCTCTAAATTAGGAATAAGTTGGATCTCAGAAACTCTATTTAATAGAGTAATCTGAATGTAATCAACGTGTATGAGTGTGTTTACACATACACCATTTGTGCATAATATATGATTGTGTTTCTTTAATTGTGTGATTTTAGCTATTTCTATCAATTCACTACTTTCTCCCGTTTTAATATCCTCCAAATAATTATCATGGGTTAGATGATAGCTTACAAAGCAAAATAAATATTAAATATTTGTGGTCATGACACTAGGTGGACAAGCACTTAATAGTAAAATTAAGTGGGAAAACATGCAAGGAGAAGTAGTGTTGTGCACGAAAATTCCTACATTGACAAATACGTCAGTTAAAGGTAAAATGGAAAAATGCTTCTATGTGATTGTTCTTATTCTTAGAGACATGAAGTATATTTCCAACATTCTCATTGTCTATTCCCTATATAATTACCATATTCTAGTATATCGCGTGACTTCGATTGGGCTCAATAGACGAATAAATAAAAAATTAGTAGATTAAGTGCATTTTTTATGGCAAACAGTGTTAATATGCCTCAAAGTTTTAGAACGATTTTATCCATTTAATTGAAATAATGATTCACTTTCAAAATATTTCATATCAGTGCCAATTAGTGACCATAAAAGTTAACGCGGCAAGATAAATACTAGGCATGGAAACGTTTCGATGATCAATAATAGTGGTGAGTGCCAAAATGTGCGAGAAATGACGACGGTGAAAGACGTAATTGTTTGGAATAAGAGGTCTGTGGAGTCCTAGATGTACAGAAAATGAAGCATATGTGCAAGAGGGAATATCTGTAGTATAATGTGTGACCACGAAATGTCATAACAGACCAAAGAAAAAAAACATCAGTTCATAGATAAAATTTGGTGAGGTATAGAAACAATTAACAATAATTTCAAGTGTCAACATGTAGAAGGTGGGACCAAAAGAAAGTATTTAGTTTACAATTCTATTTAGAGATTAAAATTGAAATAATCATTGTAAAACATAACTTGAAAAAATGTTAAAATAAAAGAAACCATAATCACATTATTTGAACAACACCTATCTAAACAGTAGGATTATACAATCGAACTACAAAATTAGCTAATGTGTGACATTGCAAGAGACCCGCGTGTTCTCGTTTCTCAGACCCGAAGACAGAACTTTGGAACACGAATATGGACATTGGTTAATTTTTCATTTCTAGTCTAAATTTCATGGTTATAGAGTAAATGGAGAACGACATGTGCATTCAACAACCGATAACTATCGACAATAAGTCAGTTCATAAAGGTTTTAAGCTAACAGGTGCATCTTACAATAGGTTGCAAGTCCATCTCTTAAATCGTTAAACTCTCTACTTCTAATGAATATTGTTGTCATTTTTTCTAATGGATATTGTGGTCATTTTTTCCTTTTTATGTATGATTTGTTAAATACTCTGTCAACAAAATACCTAGACAGATGGCTCTCAACTCTTGTAGTAGTTTCCTTGAAAAAATCAAACAAAATACCTATACACATGGCTCTCAACTCTTGTAGTGGTTTCCTTGAAAAACTCAACCAACGAAGCAGTCACATAGTGCATTCAAACTCCTAAAACTAATGTATTTCCCTGAAAAACTCAACCAACGAATCAGTCACATAGTGCATTCAAACTCCTAAAACTAAATAATACATTATTGAGTTTTTATTGAATCTCTGTATTTTATTTAGTTTGGTTAAAGGTTGTTCACAAGGTAGCTTGCCTAAAAATGGCACTGCAAACTATTTTTAGATACACAAATAAGTTTGATTATTTATGCGTAGTTGAATTATGATCCATAACATTGTTTGATTGTTGTTTTTTTTTGTTTTTTGCTTTTTTACTATTTTATGGTCATGTCTAGAATATAGTCATGTATATTCATGAACGAGAAATCACACATGTCATAATTTGCTATAGATATTTTGTTTTCCTATGACCTAAAGATATTTTGTCAGTCAAAAAACATATTATGTACAACTGTAATTCTCTTATTTCTTACTTGGAAATAATTGAAGAGGAATTTATAGTTGTTAAAAACATGTTTATCTTGTAAAAACACCATATATTGATTGTATCAACGAGAATATTTGAGTATATCGATGTCTATAGATTTGTGCCATAAATGTTTAAGAAGATAATGGAAATTGGAAAGGAATTTCTACTTATAAGATAAACTTATAATTTCTAACAATAGAATTTTAATTCCTAAGAACATTTATTATTTTCATTAACATAATTATTTTTGCATATATTATTATTTATAGAATTGTGTGATAAGTGTGCCAATTGGAAAATTCTGATTAACTCTAAAAGTTGTCCAAAAATGGTGAAGTAACACTTTTTCTTATATAACACATGTACATAACCAAATTTGTTTTTTTTTTTTGTCTCTCACCTTGTACAAAGGTAATGTTTTCCTTTTAACTCACCTTGTAGGGAGCTAAATCTTGTTTTTTTTTGTTAAATCTTGTGTACAACAATCGAACTTAACATTTCACCTTTCCACATACTTCCACACACTATATCCACACATTTCTTGCTTCAAAAATTATCACTGTACATGTCCTTAGATAAGTCTCATGCTCTAATGGAAAAAATTTCCAACAACTAACATACACAATTTAGGTTTCACACATCTATTCGCTATCCGCAGAATCCGAGAAACACATAATAAAAATATTGCACCGTGACATGAAAAATTCGGTAAGAGTTTATCATTTCTTTCTCTTACTCTTAAATTGTGAGTCCTTTTTTTTCAGAAGAAAAAAACTCTGGTTTATATTATGTACCAGATCATTTTGATAACTTTGTGAAACTTACATATCATCACATATTACTGCCGACCACTTAGTTCATTACAACATCTTCATAAAGGAAAAAGTAAATATGAATGAAAGAAGCATACTGAACCATATTCGAATTATCTCCCAAACTGTAACAAAATTTGTTTCTTTTACATATTCATGAAGGTGAGTAATGCCTTCGTGTTCTTGTTCTGCAAACCTTCCATAAGATCCCCCGACGGGATTTTTCCTATTTCAAAATCCATAACCTATACCACCTCCTTCAGGAGGATGATAAATGGTTCTGTATTGAAGCAAAAATAGGTAATCAAAAACCTAGACAAAAAACAGATGTTACCTTAAAAACCTACTCATAAGAAGTTTACCATACCTTTTTCTCCTTCTACTCCCGTGTCCATTAGCTCGTAATGCATTTCTCCAAAAACTCCATTTAACCCTTTTTTTGATAACCTGTCTGCCTGAAAATTCTTTTCTCTATAGATGTGCTTAAAATGGATATTAGTGAAAGAAGCCCTTAAAACTTTGATGTGCTCCAACCATGCAATCAAATATTCGGGGAAAAGTATGGCTCCCTTATTAATATGATCCAGGAGAACCTTCGAGTCTCCAAAACCCCATAAATTTTCAATATATAGTTGTGAAGCGAACCACAATAATCCCCACAAAGCCATAAATTTTGCTCTCATATTAGTCCCAAGGCCTCCATACTAATATATCTTGTAATGTAAATTCGACGAGATCATTAGCCAAGCCCTGCACCCGCATCTTGAATGTTGTGATGCTCCATTGAAGAAGACCGTCAGGTATTGTATTTTAACAGGTCTGATGCGCTTGGATAGGTCCACCAGGGGCCTCTGCACAGTCTCCAGCCTTTCCCAGTTTTGAATAATTTGAATAGTAGTCCTCTCAGGCCTACTATGCACCTCCTCGAAGATCCACTTATTTCAGCAACACCATATGAACCAGTGGAGTAATGCTGGAATGTTTCTAAGTGTAGGATTTCTCTTATGCCGCCATTGAGTAAAAACGGTATTATATTCTAGAGTAGATTCCTACTGTTTAAAAAACCCACATAGTGTTTTCAATACTTTCCTTGCAAAGAAACAAGTATAGAGGAGATGTGTATTGTTCTCGTCCTCCATCATACTAAGCCTACAGTAGCCCGGTCCTATCTTCCCTTTCCTCTATAGATTTTCCCAAGTGATTTTTTTACCCAACAAGACCATCCACAGAAATATCTTCATTTTTAACTATGCATTGTTATTCCAAATCTTCGCAAAGACTCTATAATCGGAAGGCTAGGAAAATTGCATGGACAACTTATTATAAGTGTCACCCACCAGCAGCATGTCGGCCTTAGTTAGGCCACCCCATATTACCCGATCACCCCCCATGACTTTTAGTAAGCCCTGGCTTCTTAAGTCCTTAGTGTAATTTTCCCACTCGTCCTTCAGATGATCCGACATATTTAAGAAATCCGACATCATCCAACATGGAATACCATTGATATCCTCTTTAAGAATTTGGCCCAGATAGAAGTAACGTTTTCCATTGAGGTGGCAGATAATCTGGTTGCTGATAGGGAAGGGAGAAGATATTCCACGCAAACCAGGGTGACCGATTAGGATCTTGGCCACATCGCCAAACTTCCACCACAAGTTTGATGAAAACCACATCCAACATTGTTTGAAACCATTCCAGATTGTCGACCTCCCTTTAATGTTTTGCCATCCCAACATGAAAAGGTCCTCCACGACAGCATCATCGAAATACTTGTACTTAATAATCTCACTCCAGATCCCATTCGAGGTGAGACCCCGCCAAAAGGATTTCATAATAAGAGCATGCCTAAAAGTGTGCAAATCTTTTAAACCCCAACATCCACATCCTTGGGTTTCATGATAAGCTCCCAACGTGCCAAATGGTACTTTCCCTTCTATATGCCCCCATTCCTAAGGAAGCATATCATAATACTTCTTATACTACTCCTCTGATGGGATTTGAACCTCTGTAAAATGACATAAATGATTTTCCGCTGATTATTTTTAGTTAGCAACATCCAACAATTTCAAATGATGCTACCATGCATTCTTTCAGGGAATTAATCCTTTGGTGATGTAGTCTCAAAATCCATGCTGGTATTACATGGGACCACATAAATCTATCACATGTCACCTATTTTCAGTAAAATCAACTTATATAAATTCCATTTTCTAATTTCCACATGTCGCTATTTTTGGGTTGACACATTGAAATTGTAGACATGTTCCTATTCACGCCTCCATTGCACACAAAACTATTTCATAGGTATTATCTACACATTCTTTTTTGCAATTTCGATTGCATGATTTTCTCAATGCTATTAACTACTTCTTATGATATTGTAATTATAAAGATACGAATTGTGTATATTTTCCCTATGATACTTTCTTTTAAAGGCATACTTATAAAGGTTAAAACCAAAAGAAAAACTTTACCTTTGCACATGGCTTTTTTCCGCCAGTTTCAAAATTTGTAAGATTTTTGTAGAGGGACACTTTATACAATGTTACCATAGAAGCCATCCCCAAGGATGTACTCATAATGCATATTTTAAAATTGTAGACAACCACTTGTTGGAAGAGAATTTGTTATTGATATGAAAGGTGAAACTAGCTCAAATAAATGATGTAAGCTCGTAGAGGACATAGTGTTGTTGCAAATGATCATTTGTTTTCCTCCTAACTCCCTGTAGTTTGAGAGAAAAATAATTTACATGTTGAAAACTTATATTTTTGAAACCAGCTCACATGAGCCTCCATAAATACAATTTGGGTCCTCCTCAAAGAGACATTTCTCTTCAAAATAGGGAAAAACAAGTATAAATAAAAATTTGGACTCCTCCTTCTGGTCATCAACTTGGTTTAGATAATAAAATAGATGTACAACATAAGAATCAAGAGTTCACATCTCCTGAACTAAAGGAGGTGAGGTAGAAGAAAAACATTTGAAATTTTCTGTTTGGAAAACCTTAGATTGGATGTTGGACTTTTTTTATGTAATTGGATATTATTTTGTAAGTATTTTATGTGAAGGACTAATCGACCTCATTTGTAGGCCCATTGAACACCACAAGATAAGATTTTGTGACCTACATGTAGCTTCGCCCTGTGACAAGAAAATATCAATACTTTTATAGACATTATCTGACCTTTCACAACAGATTTTGGACTTGTGGCTTATTTCATACCTATGTAGACATTCTCAGATGTGTGGAAGCACATTTAGGAGTTGTGGCTTAGTTTAGACTAATCCACGTATTTTCAGGCCTTTGATAACATCTTCGAACATGTGACATAAAGCATCATGCTGTGAGATATGCGAAGTTTGAACTTATGGGTAGACTTTTAGAAACTCAGACCTCTCATACAGGAGCTCATACTTGTGCAGAAAATCTCAAATTGTGGGCTATGTGAATTTTAGGCCCCTGAGAAAACATTTAGAAGCTCAGAACTATGGAAAAGGATCACGGACCAATGGCTCAATTTTTTACAGTGATATCAAGCTTGGGCATATGAAATTTGGACCTGTGGAGTGTTAGTAGTGTTGATATTTTAAGCACCATTGAATACACCTTTGAGAATATCTAGTGGAGGATTATTGAAGCTTAGAGTAGCCTTGTTAGAGAATTAGTAAAGGAAATCTTCAAGAAATTGCATACATTATGGGATCACTTGTGAGGTGAGTCACTTTTGTTTTTTTATTTTGACCAAGTTGAAGCTAGGAGGGATTAAGGTCCAGATTGTTGACTAAATTGGAGCTTGGATGTATTGAGAGGATTGGATTCCTGAAGTAAGCCAAGTTGGAGCTTGTATTTGAGGTGAGTATTAGAGTAATCACTCCATTTTATAGCCTTGAAAATAATTTAGTTTTTTTTTGTACAAGTTGGAGCCTAAACACTTGTAAAGGAGGATTGGGTTCCTCATCAAATTATTAATAAAATTATTTCTTCCTTATTCATATTTTTGTGTCCTAGTTTAATTTGTGATAAAAATATTAACTCTCATAACTTAACAATTGGAAATAAATATTTATTCACCCCCTATCACTTTTTCCAACACTTGGTATCATACCTAGCTTCTTCAAGATCAACCTAGCTGTTAGAAGAAGGGTTTTTGAGTGATAATGACTAGTAAGGATTTAGGTAGTGCCCTTCAATTTGATGGAAACTTTTGCACTTTCTCAAAAGTTAGAATGGAACTTTACTTAGTGTCTCTTGGAATCAAATTTTCGAATCCATCACAGATGCATGCAAGATTCCATGTCCTCTTCCAATAGATACAAATGAAAAGGAGGCATATATGTAAAATATAAAGGGATTGAAATCTATTGAAAGTGGTCTATCAGATCCATAATTCACTAAAGTTATTAACTTTAAAACAACCATAGATATGTGGGACAAGCTCATTAGAATCTATGAAGGAGATGAAAAATTCAATAAATCTAAGCTCCAAACATTTAGAAGGTAGTTTGAAGTATTAAAAATGAATGAAGAAGAAGACATTGCTGCTTACTTTCTACAAGTAGATGAAGTTGTCAATTCCATGAAAATGTCAAGCAGAAGCTTATTGTCTAGAAAGTTTTGAGATCTCTCCTATACCAGTTTGATGCCAAATTCAATGTCATAGAAGAGTTGAGATTTCTTGGACACTTTGAAAATGGATGAGCTTCATGGAACTCATATTGCATATAAAATGACAACATGAATCTAAAATCACAAAGAAGTTTCGTTGAAGGAATAAAAAAAATAAATAAAAGAGAAAATTTGAATTTTCTACAATGATGGTTTTGATCTTGAAATATAATTGGCACAAGTTTTGGAGAAGATAAAGAAAGGATCAAAATTCAAGGGTAAGTACCCTCTCATTTGTTTTAAATGTGGAAAAAGAGGGTATTATACTACGAAGTTCCCCTTGAAGAATGATAATGATTATGAATATGGACCCAAAAGAACATTCAAGAAGAAAGAACCAAATAAGAAGAATTTATTCCCCAAAAAAGAGAGTGATGATTGTGATGAAGATGAACCTAAGAAAGGATTAAGCAAGAATAAAGTATCAAACTAAAGGAATATCGTCTCCAATAAATATAGTGATGATTTTTATGAAGATGATGACCATGTAGAAAGTAATGAAGTATTGTTCATGGCATTCACAAATGATATTAATAAACTTGAAGAAGATGAAGGAAATGTGGATGATTTGTTGATTAGTGCTATTGAATAAAGTGAAAAAATAAGAAATAAGATCTCTCTCAAAACTGAAAAATAATAAGCAAAGAGGAAAAGAGAAATCTTGAACAACAAACTAAAGGGAAAGGAAGATATCTATGAGAAATTAGAAGTTGAAGTTGTCTATTTAAAGAAGGAACTGAACCCGGTCAATGGAAGTTTGAAAAGCTCTCAAACCCTTGATGCCATTCTCAACACACAAACACCACAACATTAAAAATCAAGGCTTGGCTACACATGTGAATCATCCAAATGAAAAAAGAACACTAATTGTCATGATGAATAAATACCAAAAATCTATGTTGATTTTCTTCACAATTATCCAAGAGGAGAGAAGCGTTCCCATCCAAATAAAATATCTTCGTACAAAAATACAAGGACTTAGAAGAGTTATTTTCCAAGAAATGATGTCACATCTAACGAAGGCTATCCTAAAAAGTATCAAACTATTTTCCTTGGTCATTATTTCCTTTGAAATTTTTTTTGTCACCAAGCTAAGCATTGAAAGGCTTATGGTAGTAATGAGAATGTTAACTCAAGGGGGTATAGAACCAACTTCCCATAAGTATATCTATTCAAGGAGGCAATATCATATCAATAATAATTACTCATTTAATCCTTTTTCAAAGTATATTATAGAATGATACAAATCTAATAATCCAGGTCGTGAAGCTCAAAGTTATCCATCTAATCCAAAAAAAAAGGTTTCGAGGAAGAAGGAAACCACAACAAAAAAATGTGGTCTAGATTTGTGTGCAAAAACTGAGGAAAGAAAGTGGTTCTTAGATATTGGATCTTCTAAGTACATGATTGGTGAGCAAAATAATTTTATCTCGCTAGAAAATAAGGATGGAAATGTGACTTGTGGAAGTGGATCCGCTAATATTTTCAGTAAAGGAACAATGAGTCTCGTTAATGGTAGGTGAAAAGCACAAAATAGGCTACTCATTAAAGGAGTGAAGCATAATAGTCTAAGCATCATCCAATAATGTAATTGATATCATTTTTAGTTCTAATCATTGTAATATCATAAGGTCTATGGAGCCTCAAGACCGACTCAATTTTGACACTCCTTTTCACTATGTTTCTTTCTTTTTGACAACACCATAAGCTCAAACAAGTGTTGAATCACACATTTTGACTTGGTAAGGTATCCTAATGATATATTTTCATATTTTCAATTATTCCTTATTATTAGAATGAAATCTGTATTTAGCTACAGAATTAATGCAATTCTGTAGCCAAAACTCTGTTTTTGTAGCCACTGCCACCGTTGAACAAGTTCTAAGGTATTAAAGAAGCATAAAAAAATATGGACAATTGAAAAATGATCCGGTTATGGATCCTATCCTATCCATCTGTCCAGAATCAAGAAAGAAATCACCTAGAAATGTGGTCAAAGGGATGGTCAACCAGGAGCTGGAACAAGCGAGCGAGGAAGTCTGAAGCTTCATGATTTGCTTTGCCACGTAGCAAATTGTGAAGCAACAAAATTCCCCTTTCTGTTTAGAATTTCAAATAGAATTTGATTAGTCCTAGAAGGCGTAAAAGCCTAAAAACATTTAATGACAACCTTCTATAAATATCGAGCTAAGTAATTGTATAAACAATACAAATTATTGTGAGACTGTGATATCATTAAAACTCTGTTTTTATTTCCTAATCAAATGAAGAAGCATTATGGAGTTTCAATGCGAAGTTAGTAAACAGTGGACTCAAAGCCATATGTTGTGGATGACCCCTGCAACAGAATAGGTTCTATTTTGTTTACATTCTTGCATTTAGATGTTATTTCATAGCTTTATTTTTATGCTTTTACTATGTTTCATAGTGTAGATACATGCTTTTCTCTTATTTATATTTTCATTGCAATCATTTCCAGATTTCTATAGTGTAGAAGTTCAGTTTATCATTGTTATTTCATTACTTGTTATCATCATTTCCAAAATATCATTATGTTAGAGTATATGCTCTGTTTTTATAATTTGAATAGATTTATTTCCCAGATGGTTAAAAACACAGAGATAATTTATCATAAGAGCTTGGTATAGATTATTTTATCATTGATCTGCATTTTATGAAGCAATGCAATAGAATACAGATATAACCATAAACACAGAGATGCAGCAGAAATAATGCTTCATTTTATTAAAAAAAAGAAATGAAGTATTTGAAATATATACAGTCATAATGGAAAATAAACACTAGAAGTCTTTGGTAGCATATCTACGAAAGTGATGTAAAGCGGCTACATACTGCTGAACTATGCTAAAATGAGCCTCCGGGGCCTATTGCAGTGAGAAACAATGGAAAACCCTAAACATCCAAAACCCTAACCCTAGGAGATGAAGCGCCAAAACTATGGGCCCCGTTTGGGTAAATTGGTGTTTCAACTTTCCGGAGATGTAACTTTGGCATACGATCTCCGTTTGATGTGAATCATACCTTGTTAGAAAGATATATCTGAGGACTAAAATTTTTGAGTGAGCAACATCAATCCATGGACCCATGTTTCTCTCGGGTTTCCCAAAAAATGTCGTTTAGGGCCTCAACTGACCGAGTTGAGGATCCAAAAAACTGCTAAAAATAGTAAGTTGTACTAAAACTTAAAAATGGAAAGAACTGGTGGCAGGGGTTCAAATGGAATATGTGGGTGGCCACCAATATCCACCTGGATCATTGAGGCCCCAAAACGGCTTCTGGAGTACGAGACTCAAAAACCTGCTAAAAATAGTAAGTTGTGATGAAAGTGAAAAGATGCAAGAATTGATGGTGCGGGTCTAAATGGAATAGGTGGGTGGCGACCGATATCCACCTGGATCATTCCCTCCTCCTTAGGAAGCAATGGTCCACATTGTGTTGAGATCCTCCATGAGACGAGGCAAATTCTGTTGAACTAGGTATTAGATTTTCTGAATATGTCATGGACCTACGGGCAGACATGCTAGATGCGTTTAGTAAATTTGGTTTCTTTATCTGCCTTGGACAGTACATGTGTGGATTCTGTATGTGTAATTGCAGGATGTATGGCAACATCAGGCGATAGTACGTAGGGGGTTTGATCAATTGACTAATTGTCCTGACAGTGTAAAGGAACCTCTGTGAGTGAGGATAAAATTTCCTCCTATTCCTCCATGACTTTGTCCATCTGCTACAGTCATGCAGGCGAGCCTTGTTTCGAGGTTTTGGCCACAATATTTTTCTTTCCCCTTGAGTGAGTTGTAAGGAAAATAAATTTCTTGGTTTGGAAAACAATACTACTGCATTTATTTATAGTAGTCAAAGAGATGACAAGAGGTGGTACTACCTCCGATATCTTGTACAAGTTATTTCCAAAAATAATAATAACAACACGAGGCCTAGCCTCATAAACAACATGTCGCCTCCACAAGTATGGTTGTCCCAATAAAAAATCAGCTACAACAAGAGGAGTAACATCACACAATACCTCATCCGTGAATGGTTGGATACTGTACAGAAGGTGACACTGCTGACGGATGCAGAGATCTCTCCCTGGGTGAAGCCACCTGATGGTATACGAAGATGGGTGTGCTATGGTCGGTAGGACGAACTACTTCATGACCTCTGCTTAAATGAGGTTCTTTTGTCTTCCACTATCGAAAAGGAATTGCATTGGAGAACCCTTCACCCACATCTACGAATGGAAGAGGTGCTCCCCCTCCTCCAGATCCTCGGGATCCTCCCTCTCGATCTTGGTGGTAGAAACAATCGCACTTGGATCCGCATCAATGACCTACTTCCCTTTGTCATTTCCTTTGTCTGGTTCTGACTCAGAATCAATAAATTCATTTGATTCGGGTGCCTTTAGTTCGGCCACCAACGACTGTTTGGTCTGCCACTCGTTTGTTCTATGAGTGGGGCTATTATGAAATTCACACCACCTCCCCGTGTCCTTCTTTGGATTTGTGGTGTTTTTCTGAGTCACACTGCTTTGGTCTTGCCCCTTGTTCTTCAGTTTGGAGGCACCTTTCCCTGGCTTCAGATTCGGAGATCAAAAGTCTCGCTTCTTCTGCTCAAATTTCTACTCGATGTTGGTGGCATAGTGATATGTCGTGCCAAGAGATGTAATTTCGAGGAACTCCATTTCCTCCTAAATGTGTTTCTGCATACAACCGATGTAATTGAGAACCAAATGTATCTCTAAATCTTTAATACCCAACTTTGTGCACAGGGTGTGGAACAAATTCGTTAGTTCATGCACATCTTGATCCCTTTGCTGCCGCAACGTGGTCCATTGGTTGTATTTGTCCTCATAGTTCCAAATGAGGTAATATTGTTACTTGAAGTCGTCTTGGAACAAATTCCAAGTGGGTGTGTCCAAGAACAAAGAGGTTTCCCCTTCGTTCTCTTTCTGACAATAGGTTTCCCACCAGTCTTTGACATGGGGGGCAGCTTTGAGGAGTGCAAAAATAATCTTTTCTCGATCAGAGAAATCATGGACCGAGAAATACCCTTCCAGCAAATTCAACCATATATCTCTGACGTCTGCATCTATCTAGCCTTTAAATACAGGAATGTAAAATTTTTCCTGTACCTTAAAGGGAGTGGCACCTTCAAAGTGGTTGTTGGATGCAGATGCGCCGTAGGTGGGAAGTCGCTGAAGGATCTGAGAAAATTTATCCATCATCGCATTCCTTTATTTCTGGAGGGCCTCCTCGAGTAATATTTTGATAGGATATCCTACTTCCCCGTCTTTATTTTCTTCCGCCACGGGATTTCGTTGGGGTTTGCGAGGATGATCTTGCAAGGGTTCAACCAGATCAAGCCCTAACTCCTTATACCCTAACAACATTGGGGACATGCAAAGAAAAATAAAGAAAGAGGAGACCGCTCTAATACCACTGATCCAGATTTTATGCAGGAACGTAATAGAATATAGATATAACCACAAATACAGAGATGCAATGGAAATAATTCTTCATTTTATTAAAAAAACGAATGATTGGAATATGCTTAGAGAAATAATGAAAATAAACTAGCTAGGGTGTTGGTAGGGTATCTCTGAGAAGAGATTTGGTAGCTACAAACCTCTGGACTATGTTACAATGAGGCTCAATGGCCTATTTATTATTTAGAAACAATGGAAAACCTGAAACATCCAAAAACCTAACCCTAGGAGATGAAGCGCCAAAACTGTGGGTCCCGTTTCGATAAATTGGTGTTTCAACTGCCCAGGGACATAAGTTTGGCATCCGATCTGCGTTTGATGCGCTCAATAGCTTGTTAGAAATTTCTATTCGAGGACTAAAAATTTCTATGTGAGAAACCTTAGTCCATGAGCACATTTTTCTCCCGAATTTCCCAAAAAACGTTTTTTAGGGCTTCAAAACGGCTCTGGAAGTTCAAGACCCAAAAAACTACTAAAGGTAGTAATTTGTGATGCAACTTAAAAACTAAAATAGCTAATTGTGGGGGTTGAAATGGAATATGTGGGTGGCCACCAATATCCACCTATATCATTAAGGCCCCAAAACGGCTCCAAGAGTGTGAGACCCGAAAACCTGCTACAAATAGTAAGTTGTGCTGAAAGTGAAAAGCTGCAAGAATTGATGGTGTAGGTCAAAATGGAATAGGTGGGTGGCCACCGATATCCACCTCGATCAATCATTGATTATTTTATGAAGGATTAGATTAGTTCATTTTCATGCAATAGTAGTTTATCATAGATTAGTTCTTGTGAGACATATTTGAAGTAGTAATAGAATATTTTATTTCTAGTTTTGAATCAATTTTGTCTCCTGAGATCAAATAGTTTTACATCATAATAGTGATTTTGTTTCTGAGCATAATAAATAAATAGTTTTAGTGATTCTTTGGTTTAAATTTTAATCCACATTAAAATCTCAAAATATATAAAAACTATAATTACTTTTTTATTTTAGAATTTTAGTTCTTCTCAAAATTAATCCTTATCTACTAACAATATTTTTCATCTCAATTCTTACGAATTATTTAAATTTGAATTTAGTTTAATTTTTATAATTCAGTTTCTTAAATTCATTCAAGGAAATCAAAAATTAAAAAAAAAAACTTTTCACATAAAATCACCAAAATAAACTAAGAAAGGCTTCTAGCATATATAGTGCACCCGCACTTCTCAAGATTACCAACTACGGTCGATAATTTATGATAGCAATTTAAAACAATTAAATTGACTAAAAATTTTGTGTCGTTTTTGGGGAAATGTAAATAGGAGCGTGATCTCTTAATCCTTAAAGAAAACAACATAAAAAATGACGTGCGTAAAGAAAGAGATTCTAGTGGTAGATTTATAGCTAGAGGTAGAAGTTTGATTCCAACAATACCACTCACCCCATCAAGGCCTTGTAGTGCCACACCACCCACCCAAACCTGAATACCATTATTAGCAAGTAGACATAGAATTCCTGAGGTATTAAGGCCAGAAATTTAACCTAGAGATTCACCAACTGCATTAACCTAAGCAGTTTTGGAATAAAAAAATCCCATATCGCAAAGAGATGGAGTAATCTTTCTAACCTCTACTAGAGAAAACATTTCAGCCCAAGAGCTAGAAATCCATAGTGAGGAAGAATAAGAAGAAATATTCTTTAATTTACCATTGCTAGAGGAACCAGAAGAGGAACAAACAATTCCAAACTTGGAATCCTATATCAGTTCTGAAGATTCTACAATGGGTGGAGAAGGGGAAGGAGAAGTACACAACATGAATGATGAAAATTTAAGACTAGGAGGAGGTGGACCTAGGATTGGAGGTGGAGGTAGAGGTAGAGGAAGAGATGGAGGAAGAGGAAGAGGTGAAGGTAGAGGAGGTAGGGGAGAAGACATAGACAGAATAGATCCAAATAATGTTGGATTTCCTATACTTGATGAATATACTACTGCCACAATGAAAAATATCTCACCCTCTATCCTTCCTAATTTTTGTGGATTAAGAAGTGAAGATCATGAAAAAATTCTTTTTGAATTCGAAGTTTTATGTAGATCATATGGCTATTTACTCGATTCTCAAAAATTGAAATGGCTTCGAATAACTCTTAAGGATGCAACATTGAAATGTTTTATGGGCTTAATAACACATTCTATTAGTACATGGGAAGAAATGAAGAATGCATTCTTACAAAAGTACAAGGATTGATGCACACCTCATAATCAGAAAGATGAAGTTTTTAAGATGATGCAAAGAGAAGATGAAAAATTGAGGGATTTGATCGAAAGATCCAGTTATAATCTCAAAAGGGCTAAGATGGAAAATTTTGATGAAGATACTTTAAAGGCTCTCATGTTGAAATCTATTAGAGATTAATGGCTATATATATTGAACATGATGGGAAAAGGAGATATTTCTCAGCTATCATTTCCTGATATTTCTTAATTATGCATACATATTTCAGGAGTTAAGTCAAGAATTTGGAAGAGTTCAAGAGATCGTGTTCTCTCTAGAATCAATAAATCTGTAGCTGGAATGGTGAGTATGACTGAAATAGGAAATTTTCTAAATGAATTTAAAACAAATATTTTAGGGAGTCTTAGTGAAAAAATAAACACTTTGAAATTACAAAACAAGAAGAAAGTTGAAAGTGATCCCTTATTTATCTTTTGTCCTAAGTGCAGGAAGAAACATACCCTAAGAGAATTCCCTATTTATTTGAAACTCATAGAAACCTGTGTCATATGTACAGAAAATCATGAAACAAATAAGTGTCCTTCCATTCCAGGTCTTAAAAATGTCTATCAAGAGGAAATAGCTAAAAGCCAGGCAGATCCTCTTTGCTTCATTGCTAGAAGACCATGGCAAGGATCACAAACTTAAGGGTTCAACACTCAGATGTATACCCAGCCCCCAAAAAATAATTGGAATTCACCAATTCCATGGCAGCAACTGTGGTCTCAATCCCAACCTTGGAAACAAGGATGGAAAAATCCTTATGGTAGATATTCTCAATATCACCAGTATCCACAACCTTATCCAAAATTTCCACCACAACATTTTCCTCAAACCGGTCAACAACCTTAACCTCAATTTCAAAATCAAAATCCAAAACTTTCATTACCATTTCCACAAAGGCCAAACCAACTACCTTTCAACCACTTCCAAACCCAAACAATAAAAATGCACAACCTGTTTACAACATGGAGGGAAAAAGTTTTCAGACTTATATGATAACTCCACTAGATCTTAATAATGTTCAACATAAATATGGTAGAATATTATAAAATTAATTATATTATGTTGTTATCCAGGAAAGAGAAAAATATGATCATTCTCGTGAAGAGACAACTCTTCATAAAAAAAATATTCAAAATAAAAATAATAATTCTGAAGCATTTCTTCATAAAAATGAAATTATTAGAAACCAATCACATCATACTCCAACAAAATCAACCCCCATCATAGAATAACCTTCAATATCTATATCAAAACATCCTTTCCATGAAAGATTACAAATTGATAAAGGGGTAGAAAAACAGATTATGTTGACTGAATATGATATGTTAGATGAACTACAGAATGTATATATACAAATTTCTTTGCTACAGGCTATCAAAGAAATTCCAATCCTTGCAAATAGAATAAGAGAATTGAGTATAAAGAAACCGAGGAGAAAGAGAATACAACTTGTATGGAAAATTTCAGATATCATGATGGGAAAAATAACAATACAAAAATATTTGGATCCAGTAAGTCCCATTGTAAAGACACACATCAATGGAATCAAAATCCCAAACACATTAATCGACTTGGGAGAAGCCATAAAAATCATGAGTAGACAAACTATGGAACAAATAGCACGTCCAAGTGATTAATATAGACCAACATTGTTAGAACTAGTGGATAGATTTGTAGTTAAAACTAATTTGTATTAGAATACATTTATGTATCCTTAGATTCTTGGGAATATCCAGTTGAATTTATGATCCTAACTCCCAAGAATAACTTAGGAGGAAATCCATTGATATTAGGAAGACCTCGGTTACCTACAGTTTATGCCTTCATTAGTTGTAGATATGGTGCTATGTTTATCTCTGATGGAATTTCAACGAAGAAATTCACATTATATCCTCAAGAAAAAATAATGATAGAGGTAGAAAATGAGGAATGTATGGATCATGAAAATGACATACTACATATTTTTACTATCTCACAAATCAGTGAAGAAAATAAAATTATAAATTCAATAGAAAATAATGAATTATCTTCACAATGTGCGAGTAGTCAGTATTTTTAGGAACAATAAAATATTAAATATTTATTATCCAAACAAATGTCTTTATATTCTATGGAATAATTTGGAAATTATTCAATGGAAATATTTCCAAGTAAAATTTTAAATGTAAACAAAAATCTGAAAGAAATTCAAAAGGAGAAATTAATGGGAACATTACAAAAACACTCTTCTGCATATGCATGGGAATATACACATGAAAGGAATCAAGCCTAAAACTTGAATACATCACATATATATTGAGGAAAATTCTAGACTAATTTGAAAACCTTAGAGAGGAATGAATCCAACTTAAGGGAAATTGTAAAGAAGGAACTACAAAAACTGTTGAATGTAAACTTTATTTATCCAATATCAGGTGGTCAACGGGTTTCACCGTTAGTAAATTTTCTTAAAAATAATGGAAAGTGGAGATTATGTATTCCTTATAAGGAATTGAATAAGGCCACTTTAAAACATCATTTTCCATTACCTTTCATTTATCAAGTTTTGGATACATTAGAAGGGAAGAAATATTTTTCATTTTTGAATGCTTTTAGTGAATATAATCAAATTCAGGTACCACTATAAGTTTAGGACAAAACCACTTTTACATGTCCATGCGGAACTTAAGTTTACTGTGTGCTTCCTTTTGGATTATGCAATGCACCCGTAACATTCCAAAGAGCAATATTGGTTATTTTCTCTAATTTAATTCCTGATTGCATGGAAGTGTATATGGATGATTTTACAGTTTAAGGATATTCTTTTGAAGAAGCCCTTGAAAATTTGGAAAAAGTTCTCACAAGATGTAAGGAACAAAATCTCTCATTAAGTCATGAAAAATGTTTTATGGTTTTTACTGAAGGAATTGTTTTAGGACACCATATTTCAGGAAATGTAATTAAGGTGGACTCATCTAAATTTGAAGTTATTTCCAAAGTAGCAATCCCAAATTGTCAAAACAATGTTAGGTGATTTCTTGGTTTTATAGGATACTGCATAAGATTCATAGAAAAAATTATAAAGATTGTGTCTCCACTCTTAAAATTTCTTACAAAGGATTGTGAATTTAGTTGGAATCTGGAGTGCCAAAAGGCATTTGAAACTTTGAAGGAAAATATTTTTGAAGCACCCATCGTAATAGGAACAAACTGGAAATTGCCTTTTCATATTTCAATTGATGCTTTAGAAAAAACTTTGGGAGTTGTATTGGAACAAAAAAATTTGACTTCTTATGCCATTTACTATACAAGTAAAAATTTCACTACAACAAAGTTGAATTATACTATTACCGAAAAGGAGTTTTTAGCTGGTGTCCATGTCATTTAAAAATTTAGCATTACATCACTGGATATCAAAATTTCATTCACACATATCATTCTTGAATTATATATCTAGTGAATAAATCAATTACTAATGATAGGATGACAATATGGTTACCATTATTCCAGGACTTCAATATCACCGTTTTAGATCGACCTGGAAAACAAAAAATAGTTGTTGACTTTTTCTCTAGAATTCAAAAAGAAAATAATGATACACCAGTAGAATATATTTTTCCTAATGAATATTTTTTTTCAATATCTACTAAATCTCCATGGTTTGCAAACATTGCTAATTATTTAGCTACAGGAAAGCTACCTTCATATTTGTTTCCTAGAGAAAATATGAAGATAATTCAAATGACTGTGTCTTATTCATGGGTAAATGAATAATTGTACAAGACAGGGCCAGATATCATTATTTGAATATGTGTACGAGAAGACTAAATACCTGACATACTAAAATCGTGTAATGATGAGCCATGTGGATGACACTTCGTTGACAAGAGAACTGCCTACAAATTCCTTCTCTTAGGATATTATTGGCCTTCCCTTTTCAAGGGTGCCAAGGAATATGTTAGGAGATGTGATAGTTCTGATAGAATGAGGAAACATGCTCCTTCAGATGAAATTCCTTTAAAACCACATGAACTTATGGAATCCTTTGAAAAATGGGCTGTAGATTTTTTTGGACCAATCAAGCAACCCTCAAGCAACCATCAAGACAAAAAAGGTATATTCTTTTGTTCACTGATTATGTCACTAAATGAGTAGAAGCTAACACACTTTCCTTTGCTAATGAAAATGTTGTTGTTTCATTTCCTTTTTAGGATATTTTTACACTTTTTCGTGTCCCAAGGGAAATTGTGATAGATCAAGGAACTCAATTTACATCCAGAATGGTGCAAAATATCATGGAAGAATACAAAATCAAGCATAGAAAGTCCACTCCATATCATCTGTGGGAAAGTGGACAAGTAGAGTCCACTAATAGGGTGATTGAAGGAATCCTCACAAAGATTGTGCATTTTCATAGAAGGGATTGGGAATAAAAGCTTATAGAAGCTTTATGGGCCTACCACACCACATGGGGAAGCACAACAGGTCATACTCCCTATGAAATTTTTTATGGGAAGGAAGTCTTATTTCCAATAGAGTTCCAAATAAGTTTTTTCAAGACAGTAGTTAAACTGGGACTTGACTTGTCAGATGCACAAAGGCATAGAATGGAACAACTCAATGAGCTTGATGAAATAAGACATGACACAATTCAAAAAACCAACCTAGTTTAGCAACAAAGATCCAAATGGAATGATAAATATATCAAAGAAAGGAAATTTCAAGCAGGAGATTGGGCACTTCTCTTTAATTCAAAGTTCAAATATTTTCAAGGGAAATTTCAAACTCATTGTCTTGGGCCTTATGATATTGAGAGAGTCTTTCATAATGGAGCAGTCAGGATCATAACCATTTATGAAGAAAAAAAATTTCTCCTTGTAAATGGACATCGATTAACGATCTATTAGAAGCCATTGAAAAAAGAGGAATTTGTTAATATTTTTGAAGATAATGCTGATATGAAGTTGGTTAAGAATAATTCTTCTTCTTCTCCAACTTAGAAGTCTTCTTTTAATTGCTTTGAAAAAAATAAAATAAAATTATATATATATATATATATATATATAATAAAATTATATAAGTGTGAAAACTAGTCATTTATTGGCAAACTTATACATAAAATATAAGGTGAAAACCAAATATTTGTTTTTGGTACCTTACAGTTGATTTATTCTTGTTCTAAAATCTCAATTCTTTTCATCCTTTTTCTTTTTTAGAAAATAAAAATATAGCTATAGAATTGATGGAATTTTGCAGCTGTAATGGATTTATGCAGTTCAGATATGACAGGACCTTTTGACCGAAGTAGTTGAAGAATATAGGAAGACACGACAAAGAGAAACAATTGAAGGTTAGCAACATCAAAATTGAAGGTATGCAAATGAAAATTTTTATTTAATACTAATGATGAAAACATTGAAATATGGATTAGATGATCCTTTTATACCACCAACTCAAAAAATTTATTAAAAGGGCTGATCATGTCAAATTGAAATCAAATATCACAGTTTGCGACTGAACCCTCATCATTTACATCACCTATTGAACATCAAATCTTGATTTCGTTGGTGAAATAATCCAAGTCATACTTCAACGATCGGTTTTCATTAAACCTCACCAAAGCTCTAGATAATTCTAAAGCCTCATTAATTCATTCATATAATCCATTTCATAGCATAATTCACTCATGCTCCTAACTCATATGGAAACCCTGATTCTACCCTATCAAAGAGGCATTCTTAAGGTAAAGCTTCTCGGCAATCATGGGAGTAATTGTAACGACAAAATAGGAAGGGAGAAAATTTATGGAGGGTTACCGACAGATAAAGGAAATGTTACAGAGAGAATAATAGCTCGGTTTTGTGGAAAATTTTGAAGGGTTTCATAAGGTGGTTACTAAATAATTTTCCATAGCTTCTAATGGAGTGGAGGTTGAAATCAGAGATATCAAGTTTGCAATAACAGATTCTTTCATAGCTGAATCCACCAGACAACTGAAGGAAGGAGAAATATGGTTTAAAAATAGAGGAATTGAAGGTGAAGGATGGAAAATATCACTAAAATAAACCCAGGTATTGAGACTAGATTTTTTAAAAAATGGATCTGTTAGAGTCGGTCTTGTCGGTCCTCAGTCAGAGATCAAAACTCTTTGTTGCATTTCATTCTTAGGTGTTAGGTCCCTATATTACTAGTATAGTCCCTTATTGTTATTAGTGTAACCCCCTTATTGTTATTATTGTACCCTTGTAACCCCCATTTTGTTATTATTGTGCCCTTAAATTATTATTGTTAGGTCGGCTAGGATTACATTGTGGCCCACTAGGATTACATTATGGCCCCATGGACTCCTATATATAGAAAGGAGGTTTTGTAAATTGTATCATCCAAGAATTGTTCATTTATGTAATGTATTGGAGGTTGCCCCCTCGAAGTGGCTCATTTCTAAGGCGTTGATATCTCTTTTCTTCTATTTTTGGAGCTGGTTACTCAACATTTGGTATCAGAGCTTTGGATTCTAGGGTTTCGCTGCTCCAAACAGGTCATCGTGGCATTTTCGCTATAACTTTTTTTCTACGAAGTTTCAGAAGCTGAAATTTTTAGGGTGCGAAGCTGAAATCCTGAGGAAGATTTTCTAAAAATTTCAGAGCTTAGTTCGCAATATTTTCGGAGATATCATCTGTGGAAGTTAGGTCTTTTTTCAAGCTCCTAAACAGGTCATCGTGGCATTTTCGCTATAATTTTTTTTCTATGAAGGTTCAGAATCTGAAATTCGTATGGTGCGAAGTTGAAATCCTGGGGAAATTCGTCAAAAAATTTCAGAGCTTGGTTCGCAATATTTTTGAAGATATGATTTGTGGAAGGTAGTGCTTTTTCAGGCTCCTGAATTGCATCTCAAAGAGGTGATCGTGGGAAAAGTTCAATAACTCTCTCTCTGGGCAGTGGATTTGAGTGCCGTAAAAAGTGGTCGCAAGTACACAGACTGTAGTTTCTTTGCTATCAATTTCAGAGACAAAGGACGAAACAGTGACACGTGGCAAGTCCTACAAGTGTGCTCTACTGAACCAGTCCAGAATTAGGTCATTGTGGGAGATTGGACACAACTTTGTCTTGGGGAATCCAAATTAGATCAGACCTGTGGAATTTGAAAGAAGCTTCAGAGGGCTACTATAGAGCTGAATTTCAGATATTTAAGATTTTCAATTACAGAGATAATTCAATTTCAATATCGAGCTCCTCAAAGCAAGTAAAAGGTATCAATATTGGATTCTAAAATGGCGCCTAAAAAGAATTCAACACCCCTTAAGCCTTCAGAAGGCTCTACCATGACTCATGAAGATGAAGAATTGCAACATGATCTATCAAAATTACAAGAGCAAGTGCAACAACAAATTTCGCTCTCGCAAAGAACAACAAAAAATGAAATGGAAGTTTTGAAGAAAGGCATGGAAACTAAGGTGGATGGTTTGAAGAAAGGCGTGGAAGCTAAGATGAATGGTTTGGAAGCTAAGATAGATGGCATGGAAGTCGGCATGGAAGCTAAGATCGATGAGAAAATGGAAAACATGAAGAATTTTCTAAAAGAAGACATGGAAGGTTTGACAAAGTTTATACAAGAAAGGTTTCCTAATGGTGAAAAGATAGTAGAAGAACCTCATGATGAGAAAAAAATAAATGTTAATTGTGATTTCATAAACTCTAATGTTGGCGGGAAGAGCCACCATATTCCAAAGATGGATATGAGGAAGTTTGATGGAAAGGATCCTGTAACATGGATACTACAGATGGAGCAATATTTTGATCTCCATAATGTGCAAAACACACAAAAGGTACGCATTGCAACTTTACATTTAGAAAAAAATACATTTGTATGGTATCGGTGGCTTTGCTCCCGTAAAAAAATTGTCACTTGGTCAATTTTTACGGAGGAAATGATAGCACATTATGAGGATACAAAGAGCAACACCTTCTTTACCCAATTGATAAATCTCAAACAAAAGGGTTTAGTGGGGCGGCACATTGAGGACTTCCAAAAATTGAATATAAGGGTAACTGATCTTACAGAGGAACACAGGATTGATCTCTTCCTAGGCACTTTAAAGGATAACATCCAACATGAAGTTCGCGTTTTGGAACCTGATTCATTGGAGAAGGAATTCAGGTTGGCAAGAAAAGTTGAATGTAAAATTATAGCGACAAGGAAGCCTACCACTCAATTCTATAAAGAAGGAAGTGTTGCTACGCCTAGATTTCCACAACCTACAAGGTTGACACCACAATAATTGGAAGAAAAAAAGAGCAAAAGGGCTTTGCTACAGTTGTGATAGCAAATACACTAAAGGTCATAAGTGTGCTGAGAAGAAATTATTTTACATAGATTGTGAAGAAGAAGAAGAAAATGAACAAGAAGAGGATATACACCAGGAACCACCCCTAGAAGAGGAAGAAATGAATACGACCATATCGTGTAATGCACTGGCAGGAATTACCACTCCTCAAACTCTCAAGATAGAAGGACATATAAAGAAGAAAAGGGTAATAGTATTGATTGATTCAGGTAGCACCCATAATTTTATTCATTATAAGGTAGCCAAGGAATTAAATTGTTTCCTATACCCAGCACCAGAATGTCAAGTGATGGTTGCAAATGGAGGAACTATAAATTGCTCTGGAAAATGCCATAATATCAAACTAACCATGGGGGAATATGTATTGACTAGTCCAATGCTTGCCATTCCTATGGGAGGTGCTGATGTTGTACTAGGAGTACAATGGTTACAATCTTTGGGGACGGTAGCTTTTAATTTTCAAGAACTTTTCTTGAAATTTTTTTCAGAAGGAAAGGAAGTCGAATTACGGGGTATTGCGGGGAAGCCAGGAGGGATAATAAGCTCTAATGTCATGACAAAGCTTCTAAAGAAAGAACAACGAGGCGTAATTGCACAATTATGCTCACTAGAAGTTCCAACATCAAAATCATCTATTTCTGCAGATCTCCAACAAGTCTTGGACAATCATTCCAAGGTGTTTGAAACTCCCAAAGGACTTCCACCTATTCGTGATCATGATCATGCTATTCATTTGATTCCAGGAAGTGTTCCTCCAAACATCAGGCCTTATAGATATCCTTACTTCCAAAAGAGCAAAATTGAACGGATGATTGCAGAAATGTTAGAGGCGGGTATAATTCAACCTAGTCAAAGTTCTTTTTCTGCTCCTGTAGTTTTGGTACACAAGAAGGATGGATCATGGCGAATGTGTCCAGATTATAGGGAGCTCAATAAGCTCACCATTAAAGACAAATTTCCCATTCCTGTGATTGATGAATTATTGGATGAATTACATGGAGCAATTTATTTTACCAAGTTGGATCTTCGTTCGGGATATCATCAAATTAGAATGAAGATTGAAGATATTCCAAAAACAACATTTCGAACTCATGAGGGTCATTATGAATTTTTGGTCATGCCTTTTGGCCTTACCAATGCACCTTCTACATTTCAAGGGTTGATGAATTCCATTTTCAAACATTTCCTTAGAAAATTTGTGCTAGTATTTTTGATGATATACTAATCTACAGCAGGTCTTGGAAGGATCATGTTGAACATGTTGACAGGGTGCTCAAACTATTGCAGGAGAAACAATTATATGCAAAAACATCCAAATGTTTCTTTGGAGTATAAGAGGTGGAATATCTAGGTCATATTATATCTCACGAGGGTGTTAAAGTAGACCCTAACAAAATTAAAGCCATTAAGGAATGGAAAGTCCCCAAGACAATAAAGAAGTTGTGAGGATTTCTCGGGTTAACAGGCTATTATCGCAAGTTTGTTAAGAATTATGGGAGAATAGCAGCACCTCTAACAACATTATTGAAGAAAGATGCATTTTCATGGACTCCTGGAGCAACTAAGGCCTTTGAACGTCTTAAAGAGGCAATGTGCCTAGCACCGGTCTTAGCTACACCAGACTTCACAAAAACCTTTATTGTGGAATGTGATGCCTCAGGAAATGGAATTGGTGCAGTTTTAATGTAGGAAGGAAGACCCATTGCTTTTGAAAGTCGTCCAATCAAAGGAAAGTATTTACAGAAACCTATTTATGAGAAGAAATGTTAGCAATACTGCATGCACTAAAGAAATGGCGAACTTACCTAATGGGAAGACACTTCAAGGTAAAAACTGATCATGATAGTCTTAAACACTTTTTGGAACAAAGACTATCTTCAGAAGAGCGACAAAAATGGGTCACAAAGATGTTGGGTTATGACTTTGAAATAATCTACAAAAAAGGAAAGCTTAATGTTGTTGCAGATGCACTCTCAAGAAAGAATGAAGAGGAGGAAGCATTGCTTTGTGCCATTTCTATTATCCAACCAGATTGGATAACTGAAGCAAGAGATGAATGGAAGAAGGACAAAGATGTATGGACACTCATTAAAAAGTTGCAGCAAGATCCTAGTACATCTGATACATTTAGTTGGAAAAATGATTCCTTATGGTACAAAGATCGCTTATATCTTTGTAAGAATTCCCAACTAAAACAAAAGATTCTTCTGGAATTGCACACTTCTCCTTTAGGAGGACACTCAGGATTTTTAAAAACTTACCACGGGGTGAAGAAAGATTTTTTTGGGATGGCCTTAAATCTGATATTCAAAAGTTTGTGGCGGAATTTTTGGTTTTCCAGCAGAATAAAGTGGAGACAATTAAGACCCCGGGACTTCTACAACCTTTATCCATTCCAAGTCAACGTTGGGAGGAGATTTCAATGGATTTTATCACGGGTTTACCGAAGTCCGAAGGCAAGAATGTCATCATGGTGGTAGTTGATAGACTTACCAAGTATGCACACTTTTGTGCATTATCTCATCCATTTAAAGCAAGTACAGTTGCTACTACATTTGTGGACAGAATTCAAAAGCTACATGGAAGCCCAAGGGTTATTGTGAGCGATAGAGATCCCATTTTTACGGGAATTTTTTGGACGGAGTTATTTTCTTGTTTGGGTACTCAATTAGCTCATAGCTCATCTTATCATCCTCAATCTGATGGTCAAACTGAGATAGTAAATAAATGTTTGGAAGGATATCTTCGTTGTTTTGTATCTGATAAACAAACACAATGGGTCAAGTGGTTACCTCTTGCTGAATGGTGGAATAACACTTCCTTCCATACTGCAGCAAAAATGACCCCATTTATGGCACTTTATGGATATCATCCACCATCCATCACATCATCTTTAAGGGAAAATTCGAAGGTTCAAGCAGTGGAAGATCACATCGAGCATCAGCGAGAAGTTCTCCAACTCTTAAAGGATAACCTTAATTTGGCACAAAATCGAATGAAACAACAGGCAGATCAACATCGCAGCGAGAGAAGTTTTGATGTAGGAGATTGGGTATTTTTACGACTACAACCATATAAACAAATGTCCCTCAAGCAAGCTAAGAAGGATAATAAATTATCGCGAAAGTACTATGGTCCTTACAAGGTGTTGCAAAAGATTGGTACTATGGCATACAAATTGGAGCTTCCTGCTTCTTCGCGAGTACATCCAGTTTTCCATGTTTCATGCTTAAAGAAGGTTATAGGTGAAAATCTTCCAGTTCAAACAATATTGCCATAACTTGATGAGGAAGGAAAAATCATATTGGAACCTGAAGCGGTCACGGAAACAAGAACTCGACAGCTATGGAATCGATCAATTTCAGAGTATCTCATCGAGTGGAAGAACTTACCCACTGAAGATTCTACATGGGAGGATGAGAATTTTATACAGAAGCACCCAGAGCTACTCAAGCGTTGAGGACAACACTTTTTTGAAGGAGAGGGGCATATTAGGTCCCTATATTACTAGTATAGTCCCTTATTGTTATTAGTGTAACCCCCTTATTGTTATTATTGTACCCTTGTAACCCCCATTTTGTTATTATTGTGCCCTTAAATTATTGTTAGGTCGGCTAGGATTACATTGTGGCCCACTAGGATTACATTATGGCCCCATGGACTCCTATATATAGAAAGGAGGTTTTGTAAATTGTATCATCCAAGAATTGTTCATTTATGTAATGTATTGGAGGTTTCCCCCTCGAAGTGGCTTATTTCTAAGGCGTTCATATCTCTTTCTTCTATTTTTGATTGGCACTCAACATTAGGTGTCTTAAACCCGATTCACTTCATTGCATTCACTAGGCCATGCAACATTTATGATGAAGGTCTCTTCACATCTGTTCTCTCATAGTGTCACCTGCTTGGGTAGCTCCCAATATTTAATAATAGACGATAATGCTTAGGAATATTCTTCTTCAAAACTCTGTTTTGAAGAAGAAATCATTAAGTTTGTTTAATACATGATTGATAAAGAATTTTCAAGTTTCACAGTTCTTCAGGCAGCCCTGGTCACCTTATTATCTCTAGCAGCTTCAGCAACCCTGCAACAGATAGACAAGATTCATCATTCACTCCAAAGAAATCAAGACAGTGCAATTGCAAAAATTCTCGCTGCTTGAAATTATATTGTGAATGCTTCGCATCTGGGATATATTGTGATGGATGTAATTGTGTGAATTGTTATAGCAATGTCGACCATGAAACTGTGAGAAGAGAAGTTGTTGATGCGATATTTGAGCGTAATCATAATGCATTTAGGCCACTCCTGCTCGAGATAACAGGAATGTTGTTTTCAAAATCAAGAAGATATGGGAGAATAAATTCTTCCAGCTAAACATAAAGGGTGTCATTGCAAGAAATCAGGATGTTTGAAGAAGTATTGTGAATTTTTCCAAGGAAATATTTTATGCTCTGAAAATTGCAAATGCATTGATTGCAAGAATTATGAAAACAACGAAGAAAAGAAGGCTCTCTATCAAAGCGATAATGCAGGAAACCACTTGACTGTATTTAATGTTCATAACAATGTCCACTTTCCAATAATAGTGTTAATCTTGTAGCTGGTTTAGGAGGACTGGCCAAAATGATGAAGTGTTGCATTATTAAGTGGATGGAAAGTTGAAAGCAATGACAAATTTGAGTTCAACTTGTCACCATACCAGAGGTGAATGTTGGAAGAGTGAAAAACTGTGTTAAAGGGTCAAATTGCAGAGGAATCAAAACAATGGTTGAAAGGCTCAACTGTGGAGAAAAATCAGTGTCGCGGCTTATTGACATAGAGCGTGGCACACCCATGACGTAGCGATAGAGCGCTTTGCACGGTGCAAAATTGCCGGCGCGGCGCATCCCGGCTGCGGCGCGTTGGTGGACGCGGTGCACGGGCCCAAAACATTAGAATTTTCTGTCATTTCTTTCTAGTTACCAAATTTAATTGGTTACTTCGTGTTGAGGGAGATTGCAAAACTTGGGTAATGTGATAGGTCTTATTGATAAAAATGATACTTTGATAAAAGTTTTGAGAGACCTCACATCTGCGCAACGTGACTGGGTGGATTTTCAAGTAGAACTGCAAGCTTAATAGGATGATAACAGTATAGCATAACTCACCCATGTGAGTGAGATGGACTCTGATTTTGGAGTGTCTTCTGATGCTGGGCAATCTAATCATCATAGTCTGAAGTGAAGGCGGTTATCTTGGGCACTTTCAACTACTACACATAGTAGATCAATCTCAGGATCATTGTTTGATTCACTCTCAAGAATGAGGAAGTTTCCTTCTTGGGTATGCTTTGCAGGAGGGCCAAGGCCAAGGAATCCGAGAGCATGGTAGTGTGTCAAAATTAGAAAATTTGTTGAACAGGTCGAACATTATCCAATGATGGAAGCTATTTTTATTAAAAATTAGTTTTTATTCAAAAGGCAAATGTAAAGTGAAAAGTCAAAGATCAAAACTTAAAATAGAGTGAAGAATATCTACCACAACAGAGAAATAGGAGTGGATATTCTATTTGTGTCTTCAGTTACGATTTAGAAGGTCTACGCTACAGTTTCCACCTTTTCATTGGTTACCAGAAAATCTCAAGTGGAATAATGTAACAATGCTTATCTTCAGAAAATATGATTGGCTCCTGTTTGTTAATGATGTGAAATAGCTCCCTATTTTCATCGATCTATTTTCCCACCTCTGAGTTTATTTATTGTATTGAAAATCTTTTGTAAGGGGCCTGAGTTCTAGGAAAAGTGTGGAAGGAAAACTGAGTGCTTCACTGTACAGTTTTGGCAGAGAATTAATGAAATGATGCAGCACTGGTTCATGAGATTCCTGTGGTATGAGTTTGGCATATGTCTTTTCTTTCTGTTTCATATGTATCTCATTATGTTTTACCATTCATTCATAATAATTTATAGATGAATGCTTTTAAGTAAGAAAGGTAGAATCCAGTTTATTGCTCTGCCTTGGGAAAGCGTTCATGTTTCCATATGTTTTTTTCTGTTGAAAAGGATTCATTATATATGCCCTTTTCAACCTCTCAAACAGTCTTTCCACTCCATATTATTTCAACTTGATTGCTAAACTATTGCCTATCTTGCCTCATGAAACACTCTGTGTATTTGATTTAATTTCTCAGCTCATGTTGTTCTTTGTCCCATACATCCCTGAAACCCAGTCATTCATCAAATATCTCTTTCTTATTTATTTACTAGCCTAAAATCAGTATTCATTATAGGTCATCTCAGGCCCTATTAGACATTTTTCCGAGATAGACCCAGAGAGAGCCCTCTCCTGTCCTCGTAGGGCTAGCTACAAGGCTGAGCGTGGTTTGGTGTTGTCCTTTTTCTGCCTTATTTCAGCCTGAGGTGGATTAGGGAACTAACATAGTGGCGACCATACCTGGAGAAAATGGTTTGCTTATTGGTGTTATTTGTTTCATAAGCTGCAGTACGGATCCTAAAGTTATTCCGTGTAGCCTTCGAATTACCTTTACTCATGAGTGCATAGTAGATAAATGCTGCCTGGGTCAATCTCCGGTCTAACTTGTGAACGTGACACTTGACTTGTAGATTGTCTTGCCCCAGTACATGTATCAAGTTCAGATCTGATGGTTGATGGTGGACAACAATCAGACATAAGAAGGCTGAAATCATTCACCTGGTGACTCCAAATCAATGTAGAGACTCCACTGGAGGACTAAATTTTTCTCTGAGATAATGGAAGGATCTTACACAAATTTCAGGTATCCAAAGTGGAATGGTATTCAGGATCTTGTCTGCTTTCTTGTAAACTATTTCTTTGTTGTTCTTGAAGCTGTCCTGAAAGTTTTTTAGAATTTGTTGTATGAGAAAGGTGATCAAAATCTTCACTCGACCTATTCAAAGAGTGTAAATACTGAGTTTCCCTTTGACCCTGACCTCCTTACTTTTCCCACATCTTATGATGACTCTCTTCAGAGTGACGAGCCTAAAGTAAACAAAACTGATCCCGTAGCTCTTGTATATACTCCTACACCTTTTATAGTCCCAGATAGGTATAAACCTCTTGTTTTACCTTCTGTTCTTCATGCTTTCCCTGAAAATTATGACCTATATCTACCAATATTTGACGGTGAATGTAACAATGTCAACGCTAAGCAACATGTGCAGAATGTTGAGACTTTTATAGACCTTTTTGAAGTTGATGAAGAAGATTTTAGTATTAGACTATTTGCTCTTTCTTTTCAAGGCCAAGTGAAGAGTTGGTTCAAAACCTTGCCTGATGCGAGCATCTCAGATTTCCAGCAGTTCATTGAAGTTTTCCTTGACAGGTGGGTGATCGAACAAAATCCTTTCCTTATTATAGAAGAGTATAACCAGCTGAAAAGACTGCCAGGGGAGACAGTACAACAATTTTATGCTAGATTCAATCAAGTCTATTTTTCAATTCCAACTGATATAAGACCTTCTCCTAGATCTTCTCTCTTGCATTACCCAGGTGCCTTTGATCCAGAAATGGAGTTTCAGTTGAGAGAAAGGAATCTTGCAACACTTCAAGAAATGCAGAACAGTGCAGTAAATGTAGAGGCTCATTTTTTGATCTGAAGGGCAACATTGAAGGAAGAAGAGATGAAAAACATGGATTCGGAGAAATCGACATCTCTAGAGGTAAATCTTGACATGTTGGTAAGTGCAGTGGAAGAGATGATGCAAAAGATCACCACAAGGAATGAGTATAATGTTCAAGCCCATGGCTCGCGGATTGAAGAAGAACAAGTGTCTGATCCAAAACATTTTTTTTCTTATCCCAGTTGTCATAGTGATTGCTTTATAGATCATCTTGAAGAAGAGAGAGCTGTTGATATGAAATGTATGCTTGATGATGTCTTGTATACTGATGATTTGCCTCAGTTTGATCAGTATGATGATGATTATGTCCTCCAAACAGAAGCTAATCTTGTAGACAAATCAGCAGCTAGTTTGTGCGAGGAGGAAGTTCACTTTCAGCATCTCGAGTACAGTGATCAACTGATGCATATTAGCTGTGACAATGATGAGGAAAGTGCAGCAAATTTTGAAGTAAGTGAAGGATCTTTGCCTTTTTTTTTATTTGTTTCAGTTCATCAGAGACAACTTCCATACAATCGGAAGTCAATTGTCGACTAGTCTTGATCTGAACCATTTTGAGGGAAATAAAAACTTTGTTCAAGAATTTTCATATTCAAATTTGCAGCCCTTGAAACCCATTGATTGTCAAGTTGTAGATGAAGCCATGGAAGCTAGCACATATGATCAAATGATACAAGATGATTCCGTACCTTTCTGTTTTGAATCATTTCAGTTTTTGAAGGGTAAATTGCATGGTAAATCTTCAAATGAGCAACAGCATCAGATTTGCAGCCACCAAATGAAATTGAAGGTCAGATTACAGATGAAGTCGTGGAAGCTAAAATACATGATTTAATGATGCAAGAGGATTCTGCACCCTTTTGTTTCGAAGAAATTCAGTTTATAAGGCAGAATCTTCGTAATATCTCTCAAGAAAAAGATTAACAGCTAGTAGGATGTCAGACAGTTTCAATGGATACATCACAATAGTCTTCTCAAGTTTTTGATGATCCTATTGCTGATGTGTTGGATGATGTTTGCAGTCAAAGTCTTTCTCCATTGACTTTATGTAAGGTTGAAATGTGTACTGATATAGACTTGATCCAGCAGCCAGTCTCTTTGTCATTTTTAGCAGGAGTCTCGTCACAAAGCTCATCACAAAGCTCAGATCAAAGTTTGCATTCATGGTATGAGGAGAAGAGAAGTAATCCATTGGATGAGCTAAGTCCTAGTGTGCATTTTGAGATCCTTATGCAGCATGACTTTCAAGATCCTTATGCAGTGTTTTTGGAGGCGGATAGAAAATCCATAGTATTCAACGGATCTGTTCACAAGTTTTCATGGGAGTTGCCTTTCAGCAGTTCTCTCTTGTTGTTCATAAATGAGCACTTGCGAAGAATCCAAACAGCAGCTGCAATACTTACATGGTTGCATTGGTTGTTTCATTTCACTTGATCGGGTGGTGAAAATAAATAATTAGAGTAGGTTGTATTGAATAAGCTCTACTTTGAGCATCTTTTCCAGTTTGTCAGTTGTGTTTAAGTATCGAGTCACTTTTTAGTTGAGTGAGAGTCAGTCTGTGTCATCAAGTCATTAGTTTTCAGTCATGAATTTCAGCTTGAGTTTTTGATTCCATTGCCCAATGGATGAAGGCATTGTCTGCTTTCCAAAGATCTGTAGTTCTTGGCACCTCCAAGGAGCTACCATCCCCATTGGAGCCAATGTTAGAGTCGGTCTTTACATCCCTCCATCAGAGATCATTTCTCTTATTGCATTTCATTTTTAGGTGTCTCATTCCGCTCATTCATCTACATTCCGTTAGGGGCATGCCATTATCTGACGGAAGGGCTTTGTTATTCATTCCCCCTCATGTGCCTGTTATCCTGCCGGCTAGTCTATTTGTCTAATCACTTTTAAGGTCATTTACAAGCCCCTTGAATGTTTGATGTCTAAGTAAGTAAAAAGTTATTTTAGTTATTAGGTTCGGGGTTTAATGCTGTGCTCATAGGGAGGTTCCAGCCAAGCCATTTCTAAAATTTTTCACTATTATACAAGGATATTTCTTCTTCAAAAACTCCATTTTTAAGAAGAAATCATCAAGTTTGTTTAATACATGATTGCCAGTTTTTCAAGTTCTACGCTTATTCAAAGAAGCCCCGGTCACAGGCGTCCACACGCAGCTCCCATCCCTGCAAAATCAACCAAGAAGTCCTCATTCAAAGTCAGAAGAAACAAAGAAACAAAGTTTGTTTTAAAATGTGAAAGGAGCCGAAGCCAAAACATTACAAAAATGGGTTTGTATGAAGCAAAAATCAATTTCTCAATTTTATAAGGAAATTCCATTTTTTTTACATCCATTTGCATCCAAGAAGATCAGTTGAAATCGATTTGCGTAGTTGAGAGGGAAAAACTGCATTTTGGAGCTAAGACTGAGTGTTTTTGTGTGGCGCGGCGCATTGGAGAACAACGTGGCGCATCCACAGGATGCAACACATTGGGCACCTTGTCAGGGCGCAACAGGAAGATCGAAGGCGAAGTGACTACCTGAAAAGTACAAGATCGTAGTGCACGTTTACGTAGCATCCCACGAAAAATTCATCACAGTTGCAATATAAAATCAAAACGGTTTCATTTCTTCTGCTCCAAGCAAGTTTTTCGAGTTCGATGGAAATTCAAAACTGCATGTATTGATTATGGTTTTGTCTCCTATGCAAGGGATAAGACCTCAAAGGTCATTTGGCATCAGTCGAAAGCACCGAGGGAGTTTCAGGTGTACAAATATACAATCAAAAGCTTCAACTCCTAGCACACTCCACAAACAAAATGGCGGGATTCCGTAAAAGAAATTACAATCATTCCTTGATATACAAATCCTTTTTATAAAGAAATGTCAGACAATTGCTAAGGGTGGTGTTGGGAATCTTGTTAAGCAATGGGATATGTGGTTTTAATGGAGATATTGTCGAGTTTAGCTAAATTTCAGTTGGGACCATACATCTTTTCCCTTTATTAAAGGCGTAATCTTAATTTAAAATCATTTTTATTAAGAATTGGTTTTTATTTAAAGGAAAAGGGAAAGTGGCAGTCAAAGACCAAAAGCCAAATTTAAATGAAGAGTATCTACCACAACAGAGAGATAGGAACGGAAGCCTATTTTTTTCTTTAGTCATGATTTAATGTGATCCACGCTATACCTTTTTCATTGGTCATCAAAAATTTTCAAAGTGGAATAATGTAACATTGTCTGTCTTTAGAACGGATGGATGACTCTTTCTCTATTTTTATAAGTTTAGTTGTAACAGCTTCATGTTTCCATTGATCTGTTTTCTCATAGAGGAGTTTATTTATTGTATTGAAAATCATTTGTAAAGAGCTGAGTTCTGGAAAACGTGTGGGAGAAATACTCAGCACTTCACTGTACAGCTTTGACAGAGAATTAATGAAAGGTTGCAGCTCTTGTTTATGAGATTCATGTGGCGTGAGTTTAGCATATGTTTCTTCTTTCTGTCTCATATGTATCTTGTTATGTTTTACAGTTCATTCATAATCATCTCTAGTTGAATGCTTTTAAGTAGGAAAGGTAGAATCCATTTTTGTTTCTCTGCCTTGGGAAAGCGTTCATGTTTCTATGTATTTTCTTCTGTCTGAAAAGGATTCATTATATATGCCCTTTTCGGCCATCTCAGCAGTCTTTCCACTCCATATTATTTCAAATTTGAATGCTAAACCTCTTGCCTATCTTGCCTCATGAGATAATCTGTGTCTTTGATTTAATTTCTCCGCTCATGCTGTTCTTTGTCCCATACATCCCTGAAACCTAGTCATTCATCAAAATACTTCTTCCCTATTTATTTACTAGCCTAAAATTAGTATTCATTATAGGTAATCTCAGGCCCTATTGGACATTTTTTCCGAGATAGACCCAGAGAGGAGTCTCCTCCCCGTCCTCGTAGGGCTAGCTACGAGGCCGAGCGTGGTATGTGGTGTTACCCCGAATCCCGCCTTTCCTTCCACTCGAGGTGGATTTGGGAACTAAAAGGTAGCCAGTTCATCCCTCGCACCAATGGGGAAAATGTGCACTAGTGGGCGGGCCAGCTGGCACTCTGTCCCTATCTTTCACTCATGCCAAGCCTATTAAGGAATGTTTTTTAAAAATAGAAGGCAGAAGTTTGATTCTAACAACTTTAAAAATCATCAAAAAGGGGCTGGGTTGTTTGCCTTCAGATCTCCCTGATTAGGAACTGGTTTTCCACCTCTCATGGAACCTTCCTAAGAGATAGGACTCTCCCTCATGATTATAGGGAGCCTAACCTCTCCTTCTCCCTCTATAAAAGCCTACCCTCTCCATTTTATAGCTAGCTGAACATTTGGGAAGAAAACTATAGCTGAGTGACTATTGAAAGCCGAGCTAAGGAGAACCTCATAAGAGAGAGAGCCTTGTCCAAATTCCCGACAAGATTTGTGAGACACGCTCTGCTAGAAGCCCTGCGAAAGGAAGAACGTGACGTCAAAACTCGGTTGTAATATTTCTTTTACATTTTAATATATGATCGACTACGTTATTGGTTCCACTGTTGTATTGCTTATTTGTGTAATGCAATTTAGTTTAATCCTTTCTGACTAATTTATAGTTACATGTTTGAATTATTACATTGTATGCGGTTGTTTCGTAACTAGCTTTGTCTTTTGTAACTATGAACCTAAGTTTGCATCATGTTTTGTACCAACTAGGGCTAGTGGGATCACCTCTGTCCACAGAGGGGATTTACCTCTCCAACAAATTGTTGACTCCACTGGGGATTAGTGGGATTTGGTCCTTCCTCCATTGGTTTGTTTTTGACTTTTCGTTTGATTAGTCTACTTTTCTAGTTCACCTTCCTTGGTGTTAAACCCCTGTTCAGCCCCCAGAAGACCAGATCTAGTCTCCGTTTGTCCATCTTCATAAGTTTCTACGGTAAAATTGATTGGTGCGGTTATACCTCAGAAAGTCGTGCCAACTGGCGCTAGTTGCTAGTTAGGCACCTGCACCATCCCCTGTTTGGCACAGATTATAGCCAAACAGGCGCGCCAACCTTGCTTGGTTTTAGGTTTTGCCTATTCTTAGGCTCTCTGAGCTTGAATTTGGGTCCTGCTTCATTTTATCTGATTGATTGAGTGCTTTGGGCAATGCATCGTGCTTGTCTTGTCCTCCGGGTTGTTTCCTTTTCATCAGTTTTCAGTAGGCTCTGTATTTCTAGGTGCTTCCATAGCAGGTTTGGCCTCCCCATGGATTTTTGGCTCCTGTTTCTTCTGGGTCAACTTTGTTGTTGCTTCTTTTCATTCATCTTGTTCAATCCCATTGAATAATTGCATTTATTGAGTGATTGTTCTCTCTTTCGTTCAATTTCACTTTGTGTTGCTCCAAGCCTAGATCACACGATTTGTTTGAGTCTCTTTCGAGATTCTTCTTCGCTTTGAGGGATTTTGTCATTGGTTTGATTCTTGATTGCGTTTGTTTGAGTTGAGTGAACTTGTTTGGTTTCAGCTCTCTCTTTATCATTCTCAAATTAATGTTTTCATTAGTTTTTCATTTATTTAGGGAATTTTCTCTAATATATTGAAAAATAGAAAAAAATTCGTTTTCATTTTTTATTGGCATAGTGGAAATTGAAAAAAATTTCGCATTAATAGCATTGTATAATTCTAGAGAAGAGTTTTCTAGTTTCATTAGCTTACATTGAAAATATTAGTGGATGTTTTTGTGTGTTCATTTTGCTGTCATTTGAAAGCTCTCAACTCTCCCGTAGATAGCTCTTCATTGAACAAAATGATATTTTGTGGTATGTAGTTTACATCTAGAGGTTTTATGAGATCCAACATTCAATAGGGCCTTGAAATCGAAACATAAATTGAAGATCAACTTTAAAATTTACTGAATTAACCCAAGGCAACGTTGAAACTTAATGGAACATATAGTAGTCTAAGGTAGAGACGTGTTTCAGCGGCTTTAAATGTAGAAATTTGAATAATAGATGAGTTATTCACCGAGATTATCCTGATTACACACTATTTGAGCTTCATGCATAATACATAACCTCTTCTACCATTGATCATCAATTTGCGGAATTAAAAACAATCGCATGCGTACATTGAAACATTAATCAATCACACATATCAAAAAGGTATGTAATGGGGAAAGCTTACAGCTGAAAACCCCCAACTATCTGTATATTATAATGATAGAGAACATGTAACAATCATAGTAAAAACTCCTCACATGCTCTCAGCACTATCTCCAATTGTTACACACTAACTAGCTCAGATATGAACAAGTCACAAGTTCAAATCTCCTCCACCCGTTAGTCTGCCTCTACTGCGCAATCCAAGATGAATAATGATGAGATCCAAGTTCGAATCCCACTGTCTTGTACTACACAATCCTCATTATAAATCTCAATCAATGTGTGTGAAAATCTCATGCACAGCTATAGTCACAACTGATAGTAGACTCACCCTTTCACCCACCTCTAACACTGGTCTCCACTGAACTGTCCATGCACTGCAGTTAAATGATGTATTCTTTAGTTGATTTATGAGTTAATAATTAGTGAACAATTAATAATTAATTCACACCACTCACTAGTGTATTTATCGGCCACACTAAATAAAACTAGTTCAACTAAGTTAAACCGAACACAACTCCATCAAATGTCTCATCAACTCCACCAAACTCTCCCCGTCGCATGAGTTCTAACCGAAGTCAACCATGCAATAGCTCAACTAAAAAATAGGAATAGCATAATTCCTTCGTCGTTGCATGTGCCACATCCGTAGCTCGAATCGAAGTGTTCCAAGAGGATAAGATAATTTTTATAGAAACCGAACACAACTCCATCAACTGTCTCATCAACTCCACCAAACTCTGCCACATAAGTTCTAACTGAATTCAACCATGCAATAGCTCAAATAAACCATAGGAATAGCATAATTCCTTCTGTTAGCTGCATGTGCCACATCTGTAGCTTGAACTGAAGTGCTCCAAGAGGATAAGATAATGTTTATAGTCCAAATGTTATTAAGAGCTAATAATATTCGACCGATCTATTTTTAGACTGGCAGTCTAAAAATAGACTCCGCCCAGTATGTCTAAAAATCGAAGTCCATCTATTTTTCCATCTTGACTATCCCTCCATAAATAACATCCTGCAACTCATAGAATCATGATCGACATGTCTAAAAATATACTTTGCGCCAAAATAGGCTCGCGGACCCACTTAGTGAAGGCGACTTCTTTTCACTAAGCTCCATCATCTTGTTGCATTCTCAACACTTCCCTCTCAACAAGATATGCGGATTACCCGCAACCCCTAATCCGCCTCTGTGGTATTCGAATTTTCTCCTGGTGAGTGCCTTCGTCAAGATATCAACATCCTGATCCTCCGTGGGAATGTATGAAAGTAACATGATCCTCCACTGCACACAATCTCTGATATGATGGTACCTGATGTCGATGTGTTTGGATCTATCATGAAATACTAGATTAGCCAAGAGTTTAATGCAACTTTGGTTGTCACAATAAATCACAGTAGGCTCCAAGTGTGACCTGAACAACCTGACCAGGATCTTCCTCATCCATATAGCCTCGCATGCAGCCAAGCTTGAATCCATATACTCGGCCTCTGCTGAACTGAGTGCCACGGATCTCTATTTCCTGCTGTACCAAGAAACTGCTGTCGACCCGATATTGAAGATCCCTCCAGATGTGCTCTTTTTTTCCGTTGGGCTCCCTGCCTATTCTGCATCCGTGAAGCCACATAGCTTCACCTCATCCTCCTGTATGTACCACAATCCATATCCTGATGTGCCTCTAAGATAACGCAATACATGCTTGCCTACCTTCCAGAAGAGCTTGGTTGGCTTAACCATAGCTTGTGAAAGCTGGTTAACAGCATAGCATATATCGGGTCATGTATTGACCAGATACATAAGCGACCCCACCAACTGTCGATAAACAGTGGCATCCACTACCTTCGCTGAAGTAGCATCCTCCTTCCTCCAACCTCCAGGAAGAGGAGTATCAACAGGCTTGCAGCAATGCATGTTGAACTTCTCCTGTATCTCCCGAGCATACTTACCCTGAGAAACAAATAGTCCATCACTGCACTGCCAAATTTCCAATCCCATGAAATAATGAGGGAGGCCCAAGTCCTTCATCTCAAACTCTCTAGAAAGATCCTCCTTGCATGAAAGTATCAATAGCTCATCACCTGTCAGAATCAAATCATCTACATAAAGTACAATGATTAGCAACTTACCCTCCACCATAATCTGGTATAGGTTAGGATCTGCCTCACTCTTGGAGAATCCAAGTCTGGTGAAATAACTGTCTATACGTGTGTACCAAGCATGAGGTGCTTGTTTCAACCCATACAACGCTCTCTTGAGCCTGCACACATGTGACTCGCTGCTGAAGATCTCAAAACCTTCGGGCTGCTCTATGTACACCTCCTCCTCAATGACTCCATTGAGGAACGTAGTCTTCAGATCCATCTGATGAATGTGCCACCCCATCTGTGCTAAGAGAGCAAGAATCATCCGTATGGAAGAATAATTTGTGACAGGTGCAAAGGTCTCCTCATAATCGATCCCCTTTATCTGTGAGAAGCCTCAGGAAAAAAATCTTGCCTTGTACTTCTCCACACTACTGTCAGCTACCTGCTTCACTTTGTAGATCCATCTCGAACCCACCACTGATTTCCCCTCCGCCCTCGGGACAATCTCCCATGCATTGTTTCTGACAATCGAATCATACTCTTCCACCATGGCATCTACCCATGCGTGGTCCTCCACAGCTTCCTTGAAAGAGGATGGCTCTGTCATGACAAATTTTCTCACAATAGCCATGTATCCAGTGTACCGGTCTGGTGACTGTCTCTGTTTGCGTTGTGCTGTAGGTGGTCCTACAACCTTCTCTGCATCTTGAGCTAATCGCTCAGCTTCTGTAGTGCGCTTCCACCCTATGATGGTTGGTGCTGCATGAGTGGTCTCTTCCACTCCATGAACCTCATCTTGTGGCTGATCCACATCATGAGACTCATCCTTAGGAACTAATAGTTCCTCGTCTGCATGCAAGTGTGGCTCCCTCTCAAGCGAACACTTCATGGCTTTCTCCTCCTGAAATTTGATATCCCATCGCAAAACAGTCTTGCGACTTTTTGGAAAATACACACGATAGTTGTGGGGCGTATCAGGGTACCCCACAAATATCCCAACCTCTTCGGTCGGCTCCAGCTTCTTCCTGGCATCCTTCGTCACATGAATGTAAACATGTGAACCAAAAATCCTCAAATGGGAAATATCAGGCCTCTTACCAAAAAATGCCTCCTCGGGTGTACTCATGCCAAGTATCTTGTGAGGACAACGGTTCTGCACATATACTGCAGTATTGCATGCCTCTACCCACAAGTGAATGGGTAGGCCCTGATCATGCAACATCGCCCATGCAGCACCCACGATCATTTTTTTCTTCCACTCAGCAACCCCGTTCTGCTGTGGGTTATGAGGTGCTATGAGCTCTCTTCAAATTCCTTCTGCACGGCAAAAGTCCTTGAATTTGCCAGAGATGAGTTCACCACCATTTTCGCTCATAAGAGCCTTCACCTTCTTCCCCGATTCCTTCTCAACCAGCGCCTTGAACTCACAGAACTTTGAGTATGTCTCGCTCTTCTTCTGCATGAAGAAGATCCATCACTTCTGAGAATAATCATCAACAAAGATCACATAGCACCTATGCTTTGCTGTCGAAGTTACTGAGAAAGGTCCAGACACGTTTGTGTCAATTCTCTCAAGGATCATCATGGTGCGACTTTCCTTCTCGTGAAATGTGGCTTTCACAAATTTTCCCAAGGTACATCCCTTGCACTGATCTGACTGCACAAGAGTACCCTTAGGAAGCCCAGTAGAAATCTGCTGTAGTATCTTCAAAGCTCCATGGTGAAGGTGGCCCAATCTTCGGTGCCACAGCTCGTCATCATCCCGGCTCACCACTCCTTCTGCCTTGCATGCCATTGCTGCGTAGCCATCTACTTGCAATTGATAAAGGTTCTTGATTCGAACCCCTATCTTCCAGGTTTCTCCAGTTGTCTTACTACGCAAGAAAGCCTTTCCTTTGCTGAAGACAACATCATATCCCTTGTCTTCCAACATCGCCACAGAGATAAGATTCTTATTCAATCCTGGAACATGCATCACTTCCTTCAATACGAAGGGTTTACCAGACTCCCTCTCAAATGAAATGGTACCGATACTGGTCACATTGTATCTACCATTATCCCCCATCTCGATGTGCACTCCAAGATCTTTCTCATCTAGATCAGAAAACAAATCCCGATCTCCTGTCATGTGAAAAGACGCACCATTGTCCATGTTGTAGCGCAATCTATCAGCAAAACAAGTTTCTTGATAAAAACGAAGATAGCTTGATTAGTATGGAGCAGCTCAAAGAAATAATGGAGGAGTTTGGAGCTAATAAAGAAGATGCCCAGAAACTGATGCAGCTAGTAGATGCAAACAGTGATGGTTCTCTGAGATAAAAGAATTTGTTGAATCTCAAAAGCAGGAATGGTGATCTTTAAGGAACAAAGGAAGCAAATTCATTTCTTCTGTTTTGATATTGGGAAGTCAAAAATAAGATTTTATTGGGCGTAGATTGGATGCTAAGTAAATTGGACGCAACAGTTTTCAGTTGCAATACCAAGAATTACAAAAGTATTCTGCCTTGAGGGAGTCCTCAATTGAAGCAATTGAGATTGGATTCTGTCCCAACAATAAAAGCGTTGAAAGCATTGACCCCATCGCTGAAGAACAGATCCCCAATTCTACTCCATCGAAGAAGAGCTTGAGGTAGAAGAGGGTCCCTAAAAGTTTCCTTGATTAGCCAAAAACAGCAAAATGCAAAGATTATGCATTGAATAGCAGTGAGAAATTCATGGACAAACATGAATATCGAAAGGTCGTTCAACTTGTGGACGGTATGAACATTTCTGGTGCGGTACATGGAAAATTCTTTGAATGTGCGCCACATACAGCTGATGCAAAAGTAAACAACGTGTTAACTATGCTTAGCCGGGTCATGAAGTTATTTCATTTGCTACTAGCGCTGGGTTTTTATGAGGAAAAACTCTGCAATTTTTGCATTTAATACCCTGCATTATTCGAGTGCGATTCAAATCAAATCCGCAAAGTGATTGTATATTTGAAATCTGGTTGGTTTGACAAAGGAGGAGGTATCGAAAGTGTTTTGTACAAGAAACCACTGCAGTCCGAAGGCTCTCTTAGTAGAAAATGACGCACTAACTCGACTGCATTGTCAACACAAGCCCTCCATAATTGCGCTTATTGAAGCTCAGTCATGGAAAATGGCCAAAGAAGCATGGAAACTTTTGGAAAGACCCAAGAAACCATCTTGATCTTGTTTCTTGATTTTTTGAGGTAGTGAGGGCCTTGTCTCTCGAGCATCGGTCTTCTATGCAAGATCAAGAGTTGCGGTACATTTCTAAATATCATTCGAAGGGCGTCGTAGAATTTCTCTTAAAACTCGTTAGAAAGAACAATCTAAAGAATTCATGGTAGCGTGTCTGGAGAGAGGCTGTGTCGACAAGTTCAAACCTACCTTTGGTGGACAATAAATGCCTTCATAACAGATGATGCATTGGTTGACATTGATACATTAAGCGCTATAACTGGATCTCGAGTTTTGCTCTGCGTATGGCACTTCAGGGAGAGAATGGTTGAAGAATATGGACAGGATGGGCACTTGCGGGAAGAATGCTCGAAAGATGTTTATAATGTTGGGTGTAATCATGAATTCTTGTCGTGACCCAGAGGTGATATCCCGAGCTATCAATGCATTCTATATTAACTTTGCAGCAGAGGAGTGGTTCGTTGGTGGGTGAGAAATTTCATATGCGGACAAAATGTTACATAAATTTCTGTCATGCCAACCAAGAAACAAACTGTTCCATTGAATCCTATCATTGTTTTCTGTAACGAAAATATCTTTGTGATCATAGAAAGAAGTCCTTACAGAGAATGGATTGGTTAATCTTCGCATGACTAAAAAGAGTGGAATTATGTTACTGGAACATGGCTTGTCTGAAAAATTCTAGTCTTGTAAATAACTATAGGTTGGAGCGCATGTATGAACATCTGTAGACAAAGCGAAAAGAATTTCTGAAGATCATTGCGTTCGGGATGAGCGCACTGAAAATGCATTCTGGGTCCAGAGTCAGTCATCGTCGAATGCATACCTTAACATAAGGGCAGACTTTCAGTTCATGTAATTGCCCATGAGCATTGAGAGGCAACTTTTGGCGTTGAAGAAGATGGTGTTGTAAATGCCAATGATAAAAATACAAAGAAGAACAGTGCTAAAATTGAAGATGAGGAAGGAAAATTAAGTCAGATCCAACGGTTTGCGGGGGGATAAATTAAACGGAGTTTAAAGGAGATGGTACCCCCCGTAAAATGGTTTGATTGAAACCACCATCTACAAAATCAACGGCTATGGTGCGTTACGGTACCTTGAGGTTATTTCGTACAAGCCACTATGACTATCCCCTGCAGGCAGTTTTCGGTTTTTATAAACCATGGGTGGCTTTGTCATAAACTCCGATAGATGTAGTGGGACCCAAGGTGTATCACTGGTTCCTTTTGCTTGCGTTTGAGTAAGATGTTATTTTCAGTTTTATATTATATATTATATATATATAATATTAAAACAGATATTGTGTAGATTTAAATAATTCCAGAACTTCCATGAATCAGTTTTAAAACTGATTATAACAGTTAATTAGATCAAAGAGCAGATATAAAAGCAGAGGGAAAAGGAAGAGAGAAGGTTCCGATTTTCAGATCTCCAGACAGTGATCTTTGTATGGATTTTTCAAATGATTGATAAATGAAAAGCAAACTTCTAGTCTTTGTTGATATTGATTCGTCCTCTAGTTTACATAATGTTTTTTCAGTCATTGAATAAAATGAAGTATCGAAGCAGCAGGAGTTAAAACCCTTAATAGGCGCTCCTTCATTTTAACTGTTCTTTCCTTTATTTCTTCTAGAGTTTGAAATGATAAATTCTGTATAGCAGCATATTGTTTTGGACTTTTTCCTTTCTTTCTTCTTCTGAGCATTTCATTCTATATCAACAGATAATAGCGTTGTGGGATGTTTACAGCATTTGATTTTGAGCATTCACTGATTGAGCTCCGGAGTTGGATAAACGGGATCATATTTCTGTGACATATTTATTTTAATGTCTTAAGCACGAATTCCTTTCACAGTCAAGGAATTGTTTTCTTAAGGTACAACATTAATTGGCGCCGTTGCCGGGGATCGAAGAGGTGAAGTTCATTTCCCTGGGTTTTCTTTCTACTTCCTCTGGTTGTTCAGTGAGGAGGAAGTTTTTGGCTGTGTTTACTTTGTACAAAATACTCATTTTCACAAAGCCAAACGCGAGGTCACAACCTTGCAGCAGATGGTTTTATAATTCTTTCTTTTTGATGGTGAACAAGATTCAAATTTGAAGATTGGTTGTTTATTATTCACCTGGCGACTCCACGGATGAAAGTTTCATTAGATGAAGAATTTTCCTAGCAAGAAGATGAGAAAGTATCATGGAAGAAAAATGTACCAGAACTTCCATTTTTTAAAGGAGGTTCTGTTTTTTACTGTCAGTTTAGTGGTTTATTTTCCCTTTTATCTTAAAAGGATTGTTTCCTGCTTTATTTTCTCAGAAGATTATAAAGCCCAAAATGTAAATTGATTATTGGAAAAAGATCCTGCTTGTATTATAAATCTTGACACAAATGTGCCTCCTAAATATGAAAGGAGGGATGATTATTGTATTACAATCCCTGAAGACAATCAGTCACAGTCTGGGCATAAAGGTGACGATTCCTCATCTTTGGATGATAATATTTTCCGTCATGAGAAATCGACTGTTTTTCAGTTCAAAAACAGAGAAATCTTTAAACCCCTGAAGCTGCCCGCTATTCTCCATCAATACCCTTCAAAAGGATTCAAGTCCTTGCCAAGTTTCTCCGGGAAGGAGAAGAATATTTCAGCTAAATCACATATTTTGGAATTTGAATACTTTATGGACAGATTTCAAATCATTTATGAAGACGTAGCTTTAAGGATGTTTTGCCATTCTTTAAAAAAGGATGCTCAGCAATGGTTCCAGTGTTTGGAAGCAGGTTCAATCAACTCCTGGCAAGATCTTCAAGATGTATTCCTTACATATTGGGGCGAGAGTAAGTCATATGAAGAGCACCTTTTGGAATTACATTCTATCCGAAGGCAAAGTAATGAATCGATTTCTTAGTTTAATAGGAGGTTTCAAAAAATTTATTTCAGCATGCCAAAAGAAATTAGACCTCCAGAAGCAGTAGCTATGGTCTATTATTTGAAAGCTCTTTCTATCGCCTTAGCTTTTTATCTCAGGGAGAGAAAGCCTAGTAATATGAAGCTGATGTTTCTCCATGCGCAAGAAATCGAAAATAATGCATGGGCTTCTAGAAATTTTTCCTGCAATACAGAAAGTCCAAGTTTTGTCAAAAATAAAAGGGCTTGTGAAGGAAACATGGGAATTTCTTTACAAAAGAATGTAAGTTCAGAGCTGAATACAGTTTTTCAAAAAGTGTCAAAAGGCTCCTGTATTGACAAAGAACAAGAACCCAAGTCTTTTGAAGATTTTAGTCAAAACTTAGTTGCAACAGCTGAACTGCATTATGGAAGCATGGAAGATCAGTGCAATAATTTTATGAGTAGTGAGGAAAATAGTGCAATTTCTCAGACCTGTTTGCAAGAGGAACGTTTTAGTTATCAATTGATGTTAAGTAAAGATCATCAGCATTATGGAGAGAAAAACTTGGATGTTTATTTTCAGCCTAAGTGCCTGCCCATAGGAAATGGCAGCCAAGTTCCTAACACAGTTCCTGACTGAAAATTCAAACAATGAAGGAAACTGCCATGATCAAAGAAGTCAACATCCGCAAAATGTTCGAGAAAAGAAGGTAACCAAAGTTTTGTCTCATGATTCCTATGATCCAGTTGCTGAATATATGGCAAATTTCTTCGGTCAGCAACAAGCTTCAATGCCAGGGTACGTACAAAATTTTGTAGATGAAAATTGTTCATGGTACATTCCTCTTTTGATTTTTAAATCTCAGCAGTATGAAGGTATTAAATCTAACAAGCAGATGCTGGATTGGTTCCATTGGAAGGTTGACTTCACTTGATTAAGTTCAACCAGGCTTATATATATAGGAGTTGTACATAAATAAGCTCAGGAGTTGAGCATTTCCAGTTGCAGTAGTTCTAAGTTTCAAATTTTCAGTTCAAAATAAAGATCCTAGAAGGAGGATTCAGAAAAAGTTTTGAAATTTTCAGAAATTTTAGATTGGGAGAAAATTCAGTTTGACTCGATTCCATGCCCAATAAAGGCTACTGATTTACAAGTTCTCAGCACTTTGCTACCAAAGTACTGTCCCCAATTGGAGCCAGATGTTGTAGCACAATCTATCAGCAAAACAAGTTTCTTGATAAAAACGAAGATAGCTTGATTAGTATGGAGCAGCTCAAAGAAATAATGGAGGAGTTTGGAGCTAATAAAGAAGATGCCCAGAAACTGATGCAGCTAGTAGATGCAAACAGTGATGGTTCTCTGAGATAAAAGAATTTGTTGAATCTCAAAAGCAGGAATGGTGATCTTTAAGGAACAAAGGAAGCAAATTCATTTCTTCTGTTTTGATATTGGGAAGTCAAAAGTAAGATTTTATTGGGCGTAGATTGGATGCTAAGTAAATTGGACGCAACAGTTTTCAGTTGCAATACCAAGAATTACAAAAGTATTCTACCTTTAGGGAGTCCTCAATTGAAGCAATTGAGATTGGATTCTGTCCCAACAATAAAAGCGTTGAAAGCATTGACCCCATCGCTGAAGAATAGATCCCCAATTCTACTCCATCGAAGAAGAGCTTGAGGTAGAAGAGGGTCCCTAAAAGTTTCCTTGATTAGCCAAAAACAGCAAAATGCAAAGATTATGCATTGAATAGCAGTGAGAAATTCATGGACAAACATGAATATCGAAAGGTCGTTCAACTTGTGGATGGTATGAACATTTCTGGTGCGGTACATGGAAAATTCTTGGAATGTGCGCCACATACAACTGATGCAAAAGTAAACAGCGTGTTAACTATGCTTAGCCGGGTCATGAAGTTATTTCATTTGCTACTAGCGCTGGGTTTTTATGAGGAAAAACTCTGCAATTTTTGCATTTAATACCCTGCATTATTCGAGTGCGATTCAAATCAAATCCGCAAAGTGATTGTATATTTGCAATCGGTTGGTTTGACAAAGGAGGAGGTATCGAGTGTTTTGTACAAGAAACCACGGTGTCTGAAGGTTCTCTTAGTAGAAAATGACGACTCAACTCGACCAATTGTCAGCGCTCCCCTCCATAATTGCAGTTATGAAATAGTAGTTGTTGCAAATGGCCTGCAAGCATGGAAACTTTTGAAAGACCCAAGCAACCATCTTGATCTTGTTTTGACGGAGGTAGTGAGGCCTTGTCTCTCGAGCATCGGTCTTCTATGCAAGATCAGGAGTTGCGGTACCTGTTCTTAAATATCATTCGAAGGGCGCTGTAGAATTTCTCGTTAAACCTGTTAGAAAGAACAATCTAAAGAATTCATGGCAGCGTGTCTGGAGAGAGGTCGACAAGTTCAACCTACATGGACAATAAATGCCTTCATAACAGATGATGCATTGGTTGACATTGATACATTAAGCGCTATAACTGGATCTCGAGTTTTGCTCTGTGTATGGCACTTCAGGGAGAGAATGGTTGAAGAATATGGATAGGATGGCCACTTGCGGGAAGAATGATCGAAATATGTTTATAATTTTGGGTGTAATCATGAATTCTTGTCGTGACCCAGAGGCGATATCCCGAGCTATCAATGCATTCTATATTAACTTTGCAGCAGAGGAGAGGTTCGTTGGTGGGTGAGAAATTTCATATGCGGACAAAATGTTACATAAATTTCTGTCATGCCAACCAAGAAACAAACTGTTCCATTGAATCCTATCATTGTTTTCTGTAACGAAAATATCTTTGTGATCGTAGAAAGAAGTCCTTACAGAGAATGGATTGGTTAATCTTCGCATGACTAAAAAGAGTGGAATTATGTTACTGGAACATGGCTTGTCTGAAAAATTCTAGTCTTGTAAATAACTATAGGTTGGAGCGCATGTATGAACATCTGTAGACAAAGCGAAAAGACTTTCTGAAGATCATTGCATTCGGGATGAGTGCACTGAAAATGCATTCTGGGTCCAGAGTCAGTCATCGTCGAATGCATACCTTAACATAAGGGCAGACTTTCAGTTCATGTAATTGCCCATGAGCATTGAGAGGCAAATTTTGGCGTTGAAGAAGATGGTGTTTTAAATGCCAATGATAAAAATACAAAGAAGAACAATGCTCAAATTGAAGATGAGGAAGGACAATTAAGTCAGATCCAACGGTTTGCGGGGGGATAAATTAAACAGAGTTTAAGGGAGATGGTACCCCCCGTAAAATGGTTTGATTGAAACCACCATCTACAAAATCAACGGCTATGGTGCGTTACGGTACCTTGAGGTTATTTCGTACAAGCCACTATGACTATGACTATCTCAGCAAGGTTTTTATAAACTATGGGTGGCTTTGTCATAAACCTAATAGATGTAGTGGGACCCAAGGTATCACTCGTTCCTTTTGCTTCGTTTGAGTAAGATGTTATTTTCGCTTTATATTATATATTATATATATATATATAATATTAAAAGTTGTGTAGATTTAAATAATCTTCGTAACTTCCATGAATCGCTTTTAAAACCGATTATAACAGCTAATTAGATCAAAGAGCAATATATAAAAACAGAGAGAGGGAGAGGAGAAGGGGTTCCGGTTTTCAGATCTCCAGACAGTGATCTTTGTATGGATTTTTCAAATGATTGATAAATGAAAAGCAGACTTCTAGTCTTTGTTGATATTGATTCGTCCTCTAGTTTACATAATGTTTTTTCAGTCATTGAATAAAATGAAGTATCGAAGCAGCAGGAGCTAAAACCCTTAATAGGCGCTCCTTCATTTTAACTGTTCTTTCCTTTATTTCTTCTAGAGTTTGAAATGATAAATTCTGTATAGCAGCATATTGTTTTGGACTTTTTCCTTTCTTTCTTCTTCTGAGCATTTCATTCTATATCAACAGATAATAGCGTTGTGGGATGTTTACAGCATTTGATTTTGAGCATTCACTGATTGAGCTCCGGAGTTGGATAAACGGGATCATATTTCTGTGACATATTTATTTTAATGTCTTAAGCACTAATTCCTTTCACAGTCAAGGAATTGTTTTCTTAAGGTACAACAGTCCAAGAACCAAATTGAACCCATCACACTTGATACCAAGCATGCGATCAGCGAAAAATCCAGCTCAAACTGCGAGGCTAAGGCCTCTCCAGCTACAGATCTAGCATCCTTCTTATTTTTCTTCTTCTGCGGACAATTTGTGGCATAATGTCCATGTTGGTGACAATGAGAGCACTTCACCTTGGACATGTCCTGCTTCTTGACTTTCGCACCTGAATGAGAAGCTTTCTTTCTCTTCCCCTTCTTTTCTTTGGCATCCAAAGTGCAACTTTCTTCATCAGATGCCTTTGATGAAGATCCGTCCCTGGTACTCCACCTTATCCCCTCTTGCACAAGATCCGACCAAAGTCGCTCCCATCCTAGAAATTTCTCCCGACCATTGACAGAATCTTGATAGGAATGCCAACTCTTCGGAAGACCAAGGAGAGCCAAGCTCACCAAGTTCTCATCATCTACAGTCACCCCCACACTTCCCAGCTCATCCCTGCATTGGATGAACTTCGTGAGGTACTTGGGCATACTGTCGCCTTTCTCCATCTTTATGTTTCTGAGTTTGTCCTTGAGTGACAACTTCCTCTGGTCACTCTTGCTTTGGAATAAATATGTCAACGCTTTCCACATTAAGTATGGAGAAGCTTTTCCATGCAGGTTGGACACTATGTGATCCTTCACGCCCTTCAACAGAATCCTTCGACATTTTGCTGTCTTCTTTTGCCAAGCCTCAACTTGAGCAGCATCAGTAGGCTTTGGGACTTCAGCATCTATGAACTCCTTCAACCCGTTGTCATCTAACACCACCTCCATCCTGTCCTTCCATGCAATATAATTTGAGCTGCCCTCAAGGGTATACTCCAATCACAATCCGTTGAAAGACATTTTGACTTCGACACAAAGAAAACACTGCTGCAAATTTGAATTCCACCAGCTCAAAACTCAACCGCTTCTGATCTGTGAGAACAAAGTATTTCTAGCACAGAGATCAAATGTAGGGGAATTTACTGGATTTTCCACCTTTCAAAGAAAGGATGAATCCAGAGGCTACCTGGCCCTCTTACAGACTCTGTCTACCGAAATAAAATGTAATCACTGTAATAGATCCGATGATCAACTTCGCTCTGATACCATGTAGAAATTTGAATAATAGATGAGTTATTCACCGATATTATCCTGATTACACACTATTTGAGCTTCATGCATAATACATAACCTCTTCTACCATTGATCATCAATTTGTGGAATTAGAAGCAGTCGCATGCGCACATTAAAACATAATCAAGCACACATATAACACAGTATGTAATGGGGAAAGATTAGAGATGAAAACCCCCAACTATCTGTATATTATAATGATAGAGAACATGTAACAATACATATCAAAAACTCCTCACAAGCCCTCAGCACTATCTCCAATTGTTACACACTAACTAGCTCAGATATGAACAAGTCACAAGTTCAAATCTCCTCCACCTGTTAGCCTACCTCTACTGCGCAATCCAAGATGAATAATGATGAGATCCAAGTTCGAATCCCACTGTTTTGTAATATGCAATCCTCATTGGAAATCTCAATCAATGTGTGTGCAAATCTCATGCATAGCTATAGTCACAACTGATAGTAGACTCACCCTTTCACCCACCTCTAACACTGGTCTCCACTGAACTGTCCATGCATTGCAGTTAACTGATGTATTCTTTAGTTGATTTATGAGTTAATAATTAGTGAATTAATTAATAATTAATTCACACCACTCAACACTAGTGTATTTATCAGTTAGACTAAATACAACTAGTTCAACTAAGTTAAACCGAACACAACTCCATCAACTGTCTCATCAACTCCACCAAACTCTGCCACATGAGTTCTAACTGAAGTCAACCATGCAATAGCTCAACTAAACCCTAGGAATAGCGTAATTCCTTCTGTCAGCTGCATGTGCCACATCCGTAGCTTGAACTGAAGTGCTGCAAGAGGATAAGATAATGTTTATAGTCCAAATATTATTAAGAGCTAATAATATTTGACTGATCTATTTTTAGACTGGCAGTCTAAAAATAGACTCCGCCCAGTATGTCTAAAAATAGAGGTCCATCTATTTTTACCAACTTGACCAACCATCCACAAATAGAATCCTAAAACTCATAGAACATGATCCATATGTATAAAAATAGACATAGTCTAAAAATAGACTTTGCGCCAAAAATAGCCTGCGGGCCCACTTAGTGAAGGCGACTTCTTTTCACTAAGCTCCATCATCTTGTTGCATTCTCAACATTAAACCTAGTAGCTGTCGCTTTCCATCTGGCTACAGACAGTGCTATTATGGACTTGTGCTCCCCATACCATCGTGTATATGAAGGGAGACCCCATTAGGTTGCAAATCCTTTATCCATAGGAAGCCGAAACTGCCACATTTTACCCGTGATACACCGGACACAACATTCGAAGAGATTACCTACATGTACGTTAAGTCCTTGGTTGATTTATCTTTCATTTTTACCAAGGTGTATATGGAATTTCACGAATATCAGGTACACCCATTTACCTAGATTACCAAAGCAGTCATTTTGATCTTTACTGACTCCCTAAATTTGAAAAGATCATCAAGCGCTTTTCCTTTCACGCTTGTTTCCAAACTAAAAGTGATAGAGTCATATTTTACTCATTTCTAGACTCTTAAAACATTAAACAATAAAATTTCCAGTTTCAATGTGGTAAAATTAATCACCTATGATCACACGCCCATTTAGAGATTGATTTTTTTGGCTTGTTGTTGTTTGCCTTGGTTTTTTCCCATGTGTCTTTGTTTTTGATCTCTTCCTCTTTTTTTCTATAGTCACAGTGGTGAAACCATCAGTTTTGTTTAATGGTAGTCCTTATACAGATGATTAATCATAGGTCTCTTAGTCCTCTGCTGAGCATCAGCAGCCCGTTGTATCTGAGTTTCCCGACGGGGGAACGGTTATATCTGAACTTCCCTTTTGAGGACCAGTTAAGTTCAATTGGCCCTTGTCCAATGCTTGGTTTGGATTTGGAGATGGGGAACACTTCCCTCCTCTTACATCGTGATCACCCTTTTTTGCCATTGTCATACCTCCTAGTCCCCGTCGTCTTTTAAAAGATTTTACGGCAAGGTCAGATATGGACTCATCCAGTCCTACTCCTAGTGAGGGAATTCCTGCTTCTGGTGAAGACTACCAGCTTTTTTTCGAAGACATCCCCAAACCTTCTATTATGTTTTCACCTAGTCCATCGCTCCCAGCTGGATATAGGTCTTTAAATTAGGTCATGGCTGCTATTGCCTCTATGGGAATATCAACTCCATCCACGAATCTGACCATTCCCTTGTTAGGGATGTCGCCATCGACAACTCTCATGGCATCCCCTTTCATGACATCGAAACCTGTTATACCTACTGTCTGCGTGGTTGCATCTGCGCCTATTGTCACTACTCATTCAACTAGGACCTCATCAGTTCCTGAAGACGTTTATATAGCTACTGCCATTCTAGAGAACATTTCTCCTGAGGAGAATCAGATGTCTTTACAGCTGCCGATCTCTGAGGTTGGTCAGTCCTTTCAAGATCTTAATCATCCTTAATTTTCCCATTATGGAGCGGATGGTGCCCCGATATATGTATTTCCATATCAATATGATGAGCAAGGAAACCCCCTTCATTTTTTTGGCTCCTGAGGCTTATCAGTATATTAACAGTTTTTTATCTAGCCAGCTTGTGAAACCTTCTAATCAACAAGGGAAACTCTTTCAGGGACAATCTTTGTTTTAGAAAGGATATGCTTCTGGCCCACAAGGAAAACCCTTCCAGGTTCAACCTTCGGCCCAGCCAGGGTATGCATACGACCTGCAAGGACAACCCTTACAACGACAACCTTCAGTCCAGCAGCCTCACCCTATGGTCCAACCAGGGCAACCTCAAGGACTGGCAGGGCAACTCAGGTATCAACCTAGACCTCCATATGGTCCTGGGGAGAAAAACCATCCTTCTCAACCTTTGGTGCAACCTCAATAGCCTCAGTTTCCAATTGGTCAAAATGTTGCACAGCCAGGGCCATCTTACGGTCCTATTACAGGTCAACCTGGTTATCAGGCACCACCTAGCCCACTCCCGCCATCAGGCCAACCTGCCTAGCTAGGGCAACCTAGTGTCCCTCATCATCTAGGTCAACCTGTTCAACCAAGACAACCTACACAACTTGTTAACCCTGCTCAGCCGTCGATTTATTCAATGCCACAGTCGAATCCACCTGTGCACCTGACTTATCCGGCTCAGTAGGGTCCCACATACCAACAACCCATTCGACCCCAAGGTGGCTATTACCTTAAAGGTCAGTACCAACTAGTTTATAACTCGCCACAAGGTTTTGGTTATTACCCTCAACAGCCAGGCTATACTTATACTCCGCAGCAACATCCATACATCACTCAATCAGGGCCCACATATAATCAGAATCATTACCCTAGTTATCAACCCCTATATCCTATTTTTCAGCTGCCATATCAACCTAATTATCCGGTTTATACCCCCTATGGTAAGAATCCTCCATGATAGAACCAATGGGGGCAGAGTTATGCTCAACCAGGATGGAGTATAGGTATAGGTCCTTGTCGGGGACCTGGCATGCCTTTTAACCCTCAGTTACATTTTCTCACCACGTTGGAGTTACCAGACGAGTCCAAATTGACCAATGATTCGATTCTTCATAATCCATATCTAAAGAAGGTGCCTGGTGATTGTCCTAATTTTGAGGGAAAATCTGGAGAAGACCCCCAAGTGCATGTCATGACATACCACTTATGGTGTTCTTTGAATTCTTGGGTGGATGACTCGATTCGTCTGCATCTTTTCTAGCCCACTCTCACTGGCGCTACTGCTAAATGGCACATGGAATTGCCCCGTGGTATTTTTCAAGATTTTAATACTCTAGCTATGGCATTCCTGATGCATTTCCAGTTACCGGTTCGTTATGAAGCTGGGACGCATCTTCTGACATCTCTGAAACAGGACAAAGCCACTCATATTTTAGATCATATTCATGAAAGGAGATTTTGTCGTTGTCTGATCAAGTTTGAAATTCCTGATCAACTTCTAACTCACTGGTTCACCACCTCCTTTATCAATAATATTGGACAATACATTGCTATGGGGGCATGTGTAACCGAGGAACAAGCTATTTCTCGTGCCCAGTACCTCGATTTAGTGTACTCTCAGTCTGACACGTTATATGATACCTTGAATGATGCCCCATAACCAAGGACCTCTAAAGCAGTGGCTACCCCATCAGTAGATAGTGTTATTGGTTCTGTCTCTCAGACTTCTCGTAAGTCTTCCAATGGGAATCAGAAATCGAATTCTTCCAACAATTTTTCTCCTTTGGCTACTATATATTCTGGTAAGACCACGAAGTTCAACGTTGTCCAGGCAAATCCTACGGACAAAACCTCCAAAGGGAAAAAGAAGGGCAAAGGCAAAGCCAAATCCGATGCCCCAAAACTAGAATCGTCCAAACCACGTGTTGATGATGGTTCACAGTAGAAACTAAAGTACCCTTTCCTGATCTGTGATGAAGACCACTACACCAAAGATTGTCCTAGACAATCCAAGGTTAGTAAACTTCTTAAGGGTTCTAAGGGAACTCCAACAGTTCTTAAGGAACCTTTTCCATCTCAGCAGACCCAGATGGTCGAGAATCCCTTGCTATCTACACTATTTGGGTCACAATTTTTCATGATGAATGGTGCTGCACATGTTTCTATTTCCACTCGGTCGAAGGATTATGCTGGATAATGTTAGGCAGCAGGGAAGGAGGTCGTTGATGGCCCTCCTCCCCCACCTACCTCTGTCTCCCTAGAAATTGAAAGGCCAAATGCTGAACCTATTGTACAACTACCTTCCAAAGGTGTTCTCTGAAAGTCTTCCTATAATCTGAACGCCTGTGCTGCTCAGCATTACAGCATTGTTGAGGATTTTGCACAGGCGCCTTCCGTGATGTCCGCGTTGGAAGTACTTTAGAGTTGTCTGTCCCAATGGAAAGCTTTGTTATCTGCAATCGGAAGAATTGATCCTGCTTGTTGGGTAAGACAACATCAAAATGATTTGGGAGTCAATGATCTAGCCCTCCTTAATCTAGAGAGGGATCTCTCTATGAATGAGTTTAAAGATGTGATCTTTAAAACCTGAAATGTGATATTAGACTAGTTATGAAGAGCATGGGTTTTGTTTGTTTGTTTTTTTGTTGGGTAAAGACATGATGAAGGTGAAGGCAGTTCAGAATAAAGGGTGAAGACGTATGCAAATGAAGGAATGATTCGGCTGACAGAAAATGAAAAAAAAGTTTTAACCCATTGGGCTATGGAGTCACATGAGGATTTTAATTGGACAGTGAGGTTCAAGAAAGATCCATGGGACAAGTCACTTATGTCAAAAGGATCTCTTAAGTTGATTTTATGGAATGAAACAGATAGGAAATGGAGAAAAAACAAATGAAGAACAGTGAACAGCCTAAGATCAAATAAGTGCTTTCAAACTATTTTTCTTCGGCATATTCTAAAGGAAAACATAGATAATAATCACAAAGAGAAATCTAGATTAGGCAAGTACTTTGAAACCAACCTTCTTTAATATACTCTCAGTTAGAAAACATTTTAAAAATAGTTGGAATAGCTTAAGATCAGGTGAGTGCTTCAAAACTACCTTTCTTTCAGCATATTCTAAAGGAAAACACATATGATAATCACAAAGAGCAATCTAGATCAGGCAAGTACTTTGAAACCAACCGGCTTTAATATACTCTTTAAAGAGAACTTTCAAATGAATAAAACATAGAAATAAAGCTTTTAGTAAGAGTAGGGTATTGTTGAGAGTAAATCCTAGATCTATATTTGTTGTTCTTTATCAGAGAATGTGGACAGAGTGAAAACATTAAAGAAAATAACAATTGACAGTGAGGAACACATCACCATTGACATAAATCATGATCCCATAAATCAACAGTTTGTATTTGATGTTCAAACTAGTTACAATTGGCAAGCCCGGTGGGTCTCTACAACTTCAAACTTCTCATATCAGCTTATGTAACTTCAATTTGCAAACAGGACATCAGTAGCTTCAGAAAACTATTACATGCAATCAGATGTCCAGAGACCAACAATTTCTCATCTTCTAAAAAAGTATTTATAGAAGAATGAGGAGGTGGGATCTCGTAATAGATCTCCTGAGTCAATTAATACAGACTTAATACTTCTCGACCTTTGAGGGGCTCAATGAGGAAGTTTACAGATGATCTGTCTGTATTTAATTCAATTACATTTATGAATTAAGCTCAGTGGGAGCCTTTGTTGACTTTTGAGGCTCTGTGTCATGTTGAAGTAACTCTATTTCTGCTCTCTAAGGCCTAATGATTGGAAATATTTGCTTCTGCGCTGTTCTTAATCTTTAAAATATTTTTTCCGACAATTACAGATAAGATCTTTGATTTGTATTAATTTTTCAGCTATCCTTAGGCAAACAACTCTTGTTCAGGTAATTACTAGGCCTTCTTTGATTTCTGTGTGGCTGCAGGTGTCATTGGTATCTGGAAAGGTTGGCTTTTGGCGTTGGTGAGGGTTCAATTGGCCTCTGTTGTGGCGGTGGAGGCATCCTGGACTGATAGATTTCTTTTTTTTATCCTAAAACACCTTTAGTTCATTTTAGTTCAGTGTTTTAGGGTAGATTAGGCTTAATCTGTGTCTTTGGGTCTTCATGCTGTCTTTAATTGAGTTGATTAGGCATCTTATTTTCTATTAAGACCACAATCCCTCAAAACTATCTTCAATCCTCTGTTTCTGCTGTGTTTTGTCTTTGACACTGATACTCTTTATTTCTTTTATGTATTTATGTGTCTTGTTGATGTGCAGGGTTGTGAAGGGCTCTCAAGGCATCAATGTCCATGAAGCATCAACGAGTCGTGGAGTTTGAACCTCGTGAACAGTTTCCTTTTGATGAATCGAAGGCGTGAGAATCGTCACTCCGAGCCTTCGGCTTTTTCTTCCATTTATAATGGAAATTCCATGAATTACCTGAAAAACACAAAAATAATTAAGAAATCCTGCGGTTATTGGGTAAAAATTCTTAGAAGGCTATGGGGAGGAGTATGGCCATTGGATGGCATCATCCAACAATGGGGATTTGTTTAAAGAAGGTCAAACGAAGTGCAAATGGAAAAATAAGTCAGAACCGTTGATTGCGCAGAGATCAACGGTGGGGATTACATGTTTAAAATCATCTTGGTGGAAGGCAGAGGATGATGGAATAATGAGAGAAAGATTTGGGACTTTCCGATCCGGACACGTGGAAAACCCAGATACAATCGGAGGACTCATTATCAGAGGAGGAAAGAGGGAGGGTGTAACGAAAATTTCCAATGCGGTTAGATGCAGATCGTTGATCTGAGGGCCAGATCAATGGTGGGGAATTAATTAGGAATCAACAATCAGAGGTGGGCTGATGCGAGGGTGCGAATGGAGGTGGGCCGATGCGATTGCATGATCAGGGGATGGCCGATGCGATTGTGCGATCGGGCCATTGCAATCGGAGGTTTCAATGTTTACACACAAAAAGACTTGCGTTTGTTCGAAATTTCGGATGCAATAAGCACTCGATGGGTCTAGTGCTTGGTTCCTAGGGTGTGGGCACATGTGTGGAAGTGGTTTAGGACTTAGCCCAAGGGGGCTTAAGTCTGTAATACAAAAATGGGTTTTTTATAGATTTTTAATGGTTTTCAAAGGATTGTGAGGGTTTCGATAAGGCAAAGAAAGAGTCTTAAACCTTATCAAAGGGGTTTTGATGGAGGTAAAAAGGGGAAAATATGAAAATGAAGGATTTTTTTATGAAAAATAAAGGGGTAAAAATGAGGTTAGTTTTGGAAGTGGAAGGAGGGGAAAAATGATGACAAAGGGGGGTTTTGCTACAGTTATTTCTCATGAAATCAACAAAATTTTTGAGTTTGGAAAGGAAACAGTAATGAAGATTGAAACAAGGGCATGATGTCTTCAAAAGTCTTCAAGAGATAACATTTTTAGCAATAAAACTGTTTCTTGAAGGCCCAAAATTTTTTTGGCCACCTTTTGGTATAACAAATTTTATCGGTGGCCAACAGTGGCTCCACTTGGGGATGGTGCCTTCTTGAAGGCATCAAGAACTTCAGACTTGTATTCTCTGGGAGGCTGATTAGTTCCTCATCCATTGGGCTTCCCTTCCTTTGCTAGGATGATATTGCTCTGAAAACATATTAGCAGTCATTAAAACAATGGATATTTCATCAACAAGCTTTCTACCTACCCAAACCTACTGATATAACATTTTTTCTTCATTAGAGTGCACTTGGATTGGAAAAATATTTTACAACACTTTATTCTTTTGAAAGCATGAAATCTAATCTATTTCTACTCCTTATTTCTCCATGAACTTAGATTAAACAGTTGAGTTCATATATTTCTCTACCTAATCTACTAATCTGTTAGGATTAAACAATCTAATAGATTTTTATTCTCTAAATTCTACAACAGAAATTTAAAAGCATTCAAGTTAGGATTGAATAGTCTAACTTGATGCTGATCTATGGCATAAAAAACAAGCTGCACATAGATATTATTTTGCAGAAATTTAAATCAAAATGGAAGGCTTAAGATCTCAAAGTTCAAGCACTTCCTTCATCTTTTTACATCTTTGTTTTCACGTCTTTTTGAGTTGCTCCTTCTTTGTCTAACTGGTTCAGATTTTGAGCTAATTAGAACCAGTTATTTATCTGTTTTGACTCAGAAATTTAAGCAGATTTGAGTCATTCTTCTTTTGAAACTCTAGGTTCAGATTTTGAGCATGTTTGAACCTTTCATTTCTGTCCTAATATATTTATTGATAGTCCAAGATTAAACATTTTGGCAAATCGAATTCACTAATCCTATCAGCAGTCAATTTAAAGCTAATTAGTCATGATTAGGCTATATGACTAATTATAAGTGTGTTTTCAAGAGTGGAATTTAAGCTTGCACACTTTCAGATTTGTTTCTCTTTTTGTTGGTATGGGGCTGCACCTTTCTTGTTTTCACAATCTGCCCTCTTTTCTCTTTTCTATTGTTTTTGTATTTTGTGTTTTTTATTTTTCTCTGGAGACAAAAGTTAGCAACTATCTAACTTCTCAAAACTGAGCTATATTGAAATTCCTATCTAACCTATTCTAACTGGGAATCTCTTATGCTCTAGGTGATACAATAATTCCAATGCAGCCAGTCAAGCAATAGTAAAAAAGTGGAGAAAAATTGACTGCTCATCAGAGACAACCATAGGGTGCTCTGCATGTGGATCTTCAAAACTAAGGCCACCAGCAGTGGTGACCATTTCTGATGTATTTGGCTCTTGCAAAGGATTAATTCTTGAGGGGCTGAGCCAATAAGGGCCTCCATGTATTCTGCCATGGGATCAATTATAACATGATATGAACTTTCTTCTTTAAAACCTGCCATGGCTGGTAGGTTGTCTATATCCCGAGCAGCTTCAATCACTGCATCTGCAGTGTGGCCTTCTCTTTCCTGGTTGGGAGTATTTGGCATATGAGAATTAACTAGGAATACCTCTTCTTCCACTGGATCAAGACAAAGATGTCTGTGGGAAAGAAGGTCTCCCTCATCTTCACTGCAGCCTGAACTAGAGGGCTCGTCATAAATGGTAGGGTTTTTCTCTTCTGACCCTGGCCAGTTCTACTAGAGAGAACTGAAATCTGTGAAAAAATTAACATATTCTTGAGCAAGAGTTGCTTTGATTACCTTGACCCTTCCAAACGAAGGTTCTGGATATTCCTCTTTCTCAAGATTTTCTTCATGTCTTTCTTCCTTGTCTTCTGAGCTAGAAAGCTGCTGACTTCCATCTTCATGGCAAGTTTAACTGATGTTTTGATATAAATCAGAGAGAATATTCAATGAATCTTCGTCTGCTATCATGCTTTCAACACTTTCTTCATCAGTATCATAGATGGCCTGCATTGGCTCATCATTTTCTTGAAGTTGATGGTCGTGATCTTCCTCCCACGAATCTACTGATGATGGCCCTGCGAGCTCAGTTTCCCTTTGGAAAAAATTATCGTTAGGCAGATCAACATCAGGGAAATCATAATTATAAGCATTGTCACCCATCAAATATTTAGGCCTCTCAGCAAGTCTTTCTTCAAAATAGTCTGCAAGTTCATTTTCTGATTCAAACTTTGGTTCATCATACATGTTTTGCATGTGGATTCTGTCTTGTAGTGGTCTGGGTTGTATTTATTGAGGATAAGGTGTAGGTATCTCCCAATCATTATTTCTGGTTTCAACCCAATATTCTTCCTCTTCTATTTTTAGCAAGGTATTGGCCATCTCTATCGTTCTTTCTAGCTTTCTTTCTAAAGAGATCTGCCCTTTCTACTCTGTTCAATCCTTCCTTGCTGCTTTTAATCTTTCCTCCTTGCATTTTGTGTTGTATTAGACATTGATTTCCATATTTTTCATTTCCTCCAGGCTCGAAGGTTCTCTTTCTCTTATATGGAATTCCACCTCGGGTTCAAAAGAATTAGGATAGTGCAGTAGAGCCCACCCCAAAGGTGGTTTTACATCAGAAGGTATCACATTGTACACCTTATTGAACCTAGCTGAAAACTCTTGTACTGTCTCTACCGGTTGTCTTCTCAAATTTTGATATTCTTGTAGGATGAGGAAGACATTTACCGAGACTGCCCATCTATCAAGGAAAACTCGAGCAAATTGATGAAAGCTGAAGATGCTTGTAGTTGGAAGGTTTTTAAACCAACTCTTTGCATTTCCTTGTAATGACAAGGCAAAAAATCTAATACATACATCATCTTCTTCTATTTCATATAATTCAAGTACATCCTCGAGCTTTTGGACATGCTACTCAGCAGCGATTTTTGAATTTTCTCCATTAAAAAGGGGCATCTTTTTTATAAGTTCTGCAGAAAGGGGCTGGAAGATCAGAGGTAAAACCAGAGGCTTATATCTTTCTATGACCTTTGTGGGTGTGGGTAGTGTGATAGGAGGCTCATGGTTGCTTGAAGGTTCTTTAGGAGTGGAAGATATAACATGAGGCTCTTGTGCCACCAGGTTTTTCATAGGAGTATAGGTCTGCTCATGGTCTAAAGACTGAGGTTTGAGTTCTTTCCCATACTCAATGTGGGTTTCATATTTGTACACTTGATTAGGCTTTAAGAAGGATAGAACATAGTGATAGAAAAAAACAATGAATTCTTCAAACCTGATCCAACCCATATGTTCTACCCTTCTATGAGGCCTGGCCATCTTTCAGGTTTTTCCTCCAGTGGAGTTTTTGAGAGTTATGGAGTGTGGAGTTTCGAGGTGGATGATTTAAAAGTTTGAAGTAGGCTGCTATCCACCATTCAAAAATGAGATACCAATCTAACCAGAGATCTTTGGGTCTTTTAAGTGCCTAAGGGTGTCATGTAAGATAAAATGCACTCAAGTCCCCAGTGGAGTCACCATTATGTTAGGGTTCCTATGTTTTGGCCAGATTGGTAAGAACAAAAGATAAAACAACATCAAACCGCTTTGGGATTCAAGGATCTAGCCCTCCTGAATACAGAGAGGGATCTCTCTATGAATGAGTTTAAATATGTGATCTTAAAACCTGAAATGTGATATTAGACTAGTTATGAAGAGCATGGGTTTTGTTTGTTTGTTTTTTGGTTGGGAAAAGACATGATGAAGGTGAAGGAAGTTTAGAATAAAGGGTGAAGATGTATGCAAATGAAGGAATGATTCAGCTGACAGAAAATGCAAAAATAGTTTTAACCCATTGGGCTATGGAGTCACAGGAGGATTTTAATTGGACAGTGAGGTTCAAGAAAGATCCATGGGGCAAGTCACTTATGTCAAAAGGATCTCTTAAGTTGATTTTACAGAATGAAATAGATAGGAAATGGAGAACAAAACAAATGAAGAACAATGAACAGCCTAAGATCAAATAAGTTCTTTCAAACTACTTTTCTTCGGCATTTTCTAAAGGAAAACATAGATAATAATCACAAAGAGCAATCTAGATCAGGCAAGTACTTTGAAACCAACCTGCTTTAATATAATCTCAGTTAGAAAACATTTTAAAAACAGTTGGAATAGCTTAAGATCAAGTGAGTTCTTCAAAACTATCCTGATTTCAGCATATTCTAAAGGAAAACACATATGATAATCACAAAGAGCAATCTAGATCAGGCAAGTACTTTGAAACCAACCTGCTTTAATATACTCTTTAAAGAGAACTTTCAAATGAAGAAAACATAGAAATAAAGCTTTTAGTAAGAGTAGGGTATTGTTGAGAGTAAATCCTAGCTCTATATTTGATGTTCTTTATCAGAGAATGTGGACAGAGTGAAAACATTAAAGAAAATAACAATTGATAGTGAGGAACACATCACCATTGACATAAATCAGGATCTCATAAATCAACAGCTTGTATTTGATGTTCAAACCAGTTACAATCGGCAAGCCTGGTGGGTCTCTACAAGTTCAAACTTCTCATATCATCCTATGTATCTTCAATTTGCAAACAGGACATTAGTAGCTTTAGAAAACTATTACATGCAATCAGATGTCTAGAGGCCAAAAATTGCTCATCTTCTACAGAAGTATTTATAGAAGAATGAGGAGGTGGGATCTAATAATAGATCTCCTGAGTCAATTAATATAGACTTAATACTTCTCGACCTTTGAGGGGCTCAATGAGGAATTTTATATATGATCTGTCTGTATTTAATTGATTTAAATTTATGAACTAAGCTCGGTGGGAGCCTTTTTTGACTTTTGAGGCTCTGTGTCATGTTGAATTAACTCTGTTTCTACTCTCCGAGGCCTAATGATTGAAAATATTTTCTTCTGGGTTGTTCTTAATATTTAAAATAGTTTTTCTGACAATTAGAGATAAGATATTTGATTTGTATTAATTGTTCAGTTTTCCTTAGGCAAACACCTCTTGTTCAGGTAATTACTAGGCCTTCTTTGATTTCTGTGTGGTTGCAGGTGTCATTGGTATCTGGAAAGGTTGGCTTTTGGCACTGGTGAGGGCTCAATTGGCCTCTGTTGTGGTGGTGGAGGCTTCTTGGACAGATAGATTTCTTTGTTTTATCCTAAAATACCTTTAATTCACTTTAGTTCAGTGTTTTAGGGTAGATTAGGCTTAATCTATGTCTTTGGCTCTTCATGTTGTCTTTAATTGAGTGGATTAGGCGCCTGATTGTCGATTAAGACCACAATCCCTCAAAACTGTCTTCAATCTTGTGTTTCTGCTGTGTTTTATCTTCGAAACTGATACTCTTTGTTTATTTTATGTATTTATGTGTCTTGTTGATGTGCATGGCTACGCAGGGCTCTCAAGGCATCAATGCCCATTAAGCATCGACGAGTCATGGAGTTTGAACCTCACGAATGATGTCCTTTTGATGAATCAAAGGCATGAGAATCGTCACTTCCAGCCTTTGGATTTTTCTTCCATTTATAATGGGAATTCCATAAATTACCTGCAAAACACAAAACTAATTAAGAAATCCTACAGTTATTGGGTAAAACTGCTTAGAAGGCTATGGGGAGGAGCATGGCCGTTGGATGGCATCAGCCAATGGTGGGGATTTGTTTATAGGAGGTCAAACGAAGAGCAGAGGGAAAAATAAGTCAGAACTGTTGATCGTGCAGAGATCAACAGTGGGGATTACGTATTTAAAATCCTCTTGGTGGAAGGTGGAGGGCGATGGAATAATGCGGGAAATATCTGGGACCATCCGATCCGTACATATGGATGGCCCAGATACAATCGGAGGACTCATGATCGCAGGAGGAAAGAGGGAGGGCGTAACAAAAATATCTGATGCGATTAGATATAGACCATTGATCTCAGGGCCAGATCAACGGTGGGGAATGAATCGGGAATCAGAAATCATAGGTGGGATGATGCGAGGATGTGATCGGAGGTGGGCCAATGTGATTGCACAATCAAGGGATGGTTGATGTGATTGTGCGATCGGGTCATCGCAATCAGAGGTTTCAATGTTTACACACAAAAAGGCTTGCGTTTGTTCGAAATTTTCGATGCGATAAGCGCTCGATGGGTCTAGCGTCTGGTTCTTAGGGCATGGGCACGTATAAATTGGTTGGAACAGCCAAAAGGTGGCATTAATCACATAATACTAAAAATGGGTTTCATATATTTTTAATAGTTTTCAAAAGATTTTAGAAAGTTCAATAAAGTGAAAAATATTATAAATATCAAAGAAGCATTTTGATGGAGAATATGAAACCAGTTTTATATAGAAAATAAAGAGATTAAAAAGCAAGTTAGTTTTGAAGAAATGAGGAGAACTAAGAACAGGGTTTGTAGTGATTCTCTCCTTAGAAATCAAAAGAATGATGCTTATTAAGAAAACGTGGTAAGAAAAGTTGTAAAAAGGCATGATATCTTCAAAAATTCTTCAAGACAACATTTTAACAAGTAAGTGTTCTTGAAGGCATAAGAAACATAGACATCTTTGATATAAAATTTATGGGCCAACACACGTAAGCTAGCCACCCTACCTTTATCTAGAGAATTTTGTCCCCCGACTTTCGCACCAGATCGCGCTTGTTATACAAGTCGGTATTAACAGTCTCAACATCCATAGAGCCATTGTGGACGAAGGTGCATCTACCTGCGTTATTTCATCTTCTTGCTGGAAGGCCATTGGCTCTCAAGCCCTCACTTGATGGAAGGGAATCAAAACCCTTGGGTGTTCTCACAAGTCTACCGATTACATTGCAAGGAAAGACAGTCAACGTTGAAGTGGAAGTTGTTGATGCCAAACTCAATTACAATCTTCTACTCGGATGCAATTGGACCCACACAATGTTGTGTGTTCCGTCCACCCTCTTTCGACTTTTGAAGTTTCCACATGAGGGCAAGATTATTACTGTCGATCAGTTGTCTTTCTTTACCTCGTCTTTCGAGAAAAATGTGCCATACGTGGATCAAATTCCCAATCCCCCTAAAATCATAGGACCAGGTCTTTTCAAGGACCCCATTCTCATGGGTATTTTCCCCATTCCACCACTGAACACTATTCAATTCAATATGATCTCTAGGTCGGATGACCCATGGATCATCCCTTCTCCTGAACAGGTTGCCTATTTTGGAGAATCGATGCCTCTGACCCCGGTTGAAATCAATTATTGTGAGATAATTGCGGCATCGGATCCTCCTCCTTCTGATAATGCTCCTTTGAGCATGGCTCAATCCCCTTGGCTCAGTGATGCAGATTCACCCGATCCTTTGAGAGAAGTTTTTCCGTCTGATGAAGCTATCATGGAGACTATGTCTCTTGAAGATCTGCCATGGAGTGATGGGCATCATTGTTCCTTGTTTTTTCCCGGCCTGGGGGCAATGTATAATTGTCTCAAGTGTTTTTCATCTCAGGTTCCCTCTCTACTGCTCCAAACTTCCATTTTGACTCATGAAGTTTTCTCGGAAGGAAATCTGGTTTTTACTGATCTCATTTGTTCTCTCCCTACCGACTCTGTTCCGTCTCAATCTGAGGATGATATCCCAGATGAAATTCTCTTCTTAATTATCACTCTCAATCAATGGTATGGTGATATCATCGTGTACCTCCAGACATCGAACTTCTGGTCCTAGTTAACGAAGGATGCTTGATGCCGCATTCAACATCAGTCACAACCATATCGCATTGTCGAAGATACCCTATATTGCGTTAGAGTCGATTTTGTACTCTACCGGTGTTTGACCTTAGAAGAAGCTGAGAAAGTTCTGAATGACTTTCACAGTGGTGCCTATGGCGGTCACATGTCCAGATATGCTACCGCACAGAAGATCCTTCGTGCGGGCTATTTTTGGCTGTCTATATTTAGAGACTGTATTGTTGCAATATGAAAGTGTCATGTGTGCCAGATCTTCCAACACAAGATGCTTGTGCCACCTCTCCCATTACATCCTGTCATTACCGTGGGCCCTTTTTCCAAATGGGGCATTGATTTTATGACATGTAACCCTCACTCGGCCAGGGGGAATGCTTATATCATCGTTGCCATAGATTATTTCACCAAGTGGGACGAACTAATGCCTACAGTGGATGCAGACAATAAGACAGCTACATAGTTCATTTTCAACCATGTGATCATGCATTTCGGCGTTCCTCAAGCCATCATCACTAATCATGGCTCTCATTTTTTGAGACTACATGATGGCAGAGATGACATCTAAGTTGGGGTTGTGTCACGACAGCTCAATGCCATACTACCCTTAGGAAAATGGCCAAGTTCAAGCTGTGAACAAGGTACTTGTCACAATGCTTCAATGAATAATTGGTATACAAAAATCAAGTTGGAATCTCTAGTTGTTTTCAGCTCTTTGGGCCTACTGAACGTCAGTGAAGAGTGCGATCGAATTCACACCATTCCAGTTGGTGTATGGTCTGGAAGCTACTCTTCCGGTTGAATGTGAGATCCCTTCACTAAAATTGGCTGTGGAATTACTTCTCGATACTTCATCAGAGGAATAATGTCTCCTATATCTCGAAATATTGGACGAAACTCATCACTTGACTTCTTTGGTTATTGAGGCACATAAAAATTGGGTTAAAGCTCATTTTGATCAAATGGTTTCTCCATGCTCTTTTATCGAAGGGGACCTCATCCTCTTGTATGATCAAGTCCATGACAAGCTTGGGGTAGGAAAATTCCAACCTATGTGGCATGGGCCCTATATTGTTAAAAATGTATTGAAAAATGGGGCTTATGAGATGATCAATTATGAAGGTCTTCCTTTGGTGCAGCCCAGAAATGGGTTGTACCTGAAGAAATATTATGCTTGAATCATTCTTGCATAGTATATGTACATAGGTGCTTTTTCATTTTTGTGCATGTGTGGTGTGGTGTGCTTTGTAAGCGTTTTTATGCTTATTGGGTCTTCCTGATTGTGCAGATGTCTATTACTCCTTATGTCAGTTTCTCAGATGGTGCCTCTTGCAGTACTAGGAACTTGTCTTCAGTAGCCTAGGTAATTTATAATCCTGCTAGTGAGTTGGTTAATTTACAAGGTGTTTGTCTAGGGCCTGCTACAAATAATGTCGCAGAATATAGTGTCATTTTGGAATTATTAAACGAGGTTGTTAACATTGTTATTCGCGCATTAATTGTACATATATACTCACAGCTTGTGGTTTTACAGCTCAATGGTCTTTATTCAGTTACAAACCCATGTATTTTAAGACTGTATCTACGTATTCATTTACTTGAAATGAATTTTGATTACATTACATATCAGCATATACCCAGACGAATGAATACACTAACAGATGTAGTAGCCAAGAGGGTATTAGATAAACATTTACACAATTTGTAAAAACATCATCATATCGAAGAAAGATCAATGTAGAAAATAGATGTATATATGTCGAGTGTTTGAAACATGTGCATCATATAAAACCAAAAATATACATGTTTGTTTCAATTACATCCGGAGACGACATGTCTCTCAAAAATATGCAAATAAAAATCCTAAGTGACTAATCGGCATGGTGCTCATGGTAGCACGTCACTGCCCGCACCAACTGCCTCAGTAAGCAGTGGAGTCAACTCGGCACCCCCACGATGTGCCTCTGATAAGCTAAGGGAACATCAGCTAAATGAGCATAATCTAGAACCCCACGAGCAATCCCCTCTAGTTTATGTACAAGCTCGTCCCCCTCGCCCCTCTCACCTTGAGCGTCATAAGCAAGAGGGGTCCTCCTCGCTACTTGTGACATTCCGACGGGCCTCTTTGGACCAACATCTGCATACATATAGGATCAGTTTTTAGAACATGCATGTATACCAAAAAATCATAAAACTCATAAAATTAAAAAGAGTCTTACCCAGATCCCTGTCCTAGTCCTCTCGTTCTGGGAGTGGAAGGTCTAGGTCTCCAGTAAAATCTGTACTAGCATAGGGCCAGTCCTCTACGATGATCAACTGTTGTCAAAGCCGGCCAAAGAACTCGGGCCACCATGACATCTGCTGGCTGCCCCCTGCCCTGGTCATCAATGTCGCCCAGCGAGCCATCCGTGGCTCTCTCAACGGTGGATCCGAGACTATCACCCCCTGGCACTGGAAGATAGGTAGTCGCTCCAGGAGGAACGACAAAAAAATTGATCCATTTCCAAACTGTTTCAATATGGTCTGTTTGCATTTTTTGAGTTATCGTTTGATGTTCATAGTCATATCTGTGGCCCAGTCAAACACTGTTGAGTTCATTCACTCTAATGCAAGAAGGAGTTGTGTCTTTGTAGCCTCGTGTGGTGCCTGTGACCCCGCAGCCCGCGTAATGGTATGTATCACTACTCTTAGTGCTAGATCGGGGATGGTTTGAATGTCTACCTTTCCGATATATGTCCCTTTGTGTGCCCCTTGGCACACCCTATCCATGACCATTGTCATGTTTTCACCTAAAGGCCTGGTGCCGGTCAAGATAGGGACTGGACCTCTGCGTGACAATCTAGTGATGAAGTGCACGTCTAACACTTCGAGCTTCAGTACCTGATCTCGAAGTTTGAACTTCTCATCATCCTCATCCCAAATGCTAATCAGATACTGTAGTAGTTTGGGCTGAGCCTGAATACATGGCGTTAAGAAGAATTTTTTCAACCCGCAATTCTGGAGAGCATTCATACACTGCTCATTTCCCATTACCAATTCATCTTCCTCGTTGTGCTCTCTTTCCTTCCATTCAATCACTATTTTTTCTTTATACCTACATCAATTTGGTCATAAACACATTCTAAGATCCCTTGGGTACTTAAAACAACAATTCATTGGCTATATTTTTGTTAAATTCAAACGGAATGTTGGGTTGCATGATTGGTGCAGTTGTTTTGATAACATTCGCGCCACTTGGTGCGACCCCTGTGTGAAGAAGGGTCGGCTGGTGCGGATCCGTGCCTGAAACTTGTGCTAACCGTGGAGGCCCTAATTTTGAAATTCCTCCCCTCAGGGATGCCAAACAGCAAACAAAAGCTATGAAATATGATTTAAAATATGGCTAATGGAAGTGGATCTTACCTGAAGAAGACGAAATCTAGATTAGTCCACTGGATTATTCGCAATCGTCGCCTCAAGATCGCAAAGGAAATGACTCACTATCACTCTGCAAAGAGGTTAAAAGGTGAAAAGTGAATAAGTTTTTACTATTTGTAATATTTATAACTTTTAAAATTAAAAAATGGGTTTTACACTTACTTTTTGTGCAACGACAAGTTTTCACGCAATTAGGACAAAGACATGAGTTGTATTTGATACTTTTTTAGACTCAGTAAAAACACGAAAAAGTCACCCTGGAGTCACCTTTCAGCTCTTTTCTGACTCTCTAAAACTGAAAATATTGCCAAGTCACTTGTCATTTTGAGCTCGTTAAATTGGCTGCAAAACGACATCTACCCAGTATACATTTACCCCTTTTTTGGGTTGGGACAGATTATTTATGAAAAATGAATACCCTAGCCTATCGCGACTAGGAGGTTCTCTCAGACATAGTTTTATACCTTTTCAGATTTGTGGGAATATCTACGAAAAGGGTCTGCTCGATTTTTCTTTTCCACTGTCTTTTCAAACTCTCTAAACATGAAAAGAAGCTGAGTTCTTCCTTTGTCAGACTCGTTAACAACCGATGACATCAGACTTCGTTGTCATGACGTTACTCAAGTTCCTCCTTCCTAGGGCTTGTTAAATTTACTAGGTTGGATTTTTCCAAAGGAAAAAATTATATCACAAGCACATGTTATCCCCTTCAAGCTTGTTTTCAAAAAATAATTGGGGTACTCGCCAGAAATGGTGGGGGAAAATGGAACCAGTATCATAGTCGTGTCGATAGTATGTCGCTCTTGAACATGGCACTTGTCTGCATTTGTGTCGGGTTTGGGACATCTCATCTCGTTATCTACTTTCCTTCATGGGTTTGGGTAATATATTTTGACTGCTCATCTGATCTTTGCCACATCACCATGACCTCAGATCCCTTGATGTCAAATACTTCCAAATCCAATGTCGCGCTGCTGATATGTTCAAGAGAAGTTGGCCTCTGTAGTTTTGAACCTCCCTCTGATTCTCTGTTGGTCTTGATTCACAAACATCATGTTACTTTGTCTCATGTCAATGATGTGGGAAACATTATAGCCCACCTTCAATCAAGGTCACTTCCTGTCGACTTCAGCTCATTATCCAGGAAGCTGATCTAGAGACTCCCTTTAGGTAACTTGGAGCCTGCATGCCTCAATTGCAAGTTCTTCACATTCAATGCAAGGTTGTCCTTATTGGCCTTCAATCAGATGATTTTGCGAGTGTTCGACACTAGCTCACTATTCACATTCCATATATTATACATTTTTTACCTTGAGAGTCATTTTCATTATTGGTGGTTTCTCTCGCATCTGTTAATGACTTTCATTATTGGCTGGTAATCAGAAGATGTTATTGCATGTTCGACTTCAGCTCACATATTCGCATGCTTGAACTTGTACACTGTTCGGGTCAAGATGGAGCACAAGACCTTGGATTTTGTCTGATAAAATTCCAAGCTATGAGTTCTTTGTGGATTATTATGATTTATTACATGACTCATTCGATTGGATGGCTATGACCATACCTGATTCTACTTGTTGATCCTTATTTACTAGATGGCTGCATCCATACCTTGGATCCTGGTTTTTTTACACTCTATTATGGATGGCTGCGCCCATACCACATATCATGTATTAGAGATATCAGTTGTATTTGTATTTGCAGGTCTTCCAACGGTAGTGTTTTCAGTTGGGCACGTTCTCATAAAGCATTTCACCCGTCCCTCTCTCTCAGACCTCATGCTTTAGGGGGCATCTATTACACAACATTTTTCCACCGTCCCTGCAATCCCTCATCCCGTACATTGGAGGACTATTCCTGTGACCTATGACCAGTAAAATTTCCTGAAAACACCTTGATGGCATCCTTCTTCATAAGGACAAGAAATCTCCTCAAGAAAATTTCCTCTGAAAAACCTTAAAACCCATGTTTTGGCATTGGCGCGGGTAGCCAGTTCATCCCTCGCACCAATGGGGAAAATGTGCACTAGTGGGCGGGCCAGCTGGCACTCTGTCCCTATCTTTCACTCATGCCAAGCCTATTAAGGAATGTTTTTTAAAAATAGAAGGCAGAAGTTTGATTCTAACAACTTTAAAAATCATCAAAAAGGGGCTGGGTTGTTTGCCTTCAGATCTCCCTGATTAGGAACTGGTTTTCCACCTCTCATGGAACCTTCCTAAGAGATAGGACTCTCCCTCATGATTATAGGGAGCCTAACCTCTCCTTCTCCCTCTATAAAAGCCTACCCTCTCCATTTTATAGCTAGCTGAACATTTGGGAAGAAAACTATAGCTGAGTGACTATTGAAAGCCGAGCTAAGGAGAACCTCATAAGAGAGAGAGCCTTGTCCAAATTCCCGACAAGATTTGTGAGACACGCTCTGCTAGAAGCCCTGCGAAAGGAAGAACGTGACGTCAAAACTCGGTTGTAATATTTCTTTTACATTTTAATATATGATCGACTACGTTATTGGTTCCACTGTTGTATTGCTTATTTGTGTAATGCAATTTAGTTTAATCCTTTCTGACTAATTTATAGTTACATGTTTGAATTATTACATTGTATGCGGTTGTTTCTTCTCTGCATGTGCACAAGTGTCCAAACGCGGTCAATGGTGGGATTGTGATCTGTCAAGTTAGGAACGGGAAGTAGTGCTTCTTCTTCGATGACACTAGCATAGGACTTGAGGTAGGTTATCTATCGTAGCTTTGTCTTTTGTAACTAGGAACCAGTATCGTAGCGTGTCTTCTTTGTTGCTAGACCCACTCTAGGGCTTGTGGGATCGCCTCTCTTCACAGAGGGGATTTACCACTCCAACACTAAGATTAACCTTAACCTTAGACTTAACACAACCTTAACCTTAACCTAACCTTAACCCTAACCTTAACCTTAACCTTAACATAACCGTTAACATTAACCATTGCTTAACCTTATCGTTAACCTTCACCTTAACCTTAACACAACATTAACATTAATGTTAACCTTAACCTTAACCTTAAAATTAACCGTAACCTCACCTTAACAATAACATTAACGTTAACCTTAACCCTAACCTAACCTTAACCTTAACCTTAATCTTAACCTTAACCTAAACCTAACCTTAACATGAACTTAACCTTAACCTTAACCTTAACCATATCCCTAACCTAAACTTAACTTAACCTTAACCTTACCCTAACCTTAACCTTATCCTTAAACTTAACCTTAACCTTAACATTAACCTAACCTTAACCTTAACGTTAACCTTAACCTTCACCTTAATTTTAGCCTTAACCTTAAGATTAAGGTTAAGGTCAGGTTAAGGTTAATGTTAAGGTTAATGTTAGGTTAAGGTTAATGTTCATGTTAAGGGTAAGGTTAACACTGAGGTTAAGGTTAAAGGGTTTAGCTAAGGTTATAGTTAGGTTAGGGTTAAGGTTAAGGTAAGGTTAAAGGTACATTAGGGTTAAGGTTAAGGTTAAGGTTATGTTAAGGTTAAGGGTTTAGTTAAGGTCAAGGTTAGGTTAAGGTTGAGGTTAAGGTTAAAGTTAAGGTTAAGTTTAGGGTAAGGATAAGGTCAAGGTTAAGGTTAAGGTTAAGTTTAAGTTTAAGGTTAAGGTTAGGGTAAGGTTAATGCTAGGTTAGGTTAGGGTTAAGGTTAAGTTTAAGGTTAAGGTTAAGGTTAAGGTAAAGGTTAGGTTTAGGTTAAGATTAAGGTCAGGGTCAAGGTAAGGTTATGGTTAGGTAAAGGTTAGATTTAGGGTTAAGTTGAAGGTTAAGGTTAAGGTTAGTTTAAGGTATGATTAAGCTTAAGCTTAAGGTTAAACTTAATTTTAAGGTTTAGGTTAGGTTAAGGTTAAGGTCAAGGTTTAACTTAAGGTTAGGTTAAATTTAAGGTTTAGGTTCAGTTAAGGTTAACCATAACCTTAACTTAAACCTTAACCTAAACCTTAACCTTAACCTTAACCTAAACCTAACCTTAACCTTAACCCTAACCCTAACCTAACCTTAAAAATGACATTAACCTTAACCTTAACCCTAACTTAACCCTTAACCTTAACCTTATCCTTACACTTAACTGAACCTAACCTTAACCTTAATGTTAAGGGTAAGGTTAGGGTAATGTTAAGGTTTATCCTAAGTTTAATGTTAAGGTTAGGTTAAGGTTAAGGTTAGGGTTAAGGTTAAGGTTAAGGCTAAGGGTTTAGTTAAGGTTAAGGTTATGGTTAAGGTTAAGGTCAAGGTTAAGGTTAAGGTTAGGGTTTAGTTATGGCTAAGGTTAAGGGTAAGGTTAGGGTTAAGGTTAATGTTAAGGTTAGGTTAGGGTTAAGGTTAAGGTTAATGTTAGGTTAGGGTTACATAAGAGTATGTTTAACACTAAGGTAAGGTTAAGTCCTTACCCTAGGTTAAGGTTTAGCCTAAGGTTAGCCTTACCTGACCTTAATATTAGCCTTAACCTTAACCTTAACCTTAACCTTACCCTCACCCTTAACCATAACCTAACCCTAGCCTTAACCTTAACCTTAACCTAACCTTAACCTTAACCTTAAACTTAACCCTAAACTTACCCTTACCATTAACCATAACCTAACCCTAACCTTAACCTAACCTTAACCTTAACCTTGACCTTGAGGTTAAGGTTAAGTTTAAGGTTAGGTAAGGTTCAGATTAAGGTTAAGGTTAGGTTAAGGTTAAGATTAAAGTCAAGGTCAAGGTTAAGGTTAGGTTAAGATTAACACTAACCTTAACCTTAACCTTACCTTAACCTTAACCTAACCTTAACCTTAACATTAACATTAATATTTACCTTAACCTTAAGGTTAAGGTTTGGCTCGGTTAGGGTTAAGGTTAAGGTTAAGGTCAAGCTCAAGCTCAAGCTCAAGCTCAAGGTTAAGGTTAAGGTAATGTTAAGGTTAAGGTTAAGGTAAGGTAAGGTTAAGGTTAAGGTTAATGTTAACCTTAACCTTAAGCTTAAGCTTAAGCTTAAGCTTACGTTAACCTAACCTTAACCCTAACCTAACCCTAACCTTACCTTAACCTTAACCTTCACCATAACCTAACCCTAACCTTATTTTTAGCTTTAACCTTAACCATAACCTAACCTTAAGCTTGACCTTAACCTTACCCTAACCTTAACCTTCACCTTACCCAAACCTTAACCTTCACCTTACCCTAACCTTAACCTTAACCTTAACCTTGACTTAACCTGAACTTAACCTTACCTAAACCTAACCTTAACCATAACCTAATGTTAACCTTGACCTTAACCTTAACTAACTTAACATTAACCTTAACCTTAACATTAACCTTACCCTTAACCTTAACCATACCTTAACCTTAACACTAAGTTAAATAATTCTAGGGTTAAGGATAAAGTTAAGGTCAAGGTTAAGTTTAAGGTAAGGTTAAGGTTAAGGTCAAGGTTAAGGTCAAGGTTAGGTTAGGTTAGGGTTAATTTTAAGTTCAAGGTTAAGGTCAAGGTGAAGGTTAGATTAAGGTTAAGTTTAAGGTTAAGGTTAGGTTATTGTTAAGGTTAAGGTTAAGGTTATGTTAAGGTTAAGGTTAGGGGTAAGGTTAATGTTAAGGTTAGGGTTAGGTTAAGGCCAGGATTAAGCTTAAGGTTAATGTTAAGGTTAGGGTAAGTTTAAGGTTAAGGTTAGGTTAGGTTGAGAAGGTTAAGGTTAATGTTAATTTTAAGGTTAAGGTTAAGGTTATGTTAAGGTTAAGGTTAGGTTAGGTTAAGCTTAAGGGTAAGGTTAATGTTAAGGTTAAGGGTAATGTTAATGTTAAGTTTAAGGTTATGTTAAGGTTAAGGTTAGGGGTAAGGCTAAGCTTAAGGTTAAAGTTAAGGGTAATGTTAAGATTAATGTTAGGGGTAAGGTTAGGTTAAGGTTAAGGGTTTAGTTAGGTAATAGTTAAGGTTAAGGTAAATATTAAGGTTAAGTTATGGGTAAGGTTAATGTTAAGGATAATGTTAAGGTTAAGGGTAATGTTAAAGTTAAGGTTAGGCTAAGGTTAAGGTTAGGGTAAGGTTGAGGTTATGGTTAAGATTAAGGTTAAGTTTAAGGTAAGGTTAAGGTTAGGGTTAGGTTAAGGTTATGGTTATGGTTAAGGTTAAGGTTAAGTTTAAGCTCAAGTTTAAGGTTTCGGTTAAGGTTAAGGTTAAGGTTAAGGTTAATGTGAGGTTGAGGTTAAGGTTAAGGTTAAGGTCAAGGTTGAGGTCAGGGTCAAGGTTAAGGTTAAGGTCAAGGTTAACCTTAAGGTTAAGGTTAAGGTTAATGGTAAGGTTAAGGTTTAGGTTAAGGTTAAGGTTAAGGTGATCCAGGTGGATATTGGTGGCAACCCACATATTCCACTTGGGGCCCCACCATTGTCTCTTTCAGTTTTTCAGTTTCAACACAACTTATTATTTTTAGAAGTTTTTCGGGTCTTGAACTTTCGGATCCATTTTGAGGCCCTAAACGATGTTTTTTTGGAAAATCGGGAGTGTTACACAATAATTTGTTACCGTCCCTGCAATACCCTATCCCGCGCATTGGAGGGATTATTCCATGACCTATGAGCAGTGACATGACTTGAAACCACTTTCATGGCATCCCCCTGAATAAGGACATTCATTCCCCTGAAGAAAATTCCTTGTGAAAATCCCTAAAAATAGCCTTTTTGGCCTTGGCGCGACTAGTCAGTGTTATACCCACGCTAATGGGGGAAATCCTCCAAAGAGGGCGCACCAGCTAGTGCGATGTCTCAGTGTTGTACCCGCGCCAGGATTATTAAGAAGTTTTTTTAAAAATAAATGGCAGAAGATTGACTCCAACCAATTCCTGAACTGGTCTCTAAATTGAGTTGGGAGGTTGGGCTCCGGATCTCCATGTAGAGGAAGTGGTTTTCCACCTCTCATGGAAGCTTCCTTGAGGATAGGGCCAATTCCATGATTGTAGGGATCCCAACTCCTCTTCCACCATCTATATAAGCTTGCCATTTTCCTTTGCAAGCTAGTCTCCAAGAGCCTTCATAGCCTAAAGAATGTTGTAAGATCCTTGATAGTCCTCATAGAGCCAAATCAGTAGTAGGGAGATTATTGTCAAGACAACCAGAGAGAGAGGCTTGTCCCATTCCTGACAGGCTTTACCGGGACGTATTCCACTGTCGACCTGCCAAAGGAGGATTCAACGTTAGAGCTAGGTTGTATCTTTCTTTGCATTAATTAATGATAAGTGACTTTGGTTATGGTTCCATTCGTATTTTTCATTGTGATCATGAGTTGTGTCTTCTCTGACTGATACATAATTGCATATATTGGGTTTACACTTGTATGTTTGTTATGTTTCGTGTCTATGCAGGTGTTCGATTGTGACAAGTGGGAGAATTGTGATCTGCTGGAGCAAGGAAATGGAAGTGCTATCTTCTCTACGAATAACAGGGTTGGAATTAAGGTAGGCCTTCTTCGCAATTTGGTCTATTGCAATTAGGAATTTGCACCTTAGCATGATACAATTTTTGCTAGACCCGATCTGGGCTAGTAGGGATCGCCTCTGTCCGTAGAGGGGATTTACCTCTACAACAAATTGGTGACTCCACTGGGGAGATAAAAGTTTGTTGTTTGCTTTATAAACTACAGAAGGAGCCTGAAGTTAGCCAGATAGCCTTCGAAACGCTCTTTCTTTGCATTAGAGAAAGTAGATGAATGCTGCTTCAGTCAATCTCTGGTCTAGTTTATGAAATGAACATTTGGAGTATTGTCTTCTCTTTTCGATCGATTATTGAATTTGCTTGCTTGATCATCTCTTTCAGTTGGCTCTTTTCATGTGCTTGGCTTTTATTAAGCTTTGGCTCTTTTCGTGTGTTTGGCTTTTATTAAGCTTCACCATCACTGGTCTGTTTCTTGGATTGCTCTTTTTATTTTTACATAGTAAACTCGAGTGGCGTGCTTATTAGCTTGACAGTCACGCCAATTTGTGCTTGTTGCCAGTTTACTACCCACGCCAATCCTGTTATGGCACTAGATTTAGCCTGACAGCCATGCCAATACTATAAGGTGCTAGGGTTTTCTCTATTTTGAGCTTTATGAGCTTGATCTGTGATTTTGATTTCATTTTTACGACTGCCTGAGTGTTCTGGAGCCTTGTTTGACTAACTGTGGCCTTCATCCTTTGGTTGTTTGCCCTCTTCTATCAATTTTTCATTCTAGCCCTAGGGCATCTAGGTGCTATAGTGTGTTGAGCCTCTCGTGGGAGCTTTTGGTTTCTATCTGTTCAGTCAACTTTGTGATTGCTTCTCTGCATTCGTTTGGTGGTTGTCTATCATTTTGTTGCATTTTTTGAGTGATTGGTTTCTTCCTCATTCAAATTCCGCATTCTCTCATTTTGGGCCTAGATTACATGGTTCATTTGAGTCTTTGGGATTCTCTTGGTTTTGAGGGATTGTTTTGTCAATTTGAGCTCTGATTGTGTGCTTGCATTGAGTGAAATTTGATTGTTTTACTCCTTTGTTATCACTTCTCAAATTGATTGTTTCATTAGTTTTCATTTTTTTTAGTGTACTTTGCTCTTAAACATTGAAAATACAAAAAAAATCTCTTTTGTTCTTGATTAGTTAATGCAAATTGAATATTTTCTCTGTTATTAGTGATTAGTAACTCTAAAATAAAAGCTTTTAGTTTCCATTAGCTGCATTAGAGACGTCACTGGTTGTTGTCTGGTCATTTTGTTATTTCTGTGAAAAGCTCTTTACTCTCTCATAATTAGCTTTCATCGAATGAAATGATATAATGTAGGCATGTAGTGTGCATTTAGGATATTTTGAGACATTACACTCACTAGGGCCTGAAAACTGAAACATAATTGAAGATTAACATTAAAATTTATTCAATTTACACTAAGGCAGCATTGAAACATTAACGAAACATTTAGAGGTCTAGGCTAGAGACGTGTTTCAGCATCGTTAAACCTAGTAGTTGTCGTTCGCCTCTTGGCTTTAGACAACACTAGCACGGACTTGTGCTCCCCGTACCGTTGAGTATATAAAGGGAGACCCCACTAGGTTTCTATCCTTTATCCATAGGAAGTTGAGTCTGCCGCCCTATACCTGTGATACACCAGACACAGTTTTCCGGGAGATTTCCTGCACGTACATTAAGTCCTTGGTTGATTTCTCCTTCATTTTGAAACCAAGGTGTATATTGTAGTTCACGGTTATTTGGTACACCCTTTGCCTAGTATTCCTGAGTAGTCATTTTGATCTTATCTGACTCCTTAAATTTGAAAAGATCACCAAGTACTTTTCCTTTCACGCTTGCTTCAAAATTGAAAGAGATAGAGTCATCTTTTATCCATTTCTCGACTCTTAAAACATGAAACGGTGAAGTTTCTAAGTTTCAATGTGGTAAAATAAATCACCTGCGATCATATGCCCTGTTAGAATTTTCTTGTTGGCTGTTTGATTGTGTGCCTTGATTTTTTAGCCTGTGTGTTGTGTTTGATATTTTCCTTTTATCATTACTGTCACAGTGGTGGAACCTTCAGTTTCATCTACTGGTAGTCCATATACGGATGATTCATCAAAGGTCTCGCAATCCTCTATTGAACCACAACAACCCATTGTTTCTAATTTTCCTGACGGGGGACCGGTTCTGTCTGAGCTTCCCTTTGGAGGACCAGTTGAGTTCAATTGGCCCTTATCTGACACTTGGTCTGGATTTGGAGTAGGGGAACATTTCCCTCCTCTTACATCAGGTTCGCATTTTATAGCTGCTGTTATTCCTCCTAGTCCTTGCCGTCTTCTAGTAGATCTAGCGACAGGTTCAGATATGGGCTCGTCCAGCCATTCTCCTGGTGAGGAAATCCCCATGTCTGGTGAAGATTACCAGTTTTTCCCAGAAGACAACCCCGAGTTGTCTATCATGTATTCGCCTAGTCCCTCACTTCTAGTGGGATATAGATCTTTGAGTCAGATCATGACCGCCATTGCCTCTATGGGGATATCAACTCCCTCTATGAGGCTGGTTATTCCTTCATTGGTGATTTCTCCAAGGACACCCATCATGTCATCCCCTCAGGTCACTTCAGTTCCTATCAGGCCCACCATCTATGTGGCCGCATCTACACCCGCTGTTACCACTCAGTCCATAAGGACCACATCGCTTCCCAAAGACGTCTATATAGCATCTGCTATGCCGGAGAACATCTCTCCTGAGGAGTATTGATTGTCCCTACAAAAATCGAACCCCGAGGTCATAAAATCCTCTCAAGATCCCAACCGCCCATATTTTTTGCATTATGCATAGGATAGTACCCCTGTTTACATTTTTCCATATCAATATGATGAGTATGGGAATCCTTTACGTTTACTCGCTCTAGAGGCTTATCTCCATGGTCAAGGTTTTCCATCTAACCAGGCTGGACAAACCTACAACCCGCAAGAGCAACCCTTCCAGGGCCAACCTTCGGGCCAACTTGGTTATCCTTACAACCCGCAAAGACAACCCTTACAAGGCTATCCTTCGGGCCACCAGGGGTTGTTATATGGTCCACAAGGACAGTCCTACAACCCTTTAGGTCAACCTATATAGCCTCACCCTGTGGTCCAACCAGGGCAACCTCAAGGACCCACAGGTCAATCGGCGTACCGACCGGGGCCGTTGTACGGTCCTGGGGGGCAAGTCCAACCTTCAGAACCTGTGCAACCTTAGTATCCTATTGGTCCAAATGTTGCAAATTAGCCAGGATCATCTTATGGTCCTGTTGCAGGTCAAAATGGTTACCATCCACAACCTGGCCCCATTCCACCACCACGCCAACCAGCTCATCCAGCTCAGTCTGGTGCCCCACATCAGCCAGGCCAACCTGCACAACCAGCGTAACCTGTTTACCTGGGTCAACCTGCTCAACCAGGTCAGCCCATCCAGCCAGGTCAGCTTGTCCAACCAGGCCAGCCTGCACATCCTGTTAACCCTACCCAACTTCCGATGTACTCGATGCCACAACCAAATTAACTGGTGAACCCTAATTATCAGGCTCAACATGGTCCCACCTACCAGCAGGCTGCTCAACCCCAAGGTGGTTACTATTCTCAAGGTCCATCTCGACTGACTTATAACCTACCCCAAGGTTCCCATTATTACACCCAACAACCCGGCTACACTTATACTCAGCAGCCAAATCCACAGCCTGCTCAAACGAGGCTGACATAAAATCAAGGTCCATACTCTGGTTATCAACCCCCGTACACTAGTTACCAGTAGCCATATCAGACTGGTTATACGCCCTATACCCCCTATGGTCAGAATCCTCCAGGACAGAACCCATGGGGCCATTGATACACTCAACCAACATGGAGTACAGGTACAGGTCCTTATCGAGGGCCTGGTATGCCTTTTAATCTGTAGTTGTTGTTCTTGGCTACCTTGGAGTTACCGAAAGTTTCAAAATTAACCAATGATCCAATTCTTCACAATCCTTATTGGCCCCCGGTTTCGACCAAGGTACCCGGCAACTACCCTAAGTTTGAACGTAAAGCTGGAGAAGACCCCCAAGCCCATGTAATGACCTACCATCTATGGTGTTCGTCTAACTCTTGGGTCGATGATTCAATTCATCTACGTCTCTTCTAGCGCACTCTTATCGGTGCTGCCACTAAGTGGTATATCGAATTACCCTGTGGCATCTTTCAAGATTTCAACACGTTATCCATGGCTTTTTTGACTCACTTTCAATTACTGGTTCGTTACGAAGCCGGGACGCATTTCCTGACTTCTTTGAAGCAGGATAAAGCCACCCATATATCTGATCATATTCATGAGTGGCGACATCGTCGTAGACTGATCAAGTTTGATATACCTGATCAGCTACTAACTCATTGTTTCACCACGTCCTTCGTTAACAAAATCACCCAATATATTGCTATGGGGGCATGTGTGACTGAAGAACAAGCCATCGCACGTGCCCAGTACCTGGATCTAGTGTACTCTCAGTCTGGCACGCTTTATGATATTTTGACTGATTCTCCACGGACGAGAACCTATAAAGCACCACCTACCCCTGTGATGGATGGTGTTATTGGTTCCGTGTCTAAAAATTCTCGAAAATATTCAAATGGGAAGCAAAATTCCAATTCTTCCAATAATTCTGCTCTTCCCGCTCCTCCAGATTCTGGGAAAACTACAGAGGTCAACGCTGTTTAGGCTAATCCTTCAGAAAAGGCCTCCAAAGGAAAGAAGAAGGGAAAAGGAAAATCCAAACCCAACGCCCCTAAACTAGAGTCTTCTAAACCTCATACTGATGATGGTTCTCAACACAAACCGATGTACCCCTGCCTTATTTGTGAAGGAGATCATTATACCAAGGATTGTCCTCGACGATCTGAAATTAGTCAACTTATCAAAGGCTCCAAAGGGACTCCGGCAGTTCTCAAAGAACCGTTCCCATCTCAGTAGACCCAAATGGTTGAACAAACTTTACCATCTGCACCATTTGTGTCCCAGGTATTTATGATAAATGGTGCTGCACTTGTCTCAATTGCTACGCGCTCGAAGGATTATACCAGATCGCGTCAGGCAGTTGGGAAGGAAGTTGTGGATGGCCCACCTCCTCCACCTGTCTCCGGTCCTTTGGAAATTTAGAAGCCTACTGCTGAACTGTTGTGAGGCCACCCTCTAAAGGTGTTCTACGAAGATCTTCCTACAATCCAAATGCTCGTGTCGCTCAACACTACAGTATTGTTGAGGATTTGGCACAGGTGCCTTCTGCTATGTCCACATTGGAATTCCTCCAAAGTTTCTCTTCGTAATGGAAATATTTGTTGTCTACGATCGATGTAATTGATCCCACTGATTCTAATCTTCTCACCTTCGACCTAGAAAACTTTACTCCTCGACTTCCGCATCAAATTGCTCTTGTGATCTAAGTCGGGATCAACGGTCTAAACATCCATAGGGCTGTTGTGGATGAAGGTGCTTCCACCCATGTCATGTCATCTACCTGTTGGAAGGCCATTGGCTCTCTAGCTCTTTCATCATCTCCCAATGCCTTAGAAGCATTTGATGGTCGGGAATCAAAACCCCTGGGTGTTCTCGAGAGTTTGTCGATTATGTTACAAGGGAAGACAGTCAATGTAGAAGTAGAAGTGGTTGACAGCAAGCTTAACTAAAATCTTCTTGTCGACTGCAGTTGGACTCATGCCATGTTATGCATGCCATCTATTGATCATGTCAACCCCCTATTAAATTCTGACAAGCAATCTCGCTTAAGCCTTTCAAGGCCCCTCTTTTTCCCCTGAGAAATTCGTTTTCTACTCATCGTTACCTTCTCCCAGCCTCAAAACTACATAAAAGGGCTGAAATCCCACATTATAATATATTTAAGGCCTAGCACCTTTCGGCCCTAGCCCCTGCACCTTTTTCTCCACATGACCGAAATTCGGAATCGAGCACTAGCCATGAAGGCGCTTATCACATATATATATCGGGTGCATTATTATTTGTCGATCTGTACAGATCAGACGACATTCACAAGGCTCCATTGCGACCGTGGCCCACCCCATCCACCATCCGATCAACCTGCAAAATCAACAGTCCATAGTGCACTTGTTCACTGTGCAAAACCTATTGGTTTATATCGCACCGCCTTTCAGAGGCGGGTGGTATTTCTAATTTTGGAGAGATTCCATTCATCACGTGACACGCGTCATCAAGCACTGTTTGAAAACCACTGCTCATCACGTGTTATAGTTTGGCAGAAGATCCGGCGCGATATGTACGTGAGCCGTCCGATCTATAGTGGCCCATCCAATGGTGATCGCTCCACAAAGTTTCTCACGAGTTAACACGGGGAAATCGTACCCCTGGCCCACCGTTCATCGCCCTCTGACGCATTTTCAGCCATCGATATCATCTTGAGATCGGACGGTCTAGATCACCTACCTCCCCACCATCAACACGTGTCTTCCGCCCCGTCACCATTCCATGTGCTTGTCATATTTTTCCTCCACCCTTATATATTTTATTCATTAGTCGAATTCCAATGTTTTACGTTAAAAACTTTCACCAGTCCATCCTCCATCATTTCACTGTGTTTTTTGCCGCCTGTTGGGGTTCCCATTTTTGGCCAGATTGGCAAGAAAAAAAGATGAGACAACATCAAACCACTTTCAGACCTCAGGATCTAGCCCTCCTGGGTCCAGAGAGGGATCTCTCTATATGAGCAAAGGTTTTATGTCTTTAAGGCTCAATTTTTTATGATATTATGCTAGTTATTGGCACATGGTTTGTTTGTTTAATTTGAATTTTGGTTGTTGCGAATCAGGAAGGAAGGGTTCAATATAGAACAAGGATGAACAAGGGATATTTTAGGCAAAGGAGAGGTGAATCAGAGAACATCAAGACCATTGGGAAATGGAGTCAGGAAAGGGTTTACTTGCTATCAACATGCAAACTTTCAATTGGGCTAGTCATCTAAAGCATTGGATCCTAAAATGATTTGATGGAATGGAAAAATAAGAAGAGCAAGGTGAAAAGGTGGAAAGGGAGATAAACACCAATTTTCTGTCTATATATCAAGTCAGAGGTCATTTAACTCCAGACCTGCTTGGAAATACTTGTAGGCAACTCTCAAAGGTGGTTAAAAAACATCTTGAGCGAAACTTAGATAGGTTTAAGATACTGAAATGATCCTGGAGAGAAAGAGACTGAGTTCTAAACTCCTAGTATTACCGATTCATTCAATTAAACACGAGCAAGAACATATAAGAAACAGATTCAATAATTCATACATTAGCTAGTAGGCAATATCATCCACTACACTGGTTAAACCATTTGAAATCTATTCTGAGACAACATATTAAGTAGAAAACATTAAGGCAAGGAGAGAAGAAACATGAGGTGCCTAACAAGTGAAAATCTCATGCCAAATTTATGATGCAAGCCAGAAGAAATGGAATGAAGTGGAAATAAACACATAGATAGGAAAAAATCACCTTAGCTTTAGATCAGGATCCAAAGAAATTTGCTTGCTATATTAAGAACAAAACTAGTCAAGTAAAACATAGCCAAAGGCTTGATATTCTATCTGAAAACCTTCCTCAGCCTATCTTACAGTCTTACACAAAGAACTTGTCTCAAGAGAACAACTTGCATTCTATTGATATCCAATCAACAAACATTAAAATAGTTTCCTTCTGAGTTTTATAGCAGAAGATGAGCCGAGGAAATAGGTGAAGCACTAAATGGAACATTAAAATACAGAAAAGAAGAAGAGGGCCGAAGCCCATTCTATTTTAACTCTTTGCATTAATCCCTGGTACCTTTGGAATGAAGGAGCGATCTTCTCCAGCTTCCATTTATTTTGGTATGGTCCTGATGTAGTCTAGCTGCAGCAGTACTCCATAGTACTGTGGTGAATAAAAAAACTAGTGCACAATTGACTGGATGGTCTGCCATACCGCATTAACAACTGCTCTGGTAGCATAGGACTGTGGTCAGGGCGAAAATTTCTTCACTGGGGCACGGCATGGAGTAAAAGCATTATGGGCACCCGTCCTTTTATGAAGAAAAATACTCTACTAATGTGAATCTGTGATAATATTTCCCATAATGTCTTTGACCTGGTATCTTGCCTTCAAATCACTGGAAAACGGGCTCAAGATCCTCTATTACATGACTCAAACTTTCTACTGCTCACTAATACTCTTTGCCTTCTTGCACGTTGCCTTCTGACTGTGAAGTTTGGGCTTTTAATGGCTCTGGGGAGAAATGTACAGAGTTTAAACTCTGCCCCCTTCATGAAAGTCCCACAAGGCTCTGTCCCAGGATTTCTTCATGATTTAGGCCTCTGAACCATGGTCCTTTCTGCATTTTTGGCTGCTAAAATCAAGATTGTGTAATCATGGCGACCTTCACCATTCGAAAACCCTGCAAAACACGTAACCTGGTGATGAAATCCATGCAAAGGGAAGACTGGTTATGGAGGATGTAGGAAATGATAGTGCAGCGGTGGTGAAACAGTTGTTTTATGTGAAATAATGGTGAAAAATGCAGTGAAGTGGTGAAATATGCAAATAATAGGGTTTGGTGGAGAAATACATCGTGGGCCATTCGATCATGGTCTATGGGCGTAGATCAACGACGAAGATCAAACAACGAAATGATATATGAAATGGGGTGGGATATATGGTTTACAATGTAAAACGTTGATTTTAATGCTAAATGCGAAAACTTTGGTTATATGCAGAAATACATAGAAATGCAGTGAATGGGATGAAATGCACGTATGAGGTGGGACCCATAGGTATGAACCGCAATCGGAGATCGGAGTTGGGAGTGGGACACAATGGTACACATGAAAACCTCCAATGCGATTAGAAGGGAAAAATGCTGACCATAGGATCGGTGGGAGAAAATAACGACAGATATTAGATCGGCCAAACACAATCGGCAGGGCCAAAGGGGCATCACATACAAAAGTTGCGATTGCGATCGGGTGAGAAGAGCGATAGCCGTTGGATCAGCGAGGGGAACGGATGGCTAGGATTTGGTCGGATCAATCGCAATCTGGGGAAAACGGGGGTGACACACATTGCAAATTCTGATTGCGATTAGGCGGGAAGAGCGATGACCGTCAGATTGGTAGGGAGGACAAACAGTCGGGATGTAATCGGGAGATGGCGGGATTGGGAATCGGAAGACAGGGCTTGCGATTGATTGGGGGGAGACAGCGATTAGGGGGAGGTTGCGATTGGAACTCCGCCGTTGGATCTCTGTGATAGATCGATGGTGTTAAACGCATCGCAGGACTTAATGTATTAAAACCATCGCATCAGATTTTTTCAATGTAACAAAGGGATTTTCTCCTCCGACGATCTTCCGATTTCGATTAGCACTTAGGACTTAAGCGCTTGGTCCTAGCGGAAGGGCATGTGTGGGAAGTGGTTAGGGCTAAAGAGAAAGGGGCTAAGCCCTTATAATAAGGTTGGAAAGTGGGTTTTAGCCCATTTTAATGGATTTTAAGGGTTAGGAAGGGAAACGATAAGGGAAAAAAATGGAAAAATCAGCCAAAAAAAGGGCAAGGGGAGGATTCAAAGGGGATTTTGGGTACGATTTAGGATGGCAAGGGGGGATTTTTAGGGAAGGAAAGGGGACTTTGGGAAAAGGGGAAAAGATAAAGTGGGGGAATTTTGCATGGATACAAGGGGCGAAATAAGGCCTTTTTGAGCAAAAGTTATCATTCAGCAAGGCTCATGGACATCAAGGATAGGGATGAACAGTTAAAGGGAGGGAAACTAGGAAGGCTTCAAGGATGATGTTTTTTCAAGGGAAATGCATTCCTTGAAGGCTCACAAAACAATCTAGCCCCTTGCTTGCATTGTCAAGGAATTCATAAGGGGCTAACAGTGGCTCCACATGGGGATGGCTTCTTCTTGAAGGATTCAAGAATTCAGAAATTGATCTTTGGTGTAGGCCAGATGCCTATTGCTTAAGCCACCTTCTTTCTTTGATTTTCAACTGCCACAAATATGATAGATCAGCAGAACATTCTCAAACAATCTACCTACCCATCCTACAATCCTAGCATTTTTTCTTCTAGGGTGCATTTGAACTAGTAGACCATTTACATCATTTATTTTTTTAACAGAAAACAAACCTATTCTAAATCTACCCTTATCGCTCCATGAGACCAGATTAGACTGTTGGTATCATATGTTTCTCTACCTAATCTACTATCTGCTGGGATTAAACTGTCCAGCAGATTTCTTCTCTATATTCTACAGCAAAAATTTAAAAACAACCACACTAGGATTATACAGTCTAGTATGTTGTTGATCCAAGGAATAAAGACAGTTGCACATGGATAGAAAACTATTGAAAACTGAAAAAAAAAAACTGTGAAGACTTGAAATCTGAAACTTGAAGTACCCATATTTCTATGTGACTCAAAATTTGAGCATATTATAGTCACTTTCTTTTACTTCATTTCAACTCTAGTTTTGGGCATATTAGAGCTGATTCTTCTTTTTTCTTTGCTGGTCTAGATTTTGAGCATGTTAGGACCAGCTGCTTTTCTTTCTTTGGCTCAATTTTTGTGCATATTAGAGCCAATATTTTATACCTCAGAGGTTCATGTTTTGAGCATGTCTGAACCTATTTTCTCTCTATTTTTTGGAACATTTTCTCTTTTTCTTGAAAAAAAAAACTACAATGGTATGTACAATGGGAATAGAAACTGGAAATTGTAAATCAGTAGAAGTAGTGTTTGAGCATATTGGCATTGACAGGGCCCCCAAACAACTCAGTGCCATCTAATTCTTGTAAGAAGAATGCATTTGGACCCATAGTAGTTTGAATGGTGTATGGACCTTGCCACAAGCTGTCAAACTTGCCATGCTTTCCTTTGTCCTCTCTCCTTGAGTCACACTTCAGAACTTTATCCCCAATTTTGAAATCAGCAGCTTTGGTTCTTTTGTCAAACAACCTCTTTATGTTTTCCTAAACTTTGACAACTCTGTTATAAACCTCTTCTCTTGTTTGCTGGAGATGAACTATTTGGTATATTATTCTCACCATACTGTCTTCTTCTGTTTGAATATCCTAGACCAGCCTAATTACCGGTACCCCAAGGCTGGTAGGAAATACTACTTCAGCACCATAGACAAGCTGAAATGGTGACATGCCAATGGATTTTTTTGTTGTAAGCCTATCAGCCCACAAAGCATGCACCAACTTGTTATGCCATGACTTTTTGTTCTCTTCTACCAGCTTTTTGACGATGGCCACTAGGGTCTTGTTCGATGATTCAACTAGGCCATTACCTTGTGGGTAATAGGCAGTTGAATGACCAAATGCTATTTGATACCTGTGACAAAATCAACCATTTTCTTGGATCCAAAAGCAGCAGCATTATCAGTGATTATTTTCCTTGGACAACCAAACCGAGAGAGGATATGACCTTCTAGGAACCTAATGATGACTGAATCGGTGGCATTCCTAGTGGGTATGGCCTCTATCCACTTAGTGAAGTATTCCATGGTTGTTAAGATCCATTTGTGTTGTGCATAAGAAGCAAGGTGGATTTCTCCAATAAAATCTAGGAAAAATTGTATGAAAGGACCTTCAACAGTGATGGGTTGTAAGGGGAGGGGAAGGAGTTTTCTCTTACCTTCAATAATCCGGAATTTGTGGCAGAAAATTACAATCTTATGGATGTCATTGAAGAGTGTGGGCCAGTAATAGCCAGCCCTGAGAATTTTTTTTGCAGTGGCCTTCTAGTTCAGGTGGCCTCCACACTCTCCTGCATGGAATTCTTGTTTAGTATTTTCTACCTCCATTTCAGGAAAAAATTTAACCAATAGGCCATTTGGATTTTTCTAGTATAAGTTTTCATTCAAAATGCAGTAGTTTCTAGCTTTAAGTTTTATGAATCTGGCCTTGGTTTTTGACAGTTCAGGTGGAGCATTAAGGTTGGTGAGCACATAAAGGATTTCAGAGTACCAAGGGGAGTTCTGAAATTTATCTTCAACAGTGAGGTTAAGGTCAGGTTAAGGTTAGGTTTACGTTAAGGTTAAGGTTAGGGTTAAGGTTAAGGTTAGGTTGGGGTTAAGGTTAGGGTTAAGGTTAAGGTTAATGTTAAGGTTAAGGTTAATTTATAATTAAATTTAATGTTAAGGTTAGGGTTAACGTTAAGGTTAGGTTAAGGTTAGGCTAAGGTTAACCTTAACCTTAACATTAGGCTAAGATTAACCTTAACCTTAAACATAACACAACCTTAACCTTAACCTAACCTTAACCCTAACATAACCTAACCTAACCTTAAAATTAACCTTAACATAATCGTTAACATTAACCATAGCTTAACCTTAACATTAACCTTAACCTTAACCTTAACACAACATTTACCTTAACGTTAACGTTAACCTTAACCATAAAATTAACTGTAACCTAACATTAACATTAACCTTAACGTTAACCTTGTCCCTAACCTAACCTTAACCTTAACCTTAATCTTAACCTTAACCTTAACCTAACCTTAACGTGAATTGAACCTTAACCTTAACCTTAACCTTATCCCTAACCAAACCTTAACTTAACCTTAACCTTAACCTTAACATTAACCTAACCTTAACCTTAACATTAACATTAACCTTAACCTTAATCTTAACCTTAAGGTAGGTTAAGGTTAAGGTTATGTTAAGGTTAATGTTAAGGTTAAGGTTAGGTTAAGGTTAATGTTCATATTAAGGGTAAGGTTAACACTAAGGTTAAGGTTAAAGGGTTTAGCTAAGGTTATAGTTAGGTTAGGGTTAAGGTTAAGGTTAAGGAAATGTTAAGGTTAGGGTTAAGGTTAAGGTAAGGTTAAAGGTAGGTCAGGGTTAAGGTTGAGTTTAAGGTTAAGGTTATGTTAAGGTTAAGTGTTAGTTAAGGTTAAGGTTAGGTTAAGGTTAAGGTTAAGGTTAAGGTTAGGTTAAGGTTAAGATTAGGGTAATTTTAAGGTTAAGGTTAAGGTTAAGGTTTCGGTTAACATTAGGGTAAGGTTAAGGTCAATGTTAAGGTTAAGGTTAAGCTTAAGTTTAAGGTTAAGGTTAGGGTAAGGTTAAGTTTAGGTTATGTTAGGGTTAAGGATAAGTTTAAGGTTAAGTTTAGGTTAAGGTTAGGTTAGGGTTAAGGTTAGGTTTGGTTAAGGTTAAGGTCAAGGTCAAGGTAAGGTTAAGGTTAGGTAAAGTTTAAGGTTACGGTTAAGGTCAGTTTAAGGTATGATTAAGGTTAAGCTTAAGGTTAAACTTAATTTTAAGGTTTTGGTTAGGTTAAGGTTAAGGTTGAACTTAAAGTTAGGTTAAAGTTAAGGTTTACTAGAATGTTAATGTTTAGGTTATGTTAAGGTTAACCTTAACCTTAACCTAAAGCTTAACCTTAATGTTAACCTAAACCTTAACCTTAACCCTAACCTTAACCCTTAACCTTAACCCTAACCTAACCTTAAACATGACCTTAAACTTAACCTTATCCTTAACCCTATCTAACCCCTTAACCTTAACCTTAACCCTAACTTAACCCTTAATCTTAACCTTAACCTTACACTTAAACAAACCTAACCTTATCCTTAATCTTAACCGAACCTTAACCTTACCCTAACCATAACCTAACTTTAACCTTAACCTTACCCTAACTTAAGCTTAATCTAACCTTAACCTTAACCTTGACCTTGACCTTAACCCTAACCTACCTTAACCTTAACCTTAACCTTAACATTAACCCTAACCTAACCTTAGCTTAACCTTAACCTTACCCTAACCTTAAACTTAACCTTAACCTTAACCTAACCTTAACTTTAACCTTAACCTTAACCTTAACCTCAGTGTTAACCTTACCATTAACCTTAACATTAATCTTAAGGTTAAGGTTAAGGGTTTAGTTAAGGTTAAGTGTTAGGGTTAAGGTTAGTTAAGGTTAAGGTTAAACTTAATTTTAAGGTTAGGTTAAGGTTCAGGATAAGGTTAAGATTAAGGTTAGGTTAGTGTTAAGGTTAGCTTAGGGTTAAGGTTAGGTTAATTTAAGGTTAATGTTAACGTTAAGTTTATGGTAAGGTTAAGGTTAGGGTAAATTTAAGGTTATAGATAACACTAAGGTTAGGGATAGGTTAGTGTTAGGTTATGGTTAAGCTTAAGGGTTAATGTAAGGTTATGGTAAGGTTAAGGTTAGGGTTATGGTTAAGGTTAAGGTTAAGGGTAAGGTTAGATTAAGGTTAAGTTTAAGGTTAAAGCTAAGGTTAAGGTAAATGTTAAGGTTTAGGTTGTGTCAAGGTTAATGTTAAGGTTAAGGCTAAGGCTAGGTTAAGGTCAGGGTTAGGGTAAGGTTAAGGTTAGGTTAAGCTTAGGGTTAGGGTAAATTTAATGTCAAGGTTAAGGTTGAGGTTAAGGCTAAGGTTAAGTTTAAGGTTAAGGTTAGGTTAACACTAAGCTTAGGTTAGGTTAGGGTTAAAGTTGAGTTTAAGGTTAGGTTAAGGTTAAGGTATTGTTAAGGTTAACGTTAAGGGTAATGTTAATGTTAAGGTTAAGATTAAGGTTAAGGTTAGGTTATGGTTAAGGCATTGTTAAGGATAATATTATGGTTAAGGTTATGTTAGGTCAGATTAAGGTTTAGTTAAGATTGAGATTAAGGTTAAGGTTAAACTTAACCTTAACATTTACCATACCCTTACCCTTAACCTAACCTTGTCATTAACCCTAACCTAACCTTGATCTTGATGTTAAGTTTAACCTTAACCTTAACCTTAAGATCAACCTTAACCTTAAGTTAAAACATATCCTTACCCTTAACCTAACCTTAACCTGAACCATATCCTAATCCTTAACACCATAACCTTAACATAAAGTTTAGCCTTAACCTTATCCTTAATGTTAACATTAACATTAACCTTTATCTTAACCTTACCCTTAACCCTAACCTAACCTTAACCTTAACCCTAACCTAACCTTAACCTTGACCTTAATCATAACCTTAACCTTGACCTTAAGCTTAACCTAACCTTAACATTGAACTTAAATAGACCCTTAACCTTAACCTTAACCTTAACACTAACCATACCCTTAATTTTAACATTAACCTTAACCTAACCTTAACCTAACCTTGACCGTAACCTTAACCTTACCCTTACCCTTAACCTTAACATTGACCTTAACCTTAACCCTAACCTTAGCCTTAACCTTAACCTTAACCTTAACCTTAACCTTAACCCTAACTTTAAACTTACCCTTAACCTCACCCTTAATCTTAACCTTAACCCTAACCTAACCTTAACCTTAACCTTAACTAAACCCTTAACCTTGACCTTGATCTTAACCTTAACATTAACCATAACATTAACCTTAACCTAAACCATAACCTAACATTAACCTTAACCTTAACCTTAACCTTAACCTTACCCTTAACCTTAACCCTAACCCTAACCTTAATCTTAACCCAAACCTTAACACAACCTTAACATTAACCTTAACCTTAACACAACCTTAACCTCAACGTTAACCTTAACATTACCCTTAACCTTAACCCAACCTTAACCCTAACCTTAACCTTAACCTTAACATTAACCTTAACCTTGACGATAACCTAACCTTAACCTTAACATTAACCTTAACCCTAGACTTAACATAAACTTAACCTTAACCTAACCTTAACCTTAACCTAAGGTAACCTTACCCTTAACATCAACCATAACATTAACCTTAACCTTAACATTAATCTTAACATTAACCTTAACATTAACCTTACCCTAACCTTAACATTAGCCTTAACCTTAACACAACCTTAACCTTAACATTAACCTAAACCTTAGCCATAACCTAACCCTAACCTCAATGTTAATCTTAACATTAACCTAAACTAACCTAACCTAATCTTAACCTAACCTGAACCCTAGCCTTAACCTTAACCTTAAACCTAACCTTAACATTAACCTTAACCCTAACCTTAACCTTAACCTTAACCTTATCCATAACCTGACCATAACCTCACTGTTAACCTTAAACTTAACCCTAACCTTAACCTTAGCGTTAACCAAACCTTAACTAAACTCTTAACATTAACCTTAACCTTAAGGTAACACTAAGGTTAACCTTAACATTACCATAACCTTAACCTCAACCTTAACCTTAACCTTATACTTAACTTTACCCTAACTAAACCATTAACCTTAACCTTAACATTAACCTTAACATAAACTTACCCTTAACCTTAACCTTAACCTAACCTTAAACTTAAACCTAACCCTAACCTATCCTTAACCATAAATTTAGGTTAAGGTTGAGGTAAGGTTAAGGTTAAGGTAAGTATTAACCCTAACCTAAACTTAACCTTGACCTTTACCTTAATCTTAACCTTAACCTAACCTTAACCTTAACCTTAAGGTTAATTTCAAGGTTAAGGTTAATGTTAACCTTAACCTAACCTTAACTAAACTCTTAACCTCACCCTTAACCTGACTTTAACCTTATCCTAACCTTAATCTTAACCCTAACGTTACCCTAACCTTAACCTTAACATTAACCTTAACATAAACTTACCCTTAACCTTAACCTAACCTTAAACTTAAACCTAACCCTAACATAACCTTAACCATAAAGTTAGGTTAAGTGTTAGGTAAGGTTAAGGTTAAGGTTAGTGTTAACCTTAACCTTGACCTTGACCTTAATCTTAACCTTAACCTAACCTTCCCTTAACCTTAAGGTTAATGTTAAGGTTGATATTAGTGTTAACCTTAACCTAACCTTAACTGAACTCTTAATCTTACCCTTAACCTGACCTTAACCTTAACCTGTCCTTAATCTTAACCCTAGTGTTACCCTAACCTTAACCCTGACCTAACCTTAACCTTAACCTTAAGATTATACTTAACCTTATCCTAACTAAACCATTAACCTTAACCTTCACATTAACCTTAACATAAATGTACCATGGGTGTAAACATCTCTGAGGCACCCAAGTCAAGCTTGTAGTATCCTTAACCTTAACCTTAACCTAACCTTAAACTTAAACCTAACCCTAACCTAGCCTTAACCTTAAAGTTAGGTTAAGGTTGAGGTAAGGTTAAGGTTAAGGTTAGTGTTAACCTTAACCTAAGATTAACCTTGACCTTGACCTAAATCTTAATCTTAACCTAACCTTAACCTTAACCTTAACCTTAACATTACCTAACCTTAAACTTAACCTTACCATAACCTTAATCTTAACCTTACCTTAACTTGACCTTAACCTGAGCTAACCTAACCTTAACCTTAACCTTACCCTAACCTTAAACTTAACCTTAACCTTTCCTTAACCTTAACCTTAACCTTAACCTTAACCTTAACCTTGCCTTAACATTAACCTTAACCTTAACCTTAACCTTGCCTTAACGTTAACGTTAACCTTAACCTTAACCTAGCCCTAACCTCAGTGTTAACCTCAAAGTTAACCATAACCTAACCTTAAGCTTAAGCTTAACATTACCCTAACCTAACCTTAACATTAACCTTACTCTACCCTTAACCTTGACCTTAACCTTACCCTAAAGCTGACCTAACCTAACGTTAACCTTAACATTACCCTAACCTTAACCTTTACCTTACCTTTTCCTAACCTTCACCTTACCTTAACCTAACCTTAACTGTTAGTATGCATCTTAATTCTAGTTGTATGAAAAAAGGCCACTTTAGCTGCGCATAACAAACAACCCTAATAGCATAAATGACTGCTAATATCTTCAGATCTGCAGTTAGGTGATCATAATAGAATGGAAAAACCCTTCTATTTATAACAAAATATTGAGTTAATCTAGATATTGGTGCATAATTAAAATATTATTAACTAAATCAAGATCCAACTTTTGTGGAATATTTTATTATATTTGTTGGAGGGGAAAGGAATTTAACTTGGGTCAAATCCCTTTATTTGTTAATAATAAATGATTTATTTATCATTTTAAGGATATGGTTGAGTAATAATCAAATAAATAATGATTTATTTAATTATTTAAGGATGAATTAGTCATATTTAACAAAGAATATTATTTAAATAAGATTTAAACAATTATCCTTAGAAAATAATAAAATAAATAATGATTTATCTAATTAATTCCTTGTTCTGGGTTAAATATAACCATAAATATTAATTAAACTACTATTTAACTAATTATTCCTTGAGGAAAATCAAAAAAATGTATATTTATTTAATATTTCCTGATGGGGTTTCCTGTTTAGACCATAAAAAACTTAATAAAGGTGGTTTACGAAGTTATTTTCATAGTGAAAGAAATTTTACTTGGGGTAAAATTGGTCTTACATGGTGTACCTGGGTCCATCTAATGATAATAGGTTAGATGACCAAAAAATGGTGTAACAGATTTTGCCCCCAGTGTGCGAGCATTAGGAGCTAATCGTATGACTGAAGTATGTTGTAAGAACTCAATCGCTAGACATCGAAGGGGAAGTCCAAGAGAGAGAAGTATGAGGTAGACCAAAGCGCTGAAATAACTAGTCCTTAAGGAGGCGAGACTTACAGGTGCAAAAAGTCTCTTTGAAGCATGAGTATCTGTGCTATAGGCAGCGGGGGAGGCATACCTATTCCTGCCGAGGCAAAGTACAAACAATAAGGCATCCAAAAAACCACGGGATTGGCCAATATAACACATGCTGGCATAAACATGAGCCAGATAAACAACACAATAATGAATCCCACATACATATTATGCCTAGGATAATGGCCTGGACTTGTACAATGATATCTGAGTACATGAGATATGGAAAGGGGGATGCCCCTGAAAACAGGAAAGGGCTCTAAAAATATGGCTGACACATGCAATCAAAATGGTGCTACAAGCGACTGAGGCCGACATCATCAAATGTATGGAGCTACATCAAAGGTTGTAATGACGAGGTCATCCGAGTGTGTGGGGGGCTACCTGTAGGGCCACCCCCTCATGAGGGTTGAGACATCACACACACACCTGGGAATCAGCGTTCTCAGTTGCTGCATCACTGAACCATCAAGTATACGGATCGTGATCATGTTGAAAGGAGTTGGAGCTGAGAAAAAATCAAGTCAAAGGGTAATAAGGAGTCCCTTTGCCTGATCTGAGGCATAGAACAAGAGTGGATGTTGGAACCAAGGTACACTGCCCTCTAGACCTGTCTTCTGGAATGAATGAGCTGATGTCACAGAAGGAGGTCCTCCATAGGTGAGGCAATAAGGGATACTCAACTAAGGCATGAGAGAAAATAGTAGAGTGACTGACAGACTGACCCCAATGATGATGATGAAATGGGGGGGACTAAGTAGCGAATAGACGACTTCCCTTGTTACAGCATAAATGGCATGGATGACCTGGCAGCGACTAACACAATATCATGAGGGATAGAGGATAGTGGAACTGAAATCCATAGGGTGCGACACAAGAGAGGTACCAAGCAATGAAGGACGGAGGAATATAGTGGGATGCACAAAGGACTCAGGATAGAATCCATGAATGCAATGATGAATCAACTCGGATGCTCTAACAAGGGTGACTTGATGGTGCTGCCACACAAAAAAGGTCTACTAGGGACCATACAAATATGAGTACAAGATGGTAACTCATGACGAAAGTTGACACGAGTGTGGAACAGTATGGAGACAAAGTGGTGCCCCTAGTACGAGTGTTGCAAGTGAAGAAATTCGATTTTGAGGAAGGGTGAAGTGATGCTTCATGGGAAAAATGTGTCCTGGTGGAGTATCAAGCCACTCAAAACTAACAGATACCCATTTGAGGGTGCGGTGGGAAATTTCCAAAGTTGTAGATGGTTCATCAAACTGAGTTATGGTTGGGTCCCAACAGGCGAAAGAAAAATCAAGGGTTTTCTTTTAATAAGGCATTTTCCCTCCAAATTCATTCATTTGCAGGTGGAGCTGTGGTGAATGTAGTGAGGAGAGAAGGCCCTAAATCTTGTAGTGATCATAGGAGACAAACTGACCGCTAGAGTTTGAGATCCATCGGTTGTAGGTAAGAGGCCTAATCCTACTCTTTCATTTTAGTGGATTGAAAGTTCATTTTAGGTACCCAGAGCTCATGAACAGGCCAGGGGTCACTTTTTTGGGGTCTGTTCTATGACCTGGGTAGCAGTTACTGGCCATAAAGTTTCGACTTGTCCCAGGAAATGACCTGAAAAGTGCGACCTATCAGAGAAAGGTGGTTTTAGTGCTATATTTGGTTGAGATCTAGGATTTTATGGTTGAGGGGCATAGGTGCCCCTAAGCATGTTGTGGTCATGCCAAAATGTTTTTAGAAAAATGGGAATCTAAACACATTTTAATGATGTGGTGCACCATTTGTTTTCGTTATGGTTATGCAGTTTGAGAAAGGGAATGGAGGATTACCAATCTCTTTTGGTACTGCATATATGAAACAAATGGACTTTAAGTTTCTAGATTGGCTTACATGGTGTCACTATCCCAAAGAGAGGATTTTGGGATAATGAACTGGTGCTCTCCCAAAAAACTCACAGGTTGGTCAACAACAATGTCGTAAGGATTGGTTTTTTTTTGTAATATGAAGGAATGATGAGGGTATCATCCCTAGAGTGATCAAAATTGATATGGGACTCTAGAGGTTCTTCTAAATGTAGAAGAATAATGGTACTAAAGCTAACACGACAAATACACTAGAAGGGTTGTGGAGAATTTTTTCTCCCGGATTTGCAACTATGAGTGCCCCCTTGCCCGAACATTGGGTGTTCATGTAATGGCCACAAGGTGTTTGTGGTTCGAATGTATGGGTTCAATGTAAGGGGGGGTGATTACTTATGCAATGTTGTCATCGTAATAGAGGATGGGGTGACTGGTGGAAGAAATAACACCTGACGTGGTGAAGCTACCTGACTCATCATCATGAGAATAGAGGTTCACATGCGCATCATCACAAGTGGTGACAAAAGAGTAATCAGATAAAGGATCTACCAATGTTGAGCCCAGGGTGATCGCTGAAGGGAGGTCAGGAAAAACATCAGGGAGAGTCTTTAAGGGGACTTCCATCAAGGGTCTCATGGATGATGATATATAGCATATGGAGGACCGAGGCTCCGTTATCTCGAAATCATAAGGGGGAATGTAAATGGGAGCATTTGTGTCCTCTAGTGTTGCCAAAGCAATATGCACAAATAAGGGAGTGGTGGACTCATTGCGCTTGGCCTCGAATTGGCGTAAGGATTTTAAAGAGGAATGATACTCTCTGAGGTGAGGACAGAGGTGAGTGTAGTGGACATGGAAATCACACAAAGCACAAGGGTGATTTGTGTGCAATGGTTTGAGTTTCAGGATTGAATCGGGTATAGTGACATATACCTCTAGGATATCAGATTTTGAAAACATCTCATTGACCATGGACTTAAGGTGAGCAACTCTGGACAAGTATGGGTGGTGTGGCCGACAACATCACACAAAGCACACTATTGGGTATGGTTTGGAGGCTAATAAGGGGAAGGGTTTGTCGGGGAAAGCTTGTCCTTTGATGCCCCCTTGTGAGATTTTCCCTTCTTACCCGAAGCTGTCGCAACAGGAGATGGTTCTTGTTGAGGTGAACAAGGCATTGTTGCAGTAGGAGAAGTCATGGGGACCAGTTGAACTGGGGTCAAAGCAGGATAAGGTTTGGGTTGACCAGGCGGGGTAGCGGCTGGAGGATCGAGGTACCAGACGGGAATCCCAAGGGTTAGGTTAGGAAGAGAGAGGGTGGCCATAACAGGTACTGTGTACACTCCTGGTGGGGGAGTTAGTAACGGTATCTGACTGGAGGGGTAATGACCAAGTGAGATAGATCCAAGATGGTTAAGACCTAGAGGAACCATTCTAGGAGGATAAAGGTGCTCATGAGTACCAGCTAAAGGTGAGGGGCCGGGAGAGGATGGTTCAGAAGGCTGATCAGAGGACATCATGAGAATATAGTAATCAGGGGAACCAGATGGAAAAAGTTGAGTGGCCACCTGATCTTCAGGTGGTTGGGTAGCCACAAAACCATGCTGAGGGAAAGGATCCATAAGCATAGCGGGTTGAATAGGAGCAAGACTGGGAGGAACGGATGGGATAGCTTGTTGCCCTCTCAATGTTTCTTAAGATTCCCATAGCTGTCGATTCTATGGCAGAAGAGGACAATCATGTGTATAATGACCATAAATACAACAACAAGAACAGGGCTTTTTCATACGAAGAGGCCTATCATTCTTTGGCCGAGTGCCTTGTTGTTGGTTTGTAGTGTTAGGAGCGTTACCTTGATTAGGTCCAGGATTACCAGGGGCAGCTTGATTTTGAGTGCCTTTCCTCTTCATTTTTGAGGGAGGAGGATTAGTCGTGCCCTGCTGTGCGTACACCTGCCCCGGAGGGGGCGGTGGTTGCTGTTGCAGGGGTTGAGAAGGAAAGGGAGGAGGAGGTGATAATGATGGAGGAGCTGGAGAACTAGGCCATGGATATGGATAATAAGGAGGTTGGGTAGTAGTGTGGTAAATAGGAGGTTGGGAAAAAATAGGAGGCATGTCGTATCATAGATACGTGCTACCGGGAGGGGGAAAAGTGCAGGAGGTGCTGGCCCCTCCCTGACGAAAACCATAGCCCATGGGAGGTTGAGCATATGGATTAAAGAGAGCTCCAATGATACCATTAGTGCGTGAGATGCCCCCGGTGCGTTGGCATCACCGGGTCTAGGAAGATCAGGTACAACAGTATAAACATAACCCGACTGAGCGTAGTTCAGGTCATATTTTAATGCAATTTGGAGAGTGGCTTCTTCGGTTTGAGGAAAGTGCGATGTGACATATTTCCCGATAGGTGGAAAGAGAGATATAAGGAACCAGTCCATGTAGACACGGTCTTTGAAGGTAGGGGCTCAACATAGGCTCTTTCTTCTCTTCCATTTCTGAACATGGTTGGATAGGTGGGTTGCAGACGATTGACAAAAATAGGTCAAGAGTTTGGTACTAGTGTTGCAATGAAGGGGAAGCTAGAAATAAGACAAAAAATCCCGGGCAAGAGTCACCAAGGTGGTATGGGAGGAAGGGACCTGATCAACAGACCACTTAGAAGCTTCACCTATAAGCATTTTTTGGAACAACTGAAGATGGACGGAATCATTGGTAATGGAGTTAGACGAACACCACATGTGGAAAGATCGAATATGATTTGAAGGATCTTCTCTAGCAAGGCCTTCAAACTTTGGGATGTCTGAAGGGAGCTTTGTTGGCATAGCAAGCCAACTAGTGTCATGGTGTATAGGGTCATTTATCAACTGATCAAAATCAGGGAGGTTGAGGCCTACCATGAAAGGGAGCAAGGGTGTAGCCAGGGTAGTGTCCGTTGCAGTCCCACTGGTGGTATTCCCAGCCTAAGGGCTAGGGTTACCACTAGCAGAAGGTCCTACACTAGACATGGTGAAGGTTTCAAGAGGAAAATCGAAGGTGGAATGAGAAGGAGAACCCAAAGGAGCAGAATAAGAGTCGGTGTGCGGACTCGGTGGGGGACTAACTTGAACCCTACGGGGAGGAGTAAGTCTTCCTGCCCAAAACTGAGGATGAAGGCCAAGAAATCTCCAGGATAAATGCCTTGGTGGTGCAATGGTGATGACACAAACATGGCACAAAGGAAAAAGAGACCGACAAGGGTAGGGAGGTGCAGGATCAAGTGATTACAATGTCAAAACAAGGGCAAAGAGGTGTAGGATCAAATGATTTCAATGTTTTTAGAGTCTATGCTTGGAAATGTTAACCAAGCCCTTTTTCACTTAGGGTGTGTGTGTAAAAGTGTGTAAATTTTAATTTTTAAACCCAGATGTTTGTAGAGAAAAAGAAAAAGTTTGATGTAGAGCTGTAAATAAACCTGCAAATGACAGTATATAGGCCTGCAAAAACATAAAATAAACAGCTAATAATGTAATAATCTAATCCAAGGAGGCATGTCTCTCAACAACTAGTTTATAGGTGAGTTAAAAATTAATCAAAACACACTAAAAAATCTAATAGATCTAAGGTCAAGAGGGATAGGGATATAAAAGACAAAATCTGTTGGAAAGTGGTGCAGAAAATAACAACAAATCAGAGGAAAAAAATGTTGTAAAAAGGGGGCGAAAGGCTATCTCCTGGAGGGAAATGGAGTGAGCCTTAGAGGAAAACCTGAAAAAAGCTATATGAGGTGATTTGGATGGATAACAAGCTGATCTAAAGTGGATCTAACGATGAGGTATCAAATCTAAAAAAATGGCTGAAGACTCTGAAATTTCAGACAACCTGCAACAACAAAAACTCTTCCACAAAAAGTGGAGGGTACTGAAGCCCTAGGGGGCTAGGTTCCCACCTAGTTGAGCAAAATAGAATAATTACAGGTCCAAAACGGGCGGAGACGGAGGTCAGAAAACCCTAAACAGAGGCTCAGACAAACCCAGAAAACTTTCAGAAAAATCCTTGCAAAAAGTCCAGGTCGCAATTTATGAACTGTTTTCAGTAGAGGTCGCATTTTTAGGGCTATAAAGTGCACCCTGAAGGTCTAGGTCATAGGTTTTGGGCCAAAAAGTGCGACCTACACTTTCGGCACTCTCGGTGGCAGGTTTTAGAAAAATTTGTTGTCTCAGCTGCAGCTAATGTCTGTCACCTATGCAATAGATCCAAAAACATACAGAAGTCGGAATTTTTATCATTTTAGGGTTTTATAGGTTAAAAACAAAATCAAGAAGAGAAAAAACAAGGGGCTAAAGAGAAATCCTAGGGTTTGAAGCAGCTGGATATGCAACGATCAGAAAAATGACAACGGTCGTAATCGTAAACCTGTGTGGAGTCGCTAGTTGTTAGTATGAATCTTAATTCCAAGCATACAAAAAAAATACCACTTTAGCTGTGCATAACAAATAGCCCTAACAGCATAAATGACTACTAATATCTTCAGATCTACAGTTAGGTGATCAAGCTAAATGCTGCAAAAATCTAGATCTATGCATTAGAAGACATTAAATAGTGGAAAAAACAAGATTTACTCCATGCATCCAATAGACAAGACAAGAATATATCAAATGAATTTTGTATTAATGGCACCTGGGAGGAAAACAAAAGAGGGTGTTCCCTATTCTCCTCAATGGGATGGGTTCTTGTAAGTCCTCGACACTTCAGATCTAGAATTCCTCTCTCTTGATGGTGTAGGAAACCCAGACAAAAATGGAAAAATATGACTATGATGGTGGATCAATAGTCAGACCAAAAGTTTAGATCCAGAGTGATCTTTAGGCAAAAAAATGTTATAAATGAATGGAAAAACCCTTCTATTTATAACAAAATATTGAGTTAATCTAGATATTGGTGCATAATTAAAATATTATTAACCAAATCAAGATCCAACTTTTGTGGAATATTTTTATTATATTTTTTGGAGGGGAAAGGAATTTGACTTGGGTCAAATCCCTTTATTTGTTAATAATAAATAAATAAATGATTTATTTATCATTTTAAGGATGTGGTTGAGTAATAATCAAATAAATAATTATTTATTTAATTATTTAAGGATGAATTAGTCATATTTAACAAATAATATTATTTAAATAATATTTAAACAATTATTATTAGAAATTAATAAGATAAATAACGATTTATCTAACTAATTTCCTTGTTTTGGGTTAAATATAACCTGAAATATTAATTAAACTACTATTTAACTAATTATTCCTTGAGGAAAATCAAACAAATGTATATTTATTTAATATATCCTCATGGGGTTTCCTGTTTAGACCATAAACAACTTAATAAAGGTGGTTTACTAAGTTATTTTCATAGTGAAAGAAATTTTACTTGGGGTAAAATTGGTCTTACATGGTGTACCTGGGTCCATCTAATGATAATAGGTTAGATGACCAAAAAATGGTTTAACATTAACCATAACCTAACCTTAACCTTTACCTTACCCTTACCTTAAACTTAACATTAACTAACTCACCTTAACCTTAACCTTAATATTAACCTTACCCTTAACCTTAAACTTAATCTTAACACAACCTTAACCTTAAGCTTAACCCTAACCTTAAACTTAACATTAACCTTAACCTTCACATTAACCTTACCCTTAACCTTAACATTAACCTTAAACTTAACACAACCTTAACCTTAACCTTAACACAACCATAAACTTAACCTTAACCTTAAACTTAACCTTAACCTTACCCTTAACCTTAACCATTTCTTAACCTTAATCTTAACCTTAACCTTAACCCTAACCTAACCCACCCTTAACCTTAACCTTACCCTTAACCATAACCTAACCTTAACCTAAACATAACCTTAACTCTCACCTTATCACTACCTTAACCTTAACCTTAACCTTAAAACAACCTTAACCTTAACCTTAACCTTACCCTTACCCTTAACATTAACCTCAACCTTAACCTTACCCTTTACCTTAACCTTACCCTTTACCTTAACCTTAACCTTAACCTTAACCTTACCCTTACCTTAACTAAACCCTTGACCTTAACATTAACCTTCCCCTTAACCTTAACCATAACCTAATCTTAACCTAACCTTAACCTTACCCTTCACCTTAACCTTCACCTTAACCTTAACCTTAACACAACCTTAACCTTAATCTTACCCTTAACCTTAAATTTAAAGGAACTCTTAACCTTAACCTTAAACTTACCCTTAACCATAACCTAACCTTAACCTAACCTTGACTTTAACACAACCTTAACAATAACCTTAACCTTAACCTTAACACAACCTTAACCTTATCCTTAACATTAATCTCTCCCTTAACCGTAACCTTAACCGTACCCTTAACATTAACCTTAACCTTAACTTTAGCTAAACCCTTAACCTTAACCTTACCCTTAACCTTACCCTTAACCTTACCCTTAACCTTAACCCTTAATCGTAACCTTAACCTTAATTTTAACATTAACCTTACCTTTAACCTTAACATTATCCTTACCCTTAACCTTAAACTTAACCTTAACTAAACCCTTAACCTTAACCTTAACCTTAACCTTAACCTTAACATTAACATTACCCTTAACATTAACATTGACCTTAACCTTAACTTAACCTACCCTAACCTTAACCTTAACCTTAACATTACCTTAAACTAACCCTTAACATTAACATTAACCTAACCCTTAACCTTAACCTTAACCTTAAGGTAACATTAACGTTAACATTAACCTTAATCTTAACCTTAACCTTAAGGTAACACTAAGGTTAACCTTAACTAAACCTTAACCTTAACCTTAACCTTAACCCTAACCTTACCTTAACCTTTACCTTAACCGTAACCTTAACCTAACCTTATCCTTAACCTTAACCCCAACCTACCCTTAATCTTGACCTTAATCTTAACCTTAACCTAACCTTTACCTTGATCTTAACGTTAGCCTTAACCTTAACCTTACACTAAACTTCACCTAAACCTTAACCTTAACCTTCAGGTTAAGGTTAAGGTTAAGGTTAAGGTTATGGTGAAGGTTAAGGTTAATGATAGGGTTAAGGTTAAGGTTAAGGTTAAGCTTAGGTTAGGGTTAAGGTTAAGGTTAAGGGATAAGTTAGGTTAGGGTTAGGGTTAAGGGATAGGTTAGGTTAGGTTAGGGTTAAGGTTAAGGTTAAGGTTAAGCTTAGGTTAGGTTAAGGTAAGTTTAAGGTAAGGTTAAGGATAAGGTTAGGTTAGGTTAGGTTAGGTTAAGGTTAAGGTTAAGATAAGGTTAAGGTTAAGATTAAGATTAATGTCAGGGTTAAGGTTAAGGTTAAGGTTAAGTTAAGGTTAGGTTTAAGGTTAAGGTTAAGGTTAAGGTTAGGTTAAGGGTAACAATGAGGTTAGGGTTAGGATATGGTTAAGGGTAATTTTAATTTTAAGGTTAAGGTTAAGGGAAGGTTTACCTTACCGCCTAAATCTTAACCTTCACCATAACTAAACCTTGAACCCTGACCTAAGCTAACCTAACCTTAACCTTGACCTTAACCTAACCTTAACCTTATCCTTAACCTTATCCCGAAGTTAAGGTTAAGGTTAAGGTCAAGGTTAGGTAAGGCTAGGATTAAGGTTAAGGTTAAGGTCAAGGTTAAGGTCACAATTAAGGTTAAGGCTAGGTTAAGGTTAGGTGAAGGTTAAAGTTAAGATCAAGGTCAAGGTTAGGTTAGGTTAGGGTTAAGGTTAAGGTTAAGGTTACGTTCAAGGTTAAGGTTAGGTTAGGTTAAGGTTAAGTTCAAGGTTAGGTTAGGTTAGGTTAAGGTTAACGTCAAGGTTAGGGTTAAGGTTAAGGTTAAGGTTATGTTAAGGTTATGGTTATGGATAAAGTTAAGGTTAAGGTTAAGTTAGGTTAGGGTTAAGGTCCAGGTTAAGGTTAATGTTAAGGTTAGGGTAAGGTTAAGGCTAAGGTTAGGTTAGGTTAAGGTTAAGGGTAAAGTTAATGTTAAGTTTAAGGGTAAGGTTAATGCTAAGATTAATGTTATGTTAATGTTAGTGTTACGTTAGGTTAAGGTTATGGGTAAGGATAATGTTAAGGTTAAGGTTAGGCGTAAGGTTAAGGTTAAGGGTAATGTTAAGGTTAAGGTATGGTTAACTTTAAGGATAAGGTTAGGTTAAGGTTAAGGTTGGGATAAGGGTTTATTTAGGTTATAGTTAAGGTTAAGGTCAAGGTTAAGGTTAGGTTATGGGTAAGGTTAATGTTAAGGGTAATGTTAAGGTTAAGGGTAAGGTTAAGGTTAAGGTTAGGGTAAGGTTAAGGTTAGGATAAGGTTAAATTTATTGTTAAGACTAAGGTTTAGGTTAAGGTTAGGGTTAGGTTATGGTTATGGTAAAGGTTAAGGTTAAGGTCAAGCTTAAGGTAAAGGTTAAGTTTTAGGTTAAGGTTAAGGTTAAGGTTAGGTTAGGGTTACCTAAGGGTAAGGTTAACACTAAGGTAAAGTTAAGGCCTTACCCTAGGTTAAGGTTAAGCTTAAGGTTAGGCTTACCTGAACTTAACCTTAACGTTAACCTTACCCTTAATCTTAACCATAACCTAACCCTAACCTTAACCTTAACCTTAACCTTACCCATAAACTTAACCATAACCTAGCCCTAACCTTAACCTTAACCTTAACCTTAACCTAACCTTAACATTCACCTTGCCCTTAACCTTTACCTTAACCTTAACCTTTACATTTACCTTAACCTTAACCTAACCTTAAAGTTAACCTAAACATTAACTTTACCCTTAACCTTAACCTAAAAATTAACCTTAACCTAACCATAACCTTAACCATACCTTAACCTTAACCTTAACCTTAACATTAACCTTAAACCTAAACTAGGCTAACCTAACCTTAACCTTAATTTTAACCTTAATCTTACCCTTAACCTTAACATTAACCTTATACTTAGCCTTAACCTTAACATTAAGCTTACCCTTAACCTTAACCTTAACCTTAACCTCATTCTTACCCTTAACCTTAAATTTAACCTTAACCTTAACTAAACCCTTAAGGTTAACATTAACCTTAACCTTAACCTTAACCTAGCCTTAACCTTAACCTTAACCTATCCTTAACCAAAACCTAACCTAACCCTAACCCTAACCTTAACCTTAACCTTAACCTTAACCATAATCTTACCCTTAACCTAACCTTAACATTAACCTTAACCTTAACCTTAACCCTAAACTTAACCCTAATCTAACCTGAAAGTTAACCTTAATGTTAACCTTAACCTTAACCTTAAGGTTAAGGTTAAGCTTAACATAACCTTAACCTTTCCCTTAACCTTAACCTTAACCTTAACCTAACATTAACCTTAACCTTAACCTTAACCTTAACCGTAACCAAACCTTAATATTGACCTTAACATTACCCCATTAACCTTGACCTTAACCTAACCTAACCCAAACCTAACACTAACCTCAGTGTTAGCCTTAACCTTAACTAAACCTTAACCTTGACCTTAACCTAACCTAAACCTAACCTTAACACAAACTTAACCTTAACCTTAACCTTGACCTAACCTTAACCTTGACCTCACCCTTAACCTTAACCTTAACACAACCTTAACCTTAAACTTATTGTAACTTTAACCTTGAACTTACCCTTAACCTTAGCATTAACCTTAACCTTAACCCTAACCTCAGTGGTAAACTTAACATTAACCTTAACCTTACCGTTACCCTTGACCTTAACCTTAACATTACCCTAACCTTAACCTTAACCTTGACCTTGACCTTGACATTGACCTTGACCTTGAACTTATCCTTAACCTTAACCTAACTTAACATTAACCCTAACCTTACCCCTACCCTAAATTTAACCTTAACCTTACCTAACCTTACCTTTACCTTAAACTAACCTTAAGCTTAACGTAACCTTATCTTTAATATTAACCTTAACCCTAACCTAACTTTAACCTTGACCTTAAGCTACCCTTAACTTAACCTCAACCTTAATTTAACATTAACCTTAACGTTATCCTTGACCTTAACCTTACCCTTAAGCTTAACCATAACCTAACCCTAACCTCAATGTTACCCTTAACCTAACCTTAAGTTAAACCTTAACATTAACACAACCTTAACCTTAACCTTAATAACCTAAACCTTAACCTTAACCTTACCCTAACATTAACCTTGACCTTACCCTTAAACTTAACATTAACCTTAACCTTAACCCTAACCTTAGTGTTATCCTTAACCTTAACCTTAACCTTAACCTAACTGTTACACAGTAATTTGTCACCATCCATGACTTGTGAGAAGTGACATGACCTGAAACCACTTTCATGGCATCCCCCTTTACAAGGACAATCATTCCTCTTGAGACAGTTTCCTGTAAAAAACTCTAAAAATAGACCTTTTGGCCTTGGCACAACCAGCCAGTTCAGCCCTCGCACCAATGGGGGAAATCCACCAAAGAGGGTGCACCAACTGGCGCTCTATCCCAGTGTATTACTCACGCCAAGCTTAATAAGGATTGTTTTTTAAAATAAATGGCGAAAGATTGATTCCAACCAACTCGTGAACGAGTCTGTAAAATGAGGTGGGAGGTTTGGCTCCAAATCTCCATGTAGGGGAAGTGGTTTTCTACCTATCATGAAAGCTTCCTCAAGGATAGGGCCAATCCCACCATTATAGGGATCCAAACTCCCCTTCCACCATCTATATAAGCTTGCCATTTTCCCCTTAGCAAGCTAGTAGTCCTGATAGAACTAAGAGCTGAATCAGTAGCAAGGAGACTATCGCCAGACAGCCTCTAAGAGCCAAGCTAAAGAGAGAGAGCTTTGTCCCATTCTCGATGAGCTTCATTGAGACGTGCTCTGCTGTTGACCCACCAAAGGAAGATCCAGCGTCAGAGCTCAACTTGTATCTTTCTTTCATTGTTATTAATAATAAACAAATTTGATTATGGTTCCATTCATATGTTCATGTCTTATGTTATGAATTATATCTTCTCTAACTAATATATGGTTACATGTTTTAGGTTTTATGTTGTGTGTTATTGTTTCTTTGTGCGCGTGCAGGTGTTCAAACGTGCTAGGCGGGAGGATTGTGATCTACCAAAGTGAAGGATAGAAACGCCATATTTTATGCAAATAACAACAACGTGGAACTTAAGGTAGGCCTCTTGTTGCATCTTGGTCTTTTGTAACTAGGAACCTGCGTCTCAGCATGACTCAGCTGTTGCCAGACCCAATCTCGGCTAGTAGGGATCGCCTCTGTCCGCAAAGGGGATTTACCTCTCCAACAAACTAGTGAATCCACTGGGGAGACATTGATTGGATTTTGTCTTGTCTTTTCGGTTGATTTTGTTCTTTGTCTGCTTGATCAGCTCTTCTGGTTCGCCTTTCTCTAGTGTTAAACCTCTGTTTAGCCTCACCATACCTGATCTACTCCCTGTTTGCTGTTTTTTATTCTTGTCATTAGTAGACTCGACTGGCACGTTTTTTTCCTTGTCATTCGTGCCAATTAGCGCTTGTTGTTGGTTAGGCCCCGTGCCAATCCTATTCTGGTACTAGTTGCAGCCAGACAGTCACGCCAATCCTGTGTGGTGCTAGGGTTTGCTTGTTTTTGAGCCTTCTAAGCTTGATTTTTGGTTTTGGTGTCATTTTTTCGACTACCTAAGTGTCCTGAAGCCTTGGTTGACTGTGTGTGACCTCTATCCTCTGGTTGTTTGCCCTCTACTATCAGTTTTACATTCTAGCCCTAGGGCATCTAGGTGTTATAGTGTGTTGAGCCTCCCATGGGGTTTTTTGGTTGTCATTTGTCCAGTCAACTTTGTTGTTGCTTCTTTGAATTCGTTTGGTGGTTTTCCATTGTTCTATTGCGTTTTTTGAGTGATTTCTCTCGTCCTCATTCGATTTTTGCTTTGTCTCATTTTGAGCCTAGATTACACGGTTCGTTTGAGTCTTTGGGATTCCTCTTTGAGTTGAGGGATTTCTCCATCAGTTTGAGGTCTAATTGTGTTTTGCATTGAGTGAACTTGCTTGTCTTTACTCTTCTGCTATTTTTTCTCAAATTTATCTCTCCATTAGTTTTCATTTTGTTTACTGCATTTTTCTCTTGAACATTGAAAATAAAAAAAAATCAAGTCTTTTGCTTTTGATTAGTTAGTGTAAATTGAATTTTTTTTTCATTATTAGTGTTATATAAATCTAAAGGAAAAGCTTTTCGTTGCATTAGCGTGCATTAGAGACACTAGTGGTTGTTTTGTGATCATTTTTTTATTGTATGAAAGCTCGTAACCTTCCCGTAGTTAGCTATTCATCGAACAAAGTGATATATTGTGGCATGTAGCGTGCATTTAGAAAATTTTGAGACATAACCTTCGGTAGGGCCAGGAAATTGAAACATAATTGAAGATCAACTCTAAAATTTATTCAATTTACCTTAAGGCAGCATTGAAACATTAACTAAATATCTAGAGGTCTAGGCTAGTGATGTGTTCCAACGTCGTTAAACCTAGTAGTTGTCGTTCACCTCTTGGCTTTAGACAGCACTAGTACGGACTTGTGCTCCATGTACCATCATGTATATAAAGGGAGACCCCACTAGGTTGCTATCCTTTATTTGTAGGAAGCCGAGTCTGCCGCCTTATACCCATGATACACCAGACACAACATTCAGGGAGATTTCCTGCACGTATGTCAAGTCCTTGGTTGATTTATTTTTCATTTTTGAACCAAGGTGTATATTCTAGTTCACGGATATCTAGTACACCATTTTTCCTAGCTTTCTAGAGTAGTCATTTCGATATTTTATGACTCTTTAAATTTGAAAGGATCATTAAGCGCTTGTCCTTACACGCTTGTTTCCAAATTGAAAGAGATAGAGTCATATTTTATTCGTTTCTCAACTCTTAAAACATGAAACAGTAAACTTTCTAAGTTTCAATGTGGTAAAATAAATCACCTACGATCACACGCCCTTTTAGAGTTTGTTTGTTGGTCGTTTGATTGTGTGCCTTGGTTTTTGCCCATGTGCTTTTGTTTGATCTCTTCCTCTTTTCATTATTGTCACAATGGTGGAACCCTTAGTTTCGTTTACTAGTAGTCCTTACACAGACGATTCATCAGAGGTCTCTCAGTCCTCTACTGAACCTTAGCAGGCCATTGTCTCCGAGTTTCTCGACGGGGGACCAGTTCTATCTGAGCTTCCCTTTGGAGGACTAGTTGAGTTCAATTGGCCCTTCTCCAATGCTTTGTTTGGATTTGGAGTAGGGGAATATTTCCCTTCTCTTACAATGGGTTCGCCTTTTTTAGATTCTGTTATTCCTCCTAGTCCTCGCTGTCTTTCAGAAGATCTAGCGGCAAGATCAGATATGGACTCATCCAGTCCTTCTCCTAGTGAGGAAATCCCTACATCTGGTGAATATTACCAGCTATTCCCAGAAAACAACCCTGAATTATCTGTCATGTCTTCGCCTGGTCCTTCGCTTCCAGCGGGGTATAGATCCTTAAGTCAGATTGTGGCCACTATTGCCTCTATGGGAGTATCAACTCTGTATACAAGGCTGTTTATTCCTTCATTAGGGATGTACCCAAGAACACCCCTCACGTCATCTCTTCAGGTCACATAAGTACCTGTTAGGACTACTTTCTGTATAGTTGCATCTACACCCGCTGTTACTACTCAGTCCATCAAGATCGCATCACTTCTTGAAGACATTCACATAGCATCTGCTATCCCAGAGAATATTTCTCCTGAGGAGTATCGGTTGTCTCTACAGCAGTCAAACTCCGAGGTTGGTCAGTCCCCCCAAGATCCCAACCGTCCTTATTTTTCCCATTATGGACATGATGGTACACCCATTTATGTTTTTCCATATTAGTATGATGAGCAAGGAAACCCTCTATGTTTTCCTACTCCAGAGGCTTATCAGTATGTCCAAGGTTTTCTGTCTTCCCAGGCTAGGCAACCTTCCAACCCGCAAGGACAACCCTTCCAAGGCCAACCTTCGAGCTAGCCTGGTTATCTCTATGACCTGCAAGGACAACCCTTACATGGCCAACCTTTGGGCCAATAGGGTTTTTTATACTATCCGTAAGGACAGTCCTACAACCCTCAAGGTCAACCTACATAGCCTCACCCTATGGTCCAACCAGGGCAACCTCTATGACCTATAGGTCAACCGAGGTATCAACCGGGATTGTTGTATGGTCCTGGGAGGAAAATACAACCCTCTCAACCTATGGTGAAACCTCTGCAACCTCAGTTTCCTATTGGTCTGAATGTTGCGCAGCCAGGGCCCTCTTATGGCCCTGTTATAGGTCAAACTAGTTATCAGGCACAGACCGGCCCTATCCCGCCACTAGGCCAACCAGCTCATCTGAGGTAGCCTTGTGTCCTTCACCATCCAGGTCAACCTGTTCAACCAGGGAAACTTGTTCACCCAGGTCAACCTATTCAACCAGGGAATCCCCCTCAGCCAGGTCAACCAGTTCAACCAGGACATCCTACAGATCTAGTCAACCCTGCTCAACAGTCGATTTACTCTATGCCACAGCTGAATCCGCCTGTGTGCCCAACTCATCAGGCTCAGTTGGGCCCCACTTACCAACAACTCGCTTGACCCCAAGGCAGTTATTATCTTCAAGGTCAATCTCGACTATTTTACAACCCACCCCAAGGTTCTGGTTATTAACTTCAAAAACCAAGCTATACCTATACTCAGCAGTCAAAGCCATATACTGCTCAAATGGGGTCGACATATAATCAGGGTCCATACCCTGGTTATCAACCCCTGTACACTAGTTATCAGCAACCATATCAATGTAGCTATATGGCTTACACCCCCTATGGTTATAATCCCCTGGGACAGAGCCAATGGGGGAAAAGTTATGCCCAACCAAGGTGGAGTATAGGTACAGGTCCTTATCGAGGGCCTGGTATGCCTTTCAATCGTTAGTTACCTTTCCTTGCTACGTTGGAATTACCGGACGTTTCTAAATTGACCAATGATCTGATTCTTCACAATCCTTATTGGCCTTCGGTTTTGACCAAGGTGCCCGATGACTGTCCTAAATTCGAAGGTAAAGCTGGAGAGGACCCCCAAGCTCATGTCATGACCTACCATCTATGGTGTTATTCAAACTCTTGGGTCAATGATTCAATTCATCTGCATCTTTTCTAGCACACTCTCACCGGTGCTACTGCTAAGTGGTATATAGAATTACCCCGTGGTATCTTTCAAGACTTCAATACGTTAGCTATGGATTTTCTAACACATTTCTAGTTACTAGTTTGTTATGAAGCTGGGACTCATCTCCTGACTTATCTCAAGCGGGATAAAGCCACCCACATATCTGATCATATTCATGAGTGGTGATGTCATCATAGACTGATCAAGTTTGATATACCTAATCAGATACTAACTCATTGGTTCACCACCTCCTTCGTTAGCAAGATCGCTCAAGATATTGCCATGGGGGCATGTGTGACCGAAGAAAAATCCATCGTTCGTGTCCAGTACCTTGATCTGGTGTACTCTAAATCCAGCACGCTCTATGATATCTTGACTGATGCCCCACGTCCAGGGACCTCTAAAGCACCAGCTACCCCATCGGTGGACGGTGTTATTGGTTTCGTTTCTCAGGCTTCTCGGAAGTCCTCTAATGGGAAGCAGAAGTCAAATTCTTCCAATAATTCTGCTCTTCCCACCCCTCCAGATTCTAGTAAAACTGTAGAGGTCAACACCATTCAATTTAATCCTACGGAAAAGGCCTCTAAAGGAAAGAAGAAGGGCAAAGTAAAATCCAAACCCGATGTCCCCAAATCAGAGTCTTCTAAACCTCGTGCTGACGATGGTTCCCAACGTAAACCAAAGTACCCCTTCCTTATCTGTGAAGGAGACCATTATACAAAAGATTGTCCTCGATGATCTGAAGTTAGTCAACTTCTGAAAGGATCCCAAGGGACTCCAGCAGTTCTCAAAGAACCATTCCCATCTCAATAGACCCAGATGGTTGAGCAGCCTTCACCATCTGCACCATTTGGGTCCCAAGTTTTTATGATGAATGGTGTTGCACCTGTCTCAATTGCTACACGCTCGAAGGATTATGATGGATCACCTCAGGCAGTGGGGAAGGAAGTCGTTGATGGCCCACCTCCTCCACCTATCTCTGGTACTTTAGAAATTGAGAAGCCTAGCGCTGAACCTATTGTGAGGCCACCTTCTAAAGGTGTTATGTGAAAATCTTCCTATAATCAAAATGCCTGTGCTGCTCAGCACTATAGCATTGTTGAGGATTTGGCATAGGCACCTTCTGCAAAGTCTGCATTGGAAGTGATTCAAAGTTTCCCATCGCAATGGAAAGCTCTGTTGTCTGCAATCAATGGAATTGATCTCGCCAATTCTAGTCTTCTCACCTTCGACCTAAAAAAATTTGTCCCCCAACTTCTGCATCAAATTGCTTTCGTTATACAAGTTGGGATCAACAGCCTCAACATCCACAAAGCCGTTGTGAATGAAGGTGCTTCCACTTATGTTATGTCATCTACCTACTAGAAAGCCATAGTCTCTCCATCTCTTACTTCATCTCCCAATGCCCTAGAGGCATTTGATGGTCAGGAATCAAAACCCCTGGGTGTTCTCAAGATTTTTCCGATCACGTTACAGGGTAAGACAGTCAACGTAGAAGTAGAAGTGGTTGACGCCAAGCTCAACTACAATCTCCTTCTTGGTCACAGTTGGACTCATGCCATGCTATGCATTCTGTCCACCCTCTTCCGGCTTCTAAAGTTTCCCCATGAGGGAAAAATTATCATTGTTTATCAGTTTTCTTTCTTCACCTCATCCTCCAAGAACAACGTTCATTACGTGGATCAGATCCCCAATCCCCCTGATAGCGCAGGACTCGGTATTTTCAAAGACCCTATCCTCATGGGTATTTTTCCCACGCGACCACCGCACACCGTTTAAGTTAACATGATCTCTAGGTCAGATGACCCTTGCATCATCCCTTCGCCTGAACAGGTGACCTCTTTCAGAGAGTCGATGCCTTTGACTCTATTTGAGATCAATTATTATGAGATCATCATTGCATCTAATCCTCCTCCTCCTGAACATGCTCCTTCGAGCATGGCTTTAGATATATATTGTCAATCCCCTTGGCTCGACAATGCAGATTCACTTGAACCTTTAAGAGAATTCTTCCCTTCTGATGAAGCTATCATTGAAATGATGTCTCTTGAAGATCTGCCGTGGAGCGATGGACATCATCATTCCTCATTCATGCCTGGCCTGGGGGCAATGTCTGACTGTCTAGAGTGCTTCACATATTAGGTTCCCACTCTGCCTCTTCAAACACTAAAATTGACTCATGAGGTCCTTTCAGAGGGAAATCTGAGTAACATCACTCAAACCATGCCTATCGACATCTCCATCAAACCAGGGGTAGTCGAGAACATTCATGTGGGAGTTACCTATTCTCTCGAAAAGATTCAGGTATACATGAGCCTCTTTCGCGAATTCAGAGATGTTTTCACATGGTCTTATGAAGAGATGCCTGGGATTGATCCTAGCATAGTCATGCATGATATTCCTACCTATCCAGGTGCGAAACCCGTGCGTCAGCGTTTACACCCAGTGCATCCCCGAAAAGCCGCAACCATAAAGGCAGAAGTTGAAAAAATTCTTAACACTAGCTTTATATATCCAATTCCCCTCACAGAATGGGTTTCAAATATTGTCCTTGTAGATAAGAAGCAGGGCACTATATGGGTCTGTGTTGATTGTCGAGACATTAATCAGGCCTGTCCTAAGGAAAATTACCCCACTCCCTTTATAGACCAAATCATCGATGAATGCGCGGGGAGTGAGATTTATTCCCTTATGGACGGTTTTTGGGGTTTCAATCAAATTAATATTTTACCCGTTGATCAACATAAGACTGCCTTTATCTATCCATGGGGTACCTTCGCTTATAAGAAGCTCTTGTTCGGCTTGAAAAAAATTGGGGCCACCTTCCAGCGTGCTATGTCCTATGCCTTCCATGACATACACCATATTTTTCAACCATATCTGGATGATTTTCCAGCCCATTCAGCTCGACGTGAGGACCATCCTGAACACCTCCACCAGATTTTCCTCCGTTGCAGACGTTACAATATTAGGCTCAATCCTCACAAGTGCATCTTCTATGTAGATTATGGTCATATTTTGGGATTCATCATCTCCAAAGACGAGATTCACCTTGACCCCCTCAAGGTCGAGGCTATTGTTAACCTCCCACCCCCATCCTCGTTACATCAACTGTAGAGTCTGCAGGGGAAAGCCAATTTCTTAAGACGCTTTATTCCGAACTACGCGGAAGTGGCCAAGGGGTTTACGCGAATTTTAAAACAAAGCATTCCCTTCCATTGGGACGAGATTGTCTAGCAATATTTTGATAAGCTTAAAACGTTGCTCATTAATGCTCCTTTGATACATCCTTCCAACTATCATCATGATTTTACCCTTTATTTGGTCGCTGCGTTTAGCACGATAACTATGGTTCTATTATAGGATGATGATGATGGAAATGAACACGTAGTTTACTATCTATCTCGAAAACTTCTAGACACGGAAATGCAATATGCCCATGTCAAGAAGTTGGCACTCACTGCAGTTCAGGCCGTTTAGCGGTTCTGCCATTACATCCTATTGCGTACGGTAACCGTGGTTTCTGACTACAACCCCATGACATACATCATGTCTCGACAATTGCTATGGAGAAAGTACTCCAAATGGATTTTCATCCTTCAGGAGTTCGATTTAGAATTCACTACTGCTAAATTAACGAAATCATTGCTTTTTTTAATCTTATTTTCTCTCTCCTGACAGACTTCGTTCCATCCCAATCCGAGGATCATATCTTGGATGAAACACTTTTTCTTATCAGCACTCATGATCCATGGTATGGTGAAATTATCATGTATCTTCAAACATCCATGTTCTGGTCCGAGTTGACGAAGGATGCTCGATGTCGCGTTCATCATCAATCTCAACCATAACGCATTGTAGGAGATACCTTGTATCGCGTCAGAGTTGATTCTGTGCTCCACCGGTGCTTGACCCTAGAAGAGGCTGAGAGAGTCTTGAATGACTATCACAGTGGCGCCTATGGCGGTCACATGTCCGGATATGCCACTGTCCAGAAGATTCTGCATACAGGTTACTTTTGGCTGTCTATATTCAAGGACTGTATTATTGCAGTTCGAAAATGCCATGCATGCCAGGTCTTTCATCACAAGATGCGTGCCACCCCTACCCTTGCATCTTGTCATTATCGTAGGTCCTTTCGCTAAATGGGGCATAGATTTTATGACATGTAACCCTCACTCAGCCAAGGGGCATTCTTATATAATCATTTTCGTGGACTACTTCACTAAGTGGGCCGAAGCAATGCCTACATTAGCCGCCGAAGGTAAGACAACCGCTCAATTAATTTTCAACCATGTTATTACGCGTTTCCAAGTTCCTCAAGCCATTGTCACAAATCATGGCACTCATTTTTGGGATTACATGATGGCTGAGATAACATCAAAGTTGGGCTTACGCCATGATAGCTCAACACCATAATACCCTCAGGCGAATGGCCAGGTTGAGGCCGTGAACAAGGTATTGGTCACGATGCTTCAATGAACGATTGGTATCCACAAATCCAATTGGCATCTCCAATTTTTCTCAGCTCTCTAGGCCTATCTAATGCCTGTAAAGAGCGCAACTGGATTCACACCTTTCCAATTAGTGTATGGTCTGTAAGCGACTCTCTAGGTTGAATGTGAAATTCCATCTCTGAAGTTGGCTGTGGAACTATTGCCTGACACTTCTCTAGAGGAAGAACGTCTCTTGTATCTGGAATGACTGGATGAAACCTGCCACTTGGCTGCCTTGGTTATTGAGGCACAGAAAAAGTGGGTCAAAGCCCACTTCGATCAATTGGTTTCTCCACATTCTTTCATTGAAGGGGACCTCGTCCTCCTATATGAACAAGCACACGATAAACTTGGAACGGGAAAATTCCAGCCCATGTGGCATGGGCCCTATATAGTTAAGTGAGTATTAAAAAATGGAGCCTATGAGCTAATCGACTATAAAGGTATTCCTTTGGCGCAGCCTGGGAATGGGTTGTACCTCAAAAATTACTACGCTTGAGTTATTCTTGTGTGGTGTGTGTACATAAGTAAGCGTGTTCATTTTTGTGCATGTATCGTGTGGTGTGCTTTGTAAGCGTCTTTCTGCTGATTGGGTCTTCCTGATTGTGCAGATGTCTATTACTTATTTTATCGGTTTCGCAGATGTTGCCTCTCGTAGTACCAAGAATATGTCCTCGGCAGCCTGGGTAATATACGATCTTGTTGGTGAGTTGGTGAATTTTCAAGGTGTTTGTCTAGGGCCTACCACAAATAATGTCGCGGAGTATAGCACCATTTTGGAATTGTTGAACGAGGCTGTTAACCTTGGTATTTGTGCATTACTTGTATATCTGGATTTGCAGCTTGTAGTATTACAACTTAATGGTCATTATTCAGTTAGTAACCCATCCATTTTACGACTGTATCTACGTATTCGTTTATTGGAAATAAATTTTTATTTGTGCATTACATGAATGCGTTAACAGATGTAGTAGCTAATATGGTTTTAGATAGACATTTACGCAACTTGTAAGAACACCATCATATGTAAAAGGATCCATCTAGAAATAGATATATATATATATATGTGTGTGTCGAAATGTTTGCAGTTTGTGTACATCACATAAAATAAAAAAATATACATGTCTGTTTAATAATAGCTGGAGACAACATGTCTCTCAAAAATGTGCAAATGAAAATCCCTAGATGACTAATCAACGTGGTGCTCATGGTAGCATGTCACCGCCCGTATCAGTCGCCTTAGTAAACGATGAAGGTGACTAGGCACCCTCACACTGTGCCTTTGATAAGCCATTGGGATTTCTGCTAGCTGAGCGTAATCTAGGATCCCCTGCGTGATACCCTCCAAGTTCTACACTAGATCACTCCCTTCGCCACCCTCAGCTTGAGGATCGTGTGCGAGAGGGGTCCTCCGTGCAATGGGTGACATCCCGGCGGGCCTCTTTGGGCCAACATCTACACACATATAGGATTATTTGTTAGAATAGGCATGTATCACAAAAAAATCATAAATACATAAAATCAAAAAGAGTGTTACCTAGCTCCTCATCCCAGTCATCCCCCTCCAGGAGTGGAAGATCTGGGTCTCCCGTGAAGTCGGTACTGGCATAGAGCTAGTCCTCAATGACGATCAGTTGTTGCTGTAGCAATACAAAAAACTCGGGCCTCCATGACATTTGTTGGCCCTCTCCTGATCTGGGCATGAGTGCTCCCCATTGAGCCATCCTTGGCTCCCTCAATGATGTCTCAGCAACTGTCGCCCCTTGGCCCTGGAAAATTGGTAGTCGTTCAAGGATGAACGATACCAGGATGGAACCATACCCAAAATATTTCAGTTTGGTCTCCTTGCACTTCTTCAGCTGCCGTTTGATGTTCATTGTTACAATAGTGGCCCAATCAAATAATGTCGAGCTCATGCATTCAGATGCTAAGAGGAGCTGTGCTTTAGTTGCCTCATGTGGTGCTTATGACCCTACAACCCATGTAATGGTGTGGAGAACCACTCAGAGTGCCAGATCATGGACCGTGTGGATATCAACCTTCCCACTGCCTGATCTTGTCCATGCCCCGGGCACACTCTTTCTGTCACCATTGCCATTTTCTCACCAGATGGCCTAGTACCTGTCAAGATTGGAACTGGACCTCTGCGGGACAATCCAATTATGAAATAGACATCAAGTTCCAACACCTGGTCTCAAAGCCTGAATTTTTCTTAGTTCTTGTCCCAAATTCTAATCAAATACTGTAGTAACTCAGGTTGTGCTCTCAAACATGGTGTTAAGAAGAAATTTTTTAGACCGCAGTTTCGGAGACCGTTCATGAATTCTTCATTCCCCATGGCCATTTCATCTTCTTCACCATGCTCCCTTTCCTTCCACTCGATCACCATTGTGGCCTTGTATCTGCACCAAAATGGTCATAAACACCTCATTAGATCTCTGGAACACAGAAATTTAGCTGATTCGTTCAAATTTTGTTAAATTCAAGTGGAAATTTGAGTTGCACAATTGGCGCGACTATTTTTCTAACAGTCGCGCGAACTGGCACGACACCTTTGCAAAAAGGAACCAATTGGCGTAGGTCCATGCTTGATACCCACGCCAATTGGCCGAGCCCTAATTTTGCAAAGGTCCCCTCAAGGATCCAAAAAAACAATGGAAATATATAAAAAATGAATTAAAACAAAGATATGGAGAGCGCCTCTTACCTAGAATGAACGAGAACTGAAATGACGTACTGGATTGACCACAATCGCCACCGCAAGTTTGCATAGCAAAAGCTCACTGTTTCTCTCACAAGAGGTAAAAAGTAAAAGTGAATATGTTTTTACTATTTTTGGCATATTTATAACTTTTCAAAGTCAAATTAGGTTTTGAAGGTAATTTTTCCAATATTTTATTATATTATGTCGAAAAATTGATTTTACGCTCTCTTTCATGTGCAGCAATAGGTTTTCTCGCAGCTTGGACGATGGTACGAGTTGTATTTTATACTTTTTCGGACTCGGTAAAAACACGAAAAAGTCAGTACTAGAGTCATCTTTCAGCTCTTTTCTGAATCTCTAAACATGAAAAGATTACCAAGTCGATTTTCATTTTGATCTCGTTAAATTGGCTGCGAAACGACATCTACCCAATATACGTTTACCCCTTTTTCGGGTTGGGATAGATTATTTATGAAAAAGTAATACCCTAGCCTATCGCAACTAGGAGGTTTTCTCAGACATAGTTTTCTACCTTTTCAGATCTGAGGAATTATCTACAAAAAGGGACTGTTGGAGTTTACTTTTCCGCTGTCTTTTCAAACTCTCTAAACATGAAAAGACACCGAGTTCTTCCTTTGTCAGACTCGTTAAAACCTGATGACATTGGATTCTGTCGTAATGATGATACTCGAGTTTCTCCTTCCGAGGGCTTGTTAAATGTACTAGGTTGGATTTGTCTGAAGGACAAACTTATATCACAAGCATATGCTATCCCCTTCAAACTTGTTTTCAAAAATAATCGGGGTACTCGCTAGAAATGGTTGGGTAAAAATAGAACTAGTATCATCGCCATGTCGACAGTATGTCGCTCTTGAACATGGCACTTGTCTGCATTCGTTTTGGGTTGGGGACATCTCATCTCATTCTCTGCTTGCCTCAATGGGTTTGGGTAATCCCTTTTGACCTCTCATCTGCTCTTTGCCTCGTCATCATGACCTAAGAAAATTTGATGTCAAATACAGTCAAATCCAGTGTTGTGCCGCCGATATGTTCAAGAAAATTTGACCTCTACAAGTTTCAACCCTCCTTTGATTCTCTACTGATCCTGATTCACAAACATTATGTTCCTCTGTCTCATGTCAATGATGTGGGAAACATTATGGCCCACCTTCGATCAAGGTCACTTCTTGTCGACTTCAGCTCATTATCCAGGAAGCTAATCTAGAGACTCCTTTCGAGTACCTTGGTGCCTGCATGCCTCAAAGGCAGGTTATTTGCATTCGATGCAAGGTTTTCATCATTGACCTTCGATCGAATGATTCTACGAGTGTCCGACACCAGATCACTGTTCACATTCTGTGGATTGTACCTATAGTACCTTGAGGGCCATTTTCATTATTGGTGGTTCCTCTCGCGTCCATTAACAACTTTCATCATTGGATGGTAATTAGAAGATGTTATTACATGTTCGACTTCAGCTCACTTATTCACATGCTTGGAATTGTACTATGTTCAGGTTGAGATGGAGTGCAAGACCCTGGATTTTGTCTAATAGAATCCAGGCTGCAGATTTTGTGGATTATCATGATTGGCTACATGACTCATTGATTGGATGGCTGCAACCATACCTAAGTCTAATTATCGATCCTCACTAGATGGCTGCATCCATGCCTCGGATATTTATTGTTGTATACTCTATTATCGATGATTGTGTTCATACCACATATCATGTATTTGAGATATCAGTTGCACTTGTCTACGCAGGTTTTTCGATGGCAGTGTTTTCAGTTGGGCACGTTCTCGTAAAACATTTCACCCCTCTCTCTCTCTCGGGCTTCGTTCTTTAGGGGGCATCTGTTACACAGTAATTTTTCACCATCCCTGCAATCCCCCATGTCGCACATTTGAGGGCCTTTTCCATGACCTGTGAGTAGTGACATGACCTGAAACTACTTTCATGGCATCCCCCTTTACAAGGACAATCATTCCTCTGGAGATAGTTTCCTATAAAAAACCATAAAAATAGACCTTTTGGCCTTGGTACGACCAGCCAGTTCAGCCCTCACGCCAATGGGGGAAATCCACCGAAGAGGTGCGCCAACTGGCACTCTGTCCCAGTGTATTACTCGCGCCAAGCTTAATAAGGATTGTTTTTAAAAAATAAATGGCGGAATTTTGATTCCAACCAACTCCTGAACGACTCTCTAAAATGAGTTGGGAGGTTTGGCTCCAGATCTCCATGTAGGGGAAGTGGTTTTCCACCTATCATGGAAGCTTCCTTGAGGATAGGGCCAATCCCACCATTGTAGGGATCCCAACTCCCCTTCCACCATCTATATAAGCTTGCCATTTTCTCCTTAGCAAGCTAGTAGTCTTGATAGAACTAAGAGCTGAATCAGTAGCAAGGAGACTATCACCAAACAGCCTCTGAGAGAGAAGCCAAAGAGAGAGAGAGCTTTGTCCCATTCCTGACGAGCTTCATTGAGACGTGCTCCACTGTCGACCCGCCAAAGGAAGATCTAGCGTCAGAGCTCAGGTTGTATCTTTCTTTCATTGTTATTAATAATAAACGACTTTGATTATGGTTCCATTCATATGTTCATGTCTTATGTTATGAATTATATCTTCTCTGACTGATATATGGTTACATTTTTTAGGTTTTATGTTGTGTGTTGTTGTTTCTTCGTGCGTTTGCAGGTGTTCGAACGTGCTAGGCAAGAGGATTGTGATCTGCCAAAGTGAAGGATGGAAACACCATATTTTCTGAAAACAACACTAGCATGGGACTTAAGGTAGGCCTCTTATCGCATCTTGGTCTTTTGTAACTAGGAAACTGTGTCTTAGCGTGACTTGGTTGTTGCTAGACCCGATCTGGGCTAGTAGGGATCTCCTCTGTCCATAGAGGGGATTTACCTCTCCAATACTAAACTTAGCCTTAACCTTAACCCTAACCTAACCATAACCATAAATAAACCTTAACATTAACCTTAACCTGACCTTAACCTTAACCTTAACTAACCTTAACCTTAACCTTAATCTTAATATTAACCTTTACCTTAACCTTAACCCTAAACTTAACCTTAACCTTAACCTTAACCTTAACCTTATCCTTAACCATAACCATAACCTTAACCTTAACCTAACCTTAACTTTAACTATTACCTTAACATTAACCCTAACCTTAACCTTAACCTTATCCTTAACATTAACCTAACCTTAACCTTAACCTTAAGTAAACCTTAACCTTAACCTTAACATAACCTTAACCTTAACCTTATCATTAACTAACATAACATTAGCTAAACCTTAACCTTAACCATAACTAAACCCTTAACCTTCACCTTACCCTTGACCTTAACCTTAACCTTAGCATTAACTTTACCCTTAACCCTAACCTAACCTTAACCTTGACCTTAACCTCAACCTTGAACTTAACCTTAACCTTAACCTAACCTTAACCTTAACCTTAACTAAACTCTTAACCTTAACCTTAACCATAACCCTAACCTAACCATAAACTTAACCTAACCTTAAACTTAACCTTACCCTAACCTTAACCTTAACCATAACCTTAACCTTACCTTAACCTAACTTTAAGGTGAGCCTAACCGTAACTAAACCTTAGCCTTAACCTTGACCTTGACCTTAACCTTAACCTTAACATTTACCTTTACTTTAACCTTAACCTAACCTAACCTAACCTTAACCTTAACCTAAACTTAACCTAATCTTAACCCTTAACATTAACCATAACCTAACCCTAACCTTAACCTTAACCTTAACCTTACCCTTAACCTTACCTTTCACCTTACCCTTCACTTTAACCTTAACTAAACCCCTAACACAACCTTAAACTTAACCTTAACAAACCCTTAACCTTTACCTTAACTTCAGTGTTAACCTTAACCTTACCCTTAACCTTAACTTTAACCTTAACCTTAATGTTAACCTTAACCTTAACATTAAACGTAACCTTAGTGTTACCTTAAGGTTAAGGTTAAGGTTAAAGTTAAGGGTAAGGCTAAGGCTAGTGTGATGTTAAGATTTATCCTAAGGTTAATGTGAAGGTTAGGTTAAGGTTAACGTTAGGGTTAAGGTTAAGGTTAAGGGTTTAGTTAAGGTTAAGGTTATGGTTAAGGTTAAGCTCAAGGTTAAGGTTAAGGTTAGGGTTTAGTTATGGTTAAGGTTAAGGGTAAGGTTAGGGTTAAGGTTAAGGCTAAGGTTAAGGTTATGGTTAAGGTTAAGGATTTAGTTAGGTTATAGTTAAGGTTAAGGTAAAGATTAAGGTTAAGTTATGGGTAAGGTTAATGTTAAGGATAATGTTAAGGTTAAGCGTAATGTTAAAGTTAAGTTTAGGGTAAGGTTGAGGTTATGGTTAATATTAAGGTTAAGTTTAAGGTAAGGTTAATGTTAGGGTTAGGTTAAGGTTATGGTTATGGTTAAGGTTAAGGTTAAGTTTAAGCTCAAGGTTAAGGTTTTGGTTAAGGTTAAGGTTAAGGTTAAGGTTAAGGTCACGGTTAACGTTAAGGTTAAGGTTAAGGTTAATGTTAATATAAGGTTAAGGTTAATGGTAAGTTTAAGGTTAAGGTTAAGGTTTAGGTTAAGGTTAAGGTTAAGGTTAAGTTAAGGTTAGGGTTAAGGTTAAGGTTAGGTTAGGGTTACCTAAGGGTAAGGTTAACACTAAGGTAAGGTTAAGGCCTTAACCTAGGTTAAGGCTAGCCTTACCTGACCTTAACATTGACCTTAACCTTAACCTTAACCTTAACGCTAACATTACCCTTAACCTTAACCATAACCTAACCCTAACCTTAACCTTAACCTTAAACTTACCTTAACCTTATCCTTAATCATAACCTTACCCTTAACCTTAACCATAACGTAATCCTAACCTTAACCTTAACCTTAACCTAACCTTAAACTTAACCTTACCCTTAACCTTGACCTTAACCTTATCCTGAACCTTAAGATAACCTTAACCTTAGCCTAAACATTAACCTTACCCTTAACCTTAACTAAACCCTTAGCCTTAACCTTAACCTAACCTTAATCTTAACCTTAACCGTATCGTTAACAAAACCCTTAACATTAACCTTAACCTTAACATTGACCATAACCTTAACCTTAACCTTAAACTAACATTAACTTTAACCTAAAAATTAACCTTACCCTTAAAATTAACTAAACATTGAGCTAAGGGTAAGGTTAACACTAAGTGAAGGTTGAGTCCTTAACCTAGTTTAAGGTTAAGGTTAAGGTTAGCCTTACCTGACCTTAACATTAACATTAACCTTAACCTTAAACTTTGTTGTGCTCAACTTAGTGTTCCTAAATTGAGGTCATAAATTATCAACCAGGGTCAGTAAACTGCTGAAGTGAGGTGCACTATATGTGCCTAGGTATCTGTTTCTGACTACGTTGTGTTTAGTGTTTTTATGATATTTTTTGTTTTGTGGTTTTATGTTAAGAAGAAAAAGGACTAAATGTTGAAAAATAATAGTTGTTGGTCACACTAAAAACAGAGCAAAACCTATACTAAAGAACAGAAAATGCAAAGTTTGATAATGACTCATAGCAAGAAAATGAATCACAACATGAACTCAATAACTCATAACATAAACTCATCAAATTCATTCATTAGAAATATGTTGGAATAGCTTGAGAAAAGGACAATTTTAGTACAAATTAGGTTCTCCTAAGTAAACAACCATCTTACAATATTACAAAGAATCTCATCCATGGCTAAAAGTTTATTGGAACACAATTGGAAAAAGAGTATTTGTAACACAATAATATTTCTACTCTGAATTAACTTGTCATGCTAAGATCAATTCATTTTACAGCTCAACTTGTCACCACTAAAGCTTATTCAAAAGTTAGAGATTTTCTAAAATAGTTTTTTTTGGGAAAAAGGCTTAATTGTGAAATTGCAAAGGGTTGCAGAACAATCAAGGCCTTAAAATGATATCACTAACTCATTCCTGTTCATATGATAATGCATTAATAGAAAGTAAGAACAATATTAGTTTGTAAACAATGAAGTCCGTGAAGTCTAATTTTGACAGTCAATACAACTTAAAGAACAATGGATAACACTGAACTAGCATGCAATTTATCAAGCTTGAAACACAGTGATCACAACTAACCTAGAATGCTTTTAGCCTAACTTTGAAATACAGTGATTTGGAACTGAAATAGAATGTCACTGATCTAACTTAAAGTACAGTGAACAGAGTTATACTAGAGTGCCATTATCAAACTTGAAACAAAGTGACAGAATTAAACTAAAGTGACATCTACCTCCGGAGTACTACAACTAGACTTAAGATGCAACTAATCACTAAAATGTCTCAGCTCTGTCTCATTCGGAATTAGTGGTATTTTGGAATAATTTATAGAACAAGATTGGCTACAACATGTTATGTAAATGAGAATAAAAGCATACAATTCAACAAAACACAACAAAGCTCTAAAACACCACAGCTATGTGTCATCTAGAGTTAGTGATATTTTGGAAGAGTTTATAAGATCACGAATAGCTGTAACAACTGATGTAATCGAGCACAAAATCATAAAGTTCAAAGAAATGAAACTAACTCCTAAATAATACAGTTATATCCCATCCAATGTGAGTGATATTTTGGCAGATTTTGTAAGGATAAGACTAACTGTGGCATCCACTGCAAGTAAGTATAAAAACACAAAGTTCAGAAAATTAATTAAACTAAGAATGAAACAAGGCTAAGTTACTTATCTAAACCATATGAAAAAAGCTTCTCAAGCAGCAGGGGCCCTCTACCACTGGATTAGCACGCAAATATACTCAATATTGACTCATCTCTTGCAATAAAGTGATGCTTCTTTCATTAAAGGAGAAATTATTCAAAACAGAGTATTTACGGTCTTTTGAGATCTAGCAATAAAACATAAATCTAGCTAAGTTATTTCTCGGTCTCTCGAGCCATACTTATAACAAAATTACATAACTGTCTTTGAGATAAAACAGGGGTAATTGTATTTTCAAACTAAAATCAAACTAGGACTCTAGTGGTGGCCTCGTTCTATGATTAAGGACATCTGTACAGTCCTTGTCCTATTAGAAGTCTGTCACCTAGTTTTGGTTTCCCACGTGCATAACCGCCTGTAGAATCGAGCTCAGACTTCGTGGATAGAAAGAAATGATGGGGGAGTGATGTGGAATATGACCATATGCATTTTTAATTGAGGTGACACCTAGAACCTGCATAAACATGATAACGGTTGCGGAATAGGTGCCTGGCTACAAAATGACTGTGTTCTGTAGCCAGTCTAGTCAAAAATTGCTACAATAACAAAATCATGAAAACATAGAAATTTAGTCATTATATACATTCTTAAAGTAATCCTAATCAATCCTATTGATCATTTAAGCCTATAATTGATGAGGGACAAGGAAAATGAAGTGAAATGTGGTGGAAAATAAGGACATATTTGGGGCTCAACATACCCCCACTGCAAGGCTTTTTCATGTCCTCATGCAACTATTCCATGTACTTTGAGACCTCTGCTAGGACATCTAAGCCTATTCTTCTAATTTTCCTGACAGTCAGTGGTCTTCTGGGCTTCCTTATGACTAACTTGAATCTCAAATTTGTAAGTGCCCTGCTTAACCTTTTGTTTTTCTTCTTCAATATTTCACTGGCCTTGTGCAACTTTTTCATTTGTAGAGACAGAGTGGTATTCATATCACCTTTGAGCTTAACCTTCTCCCTTAAAATTTCATTCTCATTCTTGATGGTGAAAATGGCTATTAAAAAGATGTTTTTACTCCACAAATACAGACCGAAATGGCTAAGAAGTGGTTGCAGAAAGAAATGATATGGAGTAGTTATGAAATGAGTATAATGCAGTGCAGGTTATTCACACGGATTAATGAGTTGAGAGTTATCACGGAAGAAAATACCGCGGAGATATTTTGTGAGAAATTCAAAATCATCATTAAATACTTTGGCCTAGTGACGTGACTAATCAAATCACTTCATTACTTAACCGTTAAGTTTTAAATGATGATCAGATATGGCAAGATAGAAGGGATTTTGTCCAGATTTTTTATGATAGGTTTGATAGGCATGATCAACAGGACTAATTAAAATAACCTTTTTGAATCATACATGACTTAAGTATGCTAAACTTTCATGATCTGTTACCATAATAATTTCATAACTTTTACCTTTGCCTTTTCTTTGATTTTTTTTTTCTTTTGGTTTTGATATGCCTTGTCCTCCTTTAAAAGTCATTGTTCTTCAGTCCTCATAACCCCTTTGATTTTTCTTGTTGTCTTGGATATGAAGGATCAATTTTTTTCTCAATCAAGTGCTTACTGGATAGTGCCTTTAGGATCTCTGGCTACAGAATGTCCGACTAGCTGCAGAATGTATGACTAGCTGCAAAATGTCTGACTGATTGCATAATGTACCTGTAGAAGTCTTAAAACATGGAATAGAAAGGTTTGAGGCATGAATGGAATGTTTGTATGAAATGAGCTAAAAATGGATAATGAAGTATGGTGTAATGGAGTATGGGTGAAGTGAATAATGGAATGAAATGAATCTCAATTATGAAGTGGAGTGAAGTATGGAAAATGACTTGCAACTTATGATCTGTATTATTCAATTGCAAAAAGAAATCACTCTTAAAAATCTGAGATGAAAAATGAGGTGGACCATGGAATGAAATGAATGAAGTATGAAGTGAAGTGGAGTATGGATGAATGGAATGAAATGAAGTATGGATGAATGGAATGAAATGAATCATAAGTGAAATATGGGTTTGCACTTATGATTTTGTAATAGCTGCTTGTAGAAAAAGAACAAATTTGAAAAGCTAGAGTGTTAGAAAGATTATGATTTTCACTCTATCTTTTCTGTATAAACATGCTAATCAGTGATTAGTTTTCATGTTTATACTTTTCTTTTTTTTTCTTTTTTTCTTTTTTTTTCCCCTTTTTTTTTTCTAATGGTTTTGAATTCAGAAAATTCAACTAAGTTGATGAAGAAGAAAAATTCTTCTTCATTAACTTCACATTACTGTTTTCCTGAAATCTCTTGACAAATTCTTCTCTTGAAAGTGGCTTGTGATACAGCTTCAATCTATGACCATTTACAAGAAAATTGACCTTCTCTTCATCTATTGTCCTGATTTTTATTGCTCCATTGTCAAAAATTCTTATAATTTCATATGGCCCAAGCGAATGTGTTTGGAATTTACCTTGAAAATCCTTGAACTTTGAATCAAACAAGAGAGCCCAATCACCTTCTTTGAACTTCTTTTCCTTGATGTAATTGTCATGCCATCTAGTCCTTTGATATTGGACTATACTTGTTTTCTGAACTGCATCTTGTCTGATCTCATCCAATTCATTAATTTGCTCCAATCTGTGCTTTTGTGCCTCTATTAGATCAAGTCCTAGCTAAACTGCCATTTTGAAAGTTTGAATCTGGAACTCTATGGAAAACAAAAATTTCTTTCCATAAACAATTTCATAAGGAGTATGGCCTGTTGTGCTCCTCCATGTAGTTCTATAGGCCCACAAGGCTTCAGGAAGCCTATCTGCCCAATCTCTTCTATGCAAATGAACAGTTTTCGTTAGGATCCCTTCAATGACCTTATTAGTAGATTCCACTTGACCATTTGCTTGTGGATGATAAGGAATAGATTTTCTGTGTCTAATTTTGTACCTCTCGATCATTTGTTCCACTAGCTTTGATGTAAATTTAGCTCCTTGATCTGTAACAATTTCCCTTGGGACACCAAAACGAGTAAAAATATCCTCAAAAAGAAAATTAACTACAGATGCTTCAGTAGCAAAAAGTAATGGCTTGGCCTCTACCCATTTGGTAACATAATCAATGCAAACTAATATATATTTCCTTTGTCTTGATGGAGGACTAATAGGTCCTACAAAATCTAAAGCCCATTTTTCAAAAGGTTCAATATGTACCTGAGGCTGTAATGGCATCTCACCTGAAGGAAAAGGTTTCCCTACCCTTTGGCAACTGTCACACCTTCTGACATACTCTTTAGCATCTTTAAAAAGGGATGGCCAATCATATCCTAAATGAAGGATCTTATAAGTTGTTCTTTTATCAACAAAGTGTCTGCCACAAGGTTCATCATGACATGCCTTTAGGATCTCAGGCATCTCATCTTCCCAAACACATCTCCTAATGATAAAATCTGACCCTGTTTTGTATAACTCATTAGCAACCCATGAATATTTTGCACTGTCATAAATGATCTTTCTTTTGTCTCTTTCATTCATTATTGAAGGAAATTTCCCTGAAACTAAATAATTAGCAATGTAAGAAAACCAAGGATTTTGAGTAGAAATTGCAAAAAGATATTCATTAGGGAATTGATCTTCAACTGGAGTATTGTCTTTGATGTTTTGGGAGTCTAGATAGGAAATCAGGTACTGTGTTTTGTTTTCCAGGCCTATCTAGAATGGTAATGTTGAATTCTTGTAAAAGAAATAACCATCTTATGACTCTGCCATTAGTAGTTGATTTTTTCATTAGATATCTAATTGCAGAGTGATTTGTGTGAAAAAAAGTTTCATAGCCTGTTATATAGTGTCTAAATTTTTTTATGGCATGAACAACAACTAAAAAATCTTTTTCAGTTACAGTATAGTTTAACTCTGGAGGAGTCAAATTTTTACTGGTATAGTAGATGGCATATGGAATCAGGTCTTTTTGTCCCAATACTGCTCCTAGAGCTGTATTTGAGGCATCTGTTGAAATATGAAAAGGTAAATTCTAGTTAGGTCCTCTTAAAATAGGTGCTTCAGAGATTTTTGTTTTCAGGGTCTCAAAGGCTAACTGACAATCAGGATTCCACTTGAATTCACAGTCTTTGGTAAGTAATTTTAAAAGTGGAGATGCTATCTTGGTGAAGTTTTCTATAAACCTTCGATAATATCCTATGAATCCTAGAAAACTCCTAACATCTTTTTGAAAACTTGGAATAGATAAGTTAGAGATGACTTCAAATTTTGACTTATCAACTCTAATCCCATCCCCTGAAATGTGATGTCCTAAAAAAATTCCTTCAGTAAACATCATAAAAAACTTCTCATGACTAAGTGAAAGACTTGCTTCTTTACATCTCTTTAAAAAAATTTCCAAGTTTGATAAGGCTTCTTCAAATGTGTTTCCATAAACTGTGAAATCGTCCATATATACCTCTACACAATCATGTATTAGATTTGAAAAGATTCCTAGTACTGCCCTTTGAAATGTTGTGGGTGCATTGCATAGTCCAAATGGAAATACTCGGTAAGCATAGGTACCCCAAGGACAGGTAAATGAGGTTTTGTCTTGATCTTCAAGTGCTACCTGAATTTGGTTATAACCACTAAACCCATCTAGAAATGAAAAGTACTTTTTTCTAGCTAATGTATCTAACACTTGATCTATGAAAGGTAAGGGAAACTGATCTTTAAGAGTAGCTTTTTTTAATTCACGGTAGTCAATACATACCCTCCATTTACCATTTTTATTTGGCACAATTACCAAAGGAGAAACCCATGACTATCTGAAATAGGATAGATAAAGTTAACATTTAATAATTTCTGCAATTCTTCCTTAACAATCTCCCTAAGATTTGGATTCATCCTTCTCTGAGGTTGTCTGATTGGTTTACAATTTTCCTCTATGTAGATGTGATGAGTGCAAGTCTTGGGGCTTATCCCTTTCATATCAGTGTACTCCCATGCATATGCAAAAGAATGTCTCTGTAATATCTTGACTAGCTCTTCTTGTTGATATTTCTCTAGGTTCTTGTTTATGTTTAAAGTTTTGCCTGGAAATATCTCAATTGTAGAGCTGCCAAATTTATCCATGGAGTAAAGAGACATCTGTCTTGATGATAAAAACTCAATGTTGGATTCTTCTTGAAATTTTTCATGTTTATAATCCGAAGAGGATTCAAAGTTTTCTAAGGTATTCAGAATCTGGCTATCTTCACTAATTTCTGAAATTGTGAAGAGAGGTTGTAAGTCTTCTTCATCCTCTATCCATTGAGTATCATCTAATTCTGTAATTGTCTTTGCTGGAGGATACAAGGTATATTTATTGGTTTAACTACCATCAGAGATGTAAATATCACTGGATCTAAAACTAATGAAAGCATCAGTTGTAGCTAACCAAGGTCTTCCTAATATAATAGGATGCCCCCCTAGATTATTATTAGGAGCTAGGATCATAAAATCCACAGGATATTCCCAAGAATCTAGGGACACTGGAATGTCTTCTATTACCCCATCAGGTTTGATCACAGATCTGTCTGCTAATTGTAATAATGTGGGTGTAAAAAGAAGATTAGGAAGTTTTAGTTTATCCATGATTTGTCTACTCATGATATTGATTGCTGCTCCTAAATCAATAAGTATGTTTTGGATCTCAATTCCATTGATGTGAACTTTAACAACTGGATTTTCTGGGTCTATATACTTTGGAATAGCCATCTTACCCATCATGATATCTGATATTTTTCCTGCCAGTTGAATTTTCTTTATCTTTCTTATTCATTTCCCTATTTTCTTCATGCTCAACTCCTTTATTGTCTTTGCTAATATTGGAATTTCCTTGATGGCTTGTAATAATGGGATATTAATACAAACATTTCTCATCTCATCTAGGAAATCATAATTAGGCACCATAATCTGTTTCTCTACACCCCTATCAATTTGTAATCTTTCTGGAAAAGGAGGTGTAGAAGTGGATGTTGATGGTTGCTCTAATATAGGAGTTGAAATTATTGGTTATTTTTGTTTTGATTTTTCAATGTTTGAGTCTTGGAAAGTTATGTTCTCTTCAAGAATTTTATTTACCCATAGAGAATCTTCCTCAGAATTTTCTTTCTCTTGTATGATTATAGAAGGTTTCCTCTTTTCAAGTATTGTTCCAGACCTAAGTTGAACATCACTAAGGTCTAAAGGAGTGATCAAATAAGTTGGAAATTATTGGCCTTCTATCATGTATGTGTTCTGATGATTTTTATTATTGGGGTTTGGTATGGGTTTGGCAGGAAACTGATTTGTTTTTTGAGGAAATGGTAATGGAAGTGGTTGATTTTGATTTTGTAGATTTTGAGAATTTTGTTGAGGAGGGAAATGTGGATATGGTGGATAGGATGGTGGATATTGGTAATACTGAGAGTATCTTCCATAGGGATTTTGTGCTCCTTGCACCCAAGTCTGTGATTGATTTTGAAATTGGGGCCAAGGTTGCTGCCAAGAATTCCAATTTTGTGGGGGTTGATTATACAACTGATCATGAAATCCTTATGTTTGAGGTCCTTGCCAAGGCCTCCTAGAGACAAAATTGAGAGATTCTGTGGAAATTGTAGGACTTTCTTCTTGAAAGACAGCTTTAAGACCAGGATGTGAAGGACAACTCTTGGTCTCATGTTTTCATGAACAAATTACACAAGTCTCTACAACTTTTGCATCCAAAGGGCACTCTCTCAAGGCATGTTTCTTTCTACATTTGGGGAAAAATATTGCTAAGGCATCAGATTCATATTTTTTCTTGTTTTGTAACTTGAGGGTGTCTATTTGTTCACTAAGACTCCCTAAGATATTAGATTTTAACTCATCAAGCATATGTCCTATTTATGCCCTACTTACTGTCCCAGAAGCAGAATTACTTGCCCTTGCAAGAGCAAGGTCTCTTGGTCCTTTTACATTTTTAGATTTCCCTCTTGAAAGGTTGATACATAATTAAACTATTTCAGGTAATGTGAGCTGAGATATATCCCCTTTTCCCATCATGTTAAGGATATCTAACCATTCATCCCTAATTGTCTTCAATAAGAGAGCTTTCAAAGTGTCTTGGTCTAAGTTTTCCATTTTTTCTCTTTTGATGTTGTAGTTAAATCTCTCCAACAAATCTTCCAGATTTTCATCCTCTTTTTGTAGCATTTTAAACACTTCCTCCTTATGGTTGATTGGTATACATTAATCCAAATACCTCTCTAGAAATTCTTGTTTCATGTCTTCCCATGTCCTAATAGAACTGTTGATCAAACTCATAAACCACTTCAATGCTGCTCTTTTCAATGTTGAAGGAAATAGTTTAAGTTTTTGAGAATCTTGTAAGTAGTCATAGGTTCTACATAGGACTTAAAATTCAAATAGGAAGGTTTTAGGATCTTCAGTTTTGAGTCCATAAAAGTTTGGAAGGACAGAGGGTGAAATGTTTTTCATAGTTGTATTAGTTTCTTCATCTACTATAGGAAACCCAAAAGAGCTTCCCATTTCTCTTCTACCTCTTCCTCTACCTCCTTCTCCTTCTGCACCTCTACCTCCTTCTCCACTACCTCTACCCCCTTGAAATAGTGTGTGTTCTCCATTAAAAAATCCTCCTCCCCCTTCTTCTGCCATAGTTGATTCTTCTATGGAAGTTAAAAGGTTTAAGTCCCTAGTAGGGGTTCCTGAATCTTCTTCCAAGAAAGGTTCAATGGGTAAGGTGGAAGGTCTTTCTGATGGAATATCTAATCTTAAGTCCTCTGGAAGTATAGAATCAGTAAAGGATGTAATGTGGGTTTGAGTTGGAGGTGTACTGGCTCTTGGTCTTAGTGAAACAAGTGGTGTTCTAGGAATCAAGCTTCTTATGAACCTACCCCTTGAGTCTCTTTCTCTACGCATGTCATTGTTTATGGGAGGTAATAAACAAGGCTACCTAGCTACACTTCCCCGGAAACGGCACCAAAATGTTGTGCTCAACTTAGTGTTCCTAAATTGAGGTCATAAATTATCAACCAGGGTCAGTAAACTGCTGAAGTGAGTCGCACTATATGTGCCTAGGTATCTGTTTCTCACTACGTTGTGTTTAGTGTTTTTATGATATTTTTGGTTTTGTGGTTTTATGCTAAGAAGGAAAAGGACTAAATTTTGAAAAAGAACAGTTGTTTGTCACACTAAAAACAGAGCAAAACCTATACTGAAGAACAAAAAATGAAAATTTTGATAATGACTCATAGAAAGAAAATGAATCACAACATGAACTCAATAAATCAAAACATAAACTCATCCAATTCATTCATTAGAAATATGTTGGAATAGCTTTAGAAAAGGAAAAGTTTAGTAAAAATTAGGTTCTCCTAAGTAAACAACCATCTTACAATATTACAAAGAATCTCATCCATGGCTAAACGTTTATTGGAACACAATTGGAAAAAGACTATTTGTAACACAATAATATTTATAATCTGAATTAACTTGTCATGCTAAGATCAATTCATTCTGCAGCTCAACTTGTCACCACTAAACCTTATTCAAAAGTTAGAGATTTTCTAAAATAGTTTTTTTTGGGGAAAAGGCTTAATTTTGAAATTGCAAAGGGTTGCAGAACAATCAAGGCCTTAAACTGATATCACTAACTCATTCCTGTTCATATGATAATGCATTAATAGAAAGTTAGAACAAGATTAGTTTGTAAACAATGAAGGCCGTGAAGTCTAGTTTTAACAATTAATACAACTTAAAGAACAATGGATAACACTGAACTAGAATGCAATTGATCAAGCTTGAAACACAGTGATCACAAATAACCTAGAATGCTTTTAGCCTAAATTTGAAATACAGTGATTTGGAACTGAATTACAATGTCACTGATCTAACTTAAAGTACAGTGAACAAATTTATACTAGAGTGCCATTATCAAACTTGAAACACAATGACAGAATGAAACTAAAGTGACATCTACCTCTGGAGTACTACAAATAGACTAAAGATGCAACTAATCACTAAAATGTCTCAGCTCTGTCTCATTCAGAATTAGTGGTATTTTGGAATAATTTATGGAACAGGACTGGCTGCAACATGTTATGTAAATGAGCATAAAATCATACAATTCAAAAAAACACAACAAATCTCTAAAACACCATAGCTATGTCTCATCTAGAGTTAGTGATATTTTGGAAGAGTTTATAAGATCACGATTAGCTGTAACAACTGATGTAATCGAGCACAAAATCATAAAGTTAAAAGAAATTCAACTAACTCCTAAATACTACAGTTATATCCCATCCAATGTGAGTGATATTTTGGCAGAGTTTGTAAGGATAAGACTAACTGTGGCATCCACTGTAAGTAAGTATAACAACACAAAGTTCAAAAAATTAATTAAACTAAGAATGAAACAAGGCTAAGTTACTTATCTAAACCATATGAACAAAGCTTCCCAGGTAGCAAGGGCCCTCTACCACCGGATTAGCACGCAAATACTCAATATTGAATCAGCTCTTGCAATAAAGTGATGCTTCTTTCATTAAAGGAGAAATTCTTCAAAACAGAGTATTTAAGGTCTTCTGAGATCTAGCAATAAAACATAAATCTAGCTAAGCTATTTCTCGGTCTCCCGAGCCATACTTATAACAAAATTACATAATTGTATTTTAGATAAAACAGGAGTAATTGTCTTTTCAAACTAAAATCAAACTAGGACTCTGGTAGTGGCCTCGTTCTATGATTAAGGACATCTGTACAGTCCTTGTCCTATTAGAAGTCTGTCACCTAGTTTTGGTTTCCCACGTGCATAACCTCCTGTAGAATCGAGCTCAGACTTCGTGGAGAGCAAGAAATGATGGGGGAGTGATGTGGAATACGACCATATGCATTTTTCCTTGAGGTGACACCTGGAACCTGCGTAAACATGAGAACGGCTGCAGAATAGGTGACTGGCTACAGAATGACTATGTTTTGTATCCAGTCTAGTCAAGAATTACTACAATAACAAAATCATGAAAACATGGCAAGTTAGTCATTATATACATTCTTAAAGTAATCCTAATCAATCCTATTGATCATTTAAGCCTGTAATTTATGAGGGACAAGGAAAATGAAGTGAATTGTGGTGGAAAAGAAGGAAATATTTGGGGCTCAACAACCTTAACCCTAACATTACCCTTAACCTTAACCATAACCTAACCCTAACCTTAACCTTAACCATAACCTTAACCGTAACCTTACCCTAACTTTAACCATAAAATTAACCCAACCTTAACCTTAATTTTAACCTTAACCTTAACCTTAACCTAACCTTAACCTTGACTATTACCTTAACATTAAACCTAACATTAACGTTAACCTTATCCTTAACCTAAACTTAACTAAACCTTAACCTTAACCTTAACCTTAACACAACCTTAAACTTAACCTTAACCTTAACCTTAAGCTTAAACATAACCTTAACCTTAATATTAACCCTAACCTTAACCTTCACCTAAAATTAACCTTAATCTTAACCTTAGCCTTAACATTAACCTAACGTTAACCATAACCTTAATGTTAACCTTAACCTTAACCTTCACCTAACCTTAACCTTAACTATTACCTTAACCTTTACCCTAACCTTAACCTTAACCTTAAACTTGACCTCAACCTTAATTCAACCTTATCCTTAACCTTAACACAACCTTAAACTTAACCTTAACTAACATAATCTTAACCTAACCTTAACCATAGCTAAACCCTTAACCTTAACCTTAACCTTGCCCTTAACCCTAACCTAACCTTAAACTTGACCTCAACCTTAACCATGACCTTAAACCTTACCCTTACCCTTACCCTTACCCTTAACTGTAACCTTAACCTTAAGGTAACACTAATGTTAACCTCAACGTTAAGCTTAATGTTCTCTTACCCTTAAGTTTAACCTTAACCTTAACCCTAACCTTAAGGTAACACTAAGGTTAACCTTAACGTTAACCTTGAACTTAACCCTATCCTAACCTTAACCTTGAACTTCACCTTAAGGTAACACTAAGGTTAACATTAACGTTATCCTTAATCTTAACCTTAACCTAACCTTACCCTTAACCTTAACCTTAACCCTAACCTAACCTTACCCTTAACCTTAACATTAACCTTAACATAACCTTAACCTTAAACTTGTCCTTGAATAAAACCTTAAACTTAACATTAACTAAACCCTTAACCTTAACCTTAACCTGGCCTAACCTAACATTAACCTTAACTAAACCCTTACCTTAAATTTAACCTTAACTTAACCCAACCTTAACCTTAACCCTAACCTAACCTTAACCTTGACCTGAACCTTAACCTTAACCCTTACCTAACCTAAACCCTTAATGTTAACCTAAGCTTAACCTTAACCTTAAGTTTAACCTAACCTTAACCTTAACCTTAACTTAACCATAACCATAACCTAACCTTTACCTTCACCTTAACCTTAACCTTACCCTTAACCCTACACTGGCCTTAATCTTAACCTTACCTTAACCTAGCCTTAACCCTCACCTAACCTTAACCTTACCCTTAACCTTAACCTTAACCGTAACTAAACCCTTAACCTTAACCTAATCTTAACCTTACCTTAACCTTACTGTTGAGCCCTAAAAGTGCTTCTCCTTTGCCAAAATCCTCTTTATTTTATCATTCCCTTTGTCATTTATATACCTAAACGATCAATAAGAATGATTAAAATCACTTAAGGAATACTTGCAATGAGTAACTTCTTGTACTTTTGTGGTTTTGTTGTCTTAATGATTTCTGAGTAGTTTTAGCTACAGAATTCAGTCATTCTGTAGCCAGTTACACATTCCGTAGCCATTTTGGTGTTTTAACATATTACACGTGTCATCTAAAGAAAAGGATCATATGGTTAGATTCTAAATCTTTCCTACATTGTTCCTTGTCATCCACGAAGGCTGAATCAAAATCTGGAGATGCTTGTGCACGTGGTCAAACCAAGAGTCCAAGAAGCAGATTTCTATAAGGATAAGGACTCTTGATTTTCTTTCAGCAAATCACAAGTCCTATCAAAAATTTTTAGTTTGATTTTGACTTTAGAAAACACATGTGCCTACTTTCATTCAATTTCAGTTATGTAATTGCTACCGAGAAAACAAGTTAACTATTATTTGCCAAAACTGCGATACTCTGTTTCAAAGTATTTTTGATAATAAGAAGGAGCATAAATTTGATGTTGTGTTGAAGACAAGCTTAAGGAGTTAAATATTTTCATGCTAACTTGATAGTAGAGGGCCCTTGCTATCTAAGGAGGCTTTTCAGATGCTTTCTAGATAAGTAACTTTTAATTTTGTGTTGTTGTATTTCTCACATAGATAGTTTCTGAGTTTGTATCTTCCAGTATCATGTCTTGCTTTGTTTTTTCAGCTAACAGATCCTCATTATGTTATAATTAGTCCTTTCTTAAAAAAAATTCCAATATATCACTATTCATTGAATGGATTTTTTTGTGACATCTTGAGCTACCAACACTTTAAGTTTCTGTCATTTAGATTAAAGATTTTCATTATCCTACAACCACTCTTTTCCTTAAAATCTTTTCCAACATATCAGTATTGAATGAATGATATTTGGTTGTATGATGATTAAGTTAATTAGGTTGGATTGAAGATCCTGATATTGTTACAAGAAGTCTTCTCTCAAAACTGTCCCAATAAATCTCTAAATCACAGAAAGACCTAATTGTAATACCATGGGTTACTTGTTGTTTAGAAGATCCTTATTTTTTTATATGAAGTCTCCTTCAATGAACTATTCCAATACATCTCTAACTAATGAATGAGACCTAGATGTAACAACATAATAATTTTAAATGTTCATAGAGATCCTTAGCATATTGTGGCAATTCTCTTCTCAAGCTGTTCCAAAATATCACTAATATATGAATAGGATTGCACTACAATATTCTAAGTTACTATCTGTTTTTAGGAAGATCCTCATCACATTGGAGTTCAATCTCTTCTACAAACTATTCCAACAAACTTCTAACCAAAGGATTAGGTTGAATTATAATGTCTTGAGTTACATTTCATGTTCATTTGCAAGATAGGACATCCATGGATTAGAATGCTCTGTTTTTCATCATTAGGACAAAATTCATAATTAAAATCTGTTTTGAGTCAAAAGTTCTCTTTTCTTTCCTTTATATCATATATTTAATGTCATTCTTTTTAACAGAGATTAGCATACTAAAATATAAACATAACAAAACTCAAAAAAATCAACAAAATCTTGAAAACAATGAAATAAGAATAAGGATATTTAGGCACATATAGTGCAACTATACCTCATTAGTTTACAAGCCCTAGTTGATAATTTATGCTATCAATTCAGGACACTAAATTGACTAAACATTTTGGCACCGTTTTCGGGGAGGTATAAATAGGTAGCCTTATTTCCTATTTCCCAAAAACAATGATATGCATAGAGAATAGATTCTAGGGGTAGATTTGTAAGAGGCAAAAGTTTAATTCTCACAACTCCACTCACTCCACCTAGACCAAGAAGTAGCACACCTCCAACCCAAACCCACATTCCATACTATACTGGTCACAGGATTCCATAAGTCTCAATATTAGATATCCCATCATGAAGATCTCCCACTTCATCCACTGAAGCAATTCTAGAGGAAGAAGATCCGAGGACTCCTATAGAAGGGGTAACCTTTTTCACTTCCACAGGAGAATACATTCCAACAGAAGAATCACAAATCCCTATTGATGAGGAAGAAGAGGACCATTTCTTCAACATACCCTTAATAGAAGAACCAGTAGAACAACTAGCTCTTCCAACTGAACCCCATATCAATTCAGAAGAGTCTATCATGGCAAAAGAAGGGGAAGGAGAAGTATTTAATGGATAACATACACTATTTGGAGGAGGTAGAGGAAGAGGAGGAGATAGAGGAGCAGACAGAGGAAGAGTTAGAGGAAATGTGGAAGGAAGAGGAAATGCAGAAGGAGGCAGAGGTAGAAGGGGAACTGGAAGTCCTTTTGGATTCCCTATAGTAGATGAAGAGACTAGTGCAACTATGAAAAACATCTCACCTTATATTCTTCCTAACTTTCATGGAATGAAAAGTGAGGATCCTGAAACCTTCTTATTTGAATTTGAAGTTCTATGTAGAACCTATGATTATCTACAATATCCTCAGAAACTTAAACTGTTTCCTTCAACATTGAAAGGAGCAGCATTAAAATGGTTTATGAGTTTAATCAATAGGTCTATTAGGACATAGGAAGACATGAGGAAAGAATTTCTATATAGATACTTGGATTACTGTATACCAGTGAATCATAAGGAAGAAGTGTTCAAGATGATGCAAAAAGAGGATGAAAATCTAGAAGATTTTTTGGAAATATTTAACTATAACATCAAGAAGGAAAAAATGGAAACTTTAGATCAAGAAAATTTGAAAGCTCTCTTGCTGAAAACAATTAGGGATAAATGG